>JYDO01000074.1:0-190656 GCA_001447755.1 Trichinella papuae
GTTACTATTAAAGTTACGTAATCCCAAATGGATTATTTGAACCAATGAAATGAAAAAATATTACAGCTAATCACAAGTGAAAGATTTGAATCAATGAGCAATTAGACAAGGAAAACCAATAAGATAATGGCATGAAGGTTCAATAAAATAGCGTGTTCAATGACCAGTAAGAGAACGTGGTGAAAATTTGGCCCGAACTAGACCATCCCCAGGAGTCACTCTGACCCAAAGATAGGAAGCCTGAATGATTTCAGTTCCTTGTAAATTTTTTCACCTTATAGCATTAAGTTAGTTTTATGTTGTTTAATCAAAAATTAATTAGCTAAAATAATTTTTAAGTCTTTACGTGGTGAAAAATGCAACAAAACAGCCTTTGTAATTGATGTACATTTATTATGACGTGCCGGGCTCATTACAGCAATTTTCACAAAAGATATACATGTGATCACGACAACACGGTAGTTTACACTTGCTGCAACAGGTACTGACTTTTCTGTCTTTTGTTCTGCCACAAAACGCGCACCTATTTCTTACCCTTTTCTCCTTCTTCCCAGATGTTGGCCTCTTTGCTTTCATCTTTGTTCTCAAAGATTTAGTTGCATTCCTTACTGCGCCAGGAAGCGACTGCGTTGTATTTTCAGCACGTCTGTTAAGAGTTTCCTCAGCTAGACATCGTATTTCTAGCATAGCTCCTTCTATCTTATGCCACCCTTCTATTTCACTCATGTCATTCTCTTCTGTTAGGAACTCTTTAATTTCTCTTTGAAGCCTACTCATATCAGCGTAGGTCCTCTCTAACTCATTCATACAACTGCGTACTTTCGAAACATCAGAATCAGTACAAAACTGGCGAATGTCCGATATCCGTGTTTCAAATCGAATCATTCCAGTCCTGAGTTGCCTTTTCAAAGCTTGAAGTTTCATTCTATGAGCCGGTCGTGGTTCCGAAAAATCTTCAAGATTCTTCTGTTTCGATGCCCAGGTAAATGCGCATTTCGTCCGTGTTTGGCGGTAATTCTGTTCTCCTTATCAAGCGATCGGTGTCGATAAACTGTTTTGTTCGCTAATACCAGTCTACGAGTAATACACAGTAAATTACAAAGAGATACAATCAACAATACACGTCTGTATAAAACTGCTTTCTATCGGAACACACACAACCAATATGGAAAAAACGAATTACTTTACTGTACTTATTGAAACGCAAGTTCTATACTAAAAATAAAATATTTTACAATATAGCACCCGGATGTATTGCAACTTGAGTATTGCAACAACTAGCTTAATATAGATATTGAAAAACATATTTTACATAATTTACACAAAATGTATAAACAAATACGTTCATTTACTTAAATTCCAGATTTTTATTTTTTATTTAAATATAACAGGAAGGAAAACGCTAACACTGGTGAAAAAGAGCAAAACCTGGAAAGAATAAAATAAAATTCTTTGATTGCAAGCAAGAAAGATTTGAGAATAGTCACGCTAAAATCAGAAAAGTATTTCGATGCTAACATTCAGCAATCGCCACTTCTACTTTCAGCTTGAAACTGCAGCTGTGGACAATTTATCACTTGTAGACTTTCCATTCTGCTAAACTCGGCTTTAGCTACTCATCAGAACAATTTCTGACAAACGGAAAAGCATCTTATGCATAAATCTCGTAAAATTGCTAGCTAAAACGTAATTTATCTGACGAGCAAAGCAACTGTTGGTTGACATTCTTTTGAACAGTATTTATGAACGCGAGAAAATAAAAGTAAACCACTTTGATGATGCCCAACAGAAAGAAAGCAATGGACCGCACCAAGCAGAAAAGCTGTTAAAGCTTCTTCATTTCACGGGGCAGTAGACATTGCATTCTTTGATGTCCGCTTTGGCGTGCCATTTGTGTGTGATTAATTTTTTTCTGTCAGCATCATCAAAGGGCTCCAGCGCCACATCGAGCAAAAGGAAATGTTGCAAAAGGGTTATTTAAAACGGAATTCAAGGCCGTTAAATTCCATTTTTCATTATTTTATCGTGTGTTCGGTGTTTAGCGTTTCAGAAACGTTTCGTGTTTTAGCTGGAAAGTTGGTATACAAAAAATATTGCTTGGTGATCAGGGTAAATTTGAAGAAATTTGCAATTTACCATAAATACGATTTTATAAACAATAATGCCTTTAATAATAATAAAAAAATAAATTATCTTGTAATACTTAATTCTATATTTTAAATGTTTTACTGGATAATTATTTATTTCGTTGGAAACGAGATGGAATTATTTATGCCTAACGATCAGAATACGATAAGAATGACAGTATGGTCTGAGATGGCTACGTGTGCTCATATTTCACTTAACGTACAGCAGTTTAGCGCAGTTGTGTTATTTTTCAACTGTTGTTCGAAATGTTGTGTTCAAAGCCGTATTATGATTTACTCATTTGTTCGCCAAGTGTTGATGTGGTCATCAGTACTTATGTATACAAAAATAGTGAGTACTACAACAGTTTGGATCAATCTGTCGACAGTTATTTACAGCAGATTCATTATGCACATGTGATGCGAATTTGAAAGTGCAGTTGAAATGCAGACTACTTCACCTGTGTAAAGCAGGAAAGTTGTAGCTTAAATTGTGCACTTTCGAGTTCAGATTCAGATTGTGTACTGAAATGAGTGAATTTTTGTTTGTACTACAATGCTTTCGCTGATAATTGCTCTAGAATCATTTCAACAGCCATTATCTGACTCATGAAAGATAATTCAAAGTGTCGAAAAAATGCAACTCATCCGCGCCATCTACGATGAAGAAGCTACCGTTGCGTCCGCTGAGCAGTCTACATCCGGTCAGTTCCTGGTTTTTACACAGGTGAAAGCCACCATCTACAAAAAGCAGGCAGAACGCTTCTTCAGTCTTCGTGAACAAAGTCAGGATCTAGAAATTCCAGAGCAATTTAAGACAACGAAGTCTGTAGAAAGGTTGGTGTTGCAAAGACTGTGGCAACGGAGAGTCGAGTGAAACCAAACACTCCCACTTCATGAAGATTCATTATGGCAGAGATTGAAGACAGAATTGACATACCTGAATGACCTGATCAATGAATGAATGATACATGTTGTATAGTACCTGAGAAGCAGAATCTTTGCCTTGAATTACACGTCTTCAGCGGATGATTCTGAAGTCGCTTATGGAGCCGTTGTATGCTCCAGAAGTTTTTTTGGCTGTGGCTGTTACCACGAGGTTGGTGATATCGAAGTCCTGAGTGGTTCCGATAAAACGAGCTACTATTCCAAGATTGGAACTCAAGATGGCTGGTCTTACAGCAAGGTGGCTCTCTCTTGGATAAGGAATCCCGCGGATATATGGAAAGTTTATGTGAGAAATCACCATTGAATCCATCCAACATCCGACCGATTACCCAACAGAAGACAATCCAGCAGACGTATTGAGCAGAGGGTGCTCTTTGAAAAAATGAGCTAAAGTTAGAATTTGGTTACGTGCTGTTGCATAACTTCAAATTCTCCATCATGGCGATGGTGCCGGTCCTCAGCAAATCCATTGATAAATCAGCACAGCCAATTGAATACATTTTAGAGTTGAATTTAGACTTTGAGGAAAAACTTTTTTATGGTGATGTGATCATTTTTGTAAAGGTTTTGGAAAGACACAAGTTCTTGATATCCATGCGGCAGAATTGACTGTAGATGAAGCTTATTTCTTCTGTGAAGAAGGAGAGTGTGCCAGCACCTATATGGAAGTGGATAAAGAAAATGAACTTTGGGGTCTTTGGTTTGTTCCACCTATATCAGCTTCATACGCCACACTGCGTCTGAAGTTTCATGGAACTGTAGGCCAATCGCAGCATGGTGTTTTTTATATTCCAATTTCAAACGGCCCAATTTTTGCTACGCATTGCGAAAGCACACCGCATAAAATGGAGATACATCACGGTACGAGCTCCATGGAATGGCGGATATTGGGAACGGATCGTGCGGATCAATGAATATGAAAGCATCGTTGAGGAAGGTGTTGGGGAACGCGTTGCTTGATGAAGAAGATGACCCGCTGGATGGAACTTCAAACACCAATAGTCCACATGCGGCAGAATTTAATGTATATGAATTATTTTTTTCACCGAAGAAAGAGTGTGTGTGTTAGTACCTATATGGGCGTGGACAAAGAGAATGAACTTTGTCGTCTTTGGTTTGTCCTGGGAATATCAGCTTCATACGCCACACTGCGTTTGAAGTTTCATGGAACTGTAGGCCAATCTCAGCATGGTTTATTGCGATTGTTTGACCGATACACGTTGAATTAGTTACTAATATTTTTGGCAGAGTGTGTTTGACTTTTGTATTGTAATTATACTTGTAACAAATAAACAGATCTAGCGTATTAGTTGTTTGACTGAAACATTCGAAAATAGCTCTCAGTTTACATTGGCGTAGAGTGATGATCGAAGTAACTGAATAGACTTGGCGTAAGTCTATTATTGATCGACAAATTCGTAATTTCATCGAAAGAAGTTTAAATTGAAAGAATTACAGTCAGTGCTAACCTGACTATCACTGATATCAACATAAAGTTGATAACATAAATTATTGACTCCAATATTTTTATTCATTTTTGCAATTGTTATAATATCATATTTTCATAAATATTCTATAAATATATGACAAAGTGTTAAAGTGTGGCAGAACGACTTCCACGCGTTTTTAGTGTTTCTGTGAATCACTGTAAATATGATTCACGTTTATCATCAACTGAAAATTCAGCTGCTTTTGTTTCCAATTCATCATTGCGTTGCATAATTTTTATCATTGAATACCTCATAACTGTAGCTTGAAGTCAAAAATTGTCATGCAATCGTACGCCAGTGCTAGGCGTACGATGGAGCAGTTCCTTGAGGCGTTAATATGTATAACGCCAGAGCCGATTTCATCCAAGTGGTAGTTTTGTAATTTTATTTCATTGGTTGCTATCTATATATCCTTTTTTGCCGTTTATACTTTGTCAGTGTCGTTCACTGTGTTGTTTATTGTTGTTGTTGTTGGCTGATCTTTACTGTTGTTAATGTTGCTGAACATTGAAAAATAAAATTTGCTATTTTACTTATTTCTTTGTTGTTTCTGTTGAGTTATTACTATCACATTTCATTGTGATGCGATAAAATATAGAATAAGGAAAAGGATTAATTTCTGAAATACTTGACAATATATTAAAAAATAAGATTTCAGTGAATGAGAAAAGTTCATAAATTTTGATAAAGATGAATTTAATAAAATTTAGAAGTAATAAAAAGTTGCACCTACTAAAGTTACGTAATCGTAAATGGAAATTTTGGACCAATAAGGTAAAAAATATAGCAGCTAATCAAAGCAAAGAAGTTTGAATCAATGAACAATTAGATAACAAAAACTAGTCAATAAATATCCAATGAGAAATCGACTTCAACAACCAGTAAGAAAGCGCGGTGAAAAATTTTCCTGAAATCCAGCAAATATTCTTTTGAAAAGATGTCAAGCAGTGCTAAAGAAGAAAAAGTGACAAATTATTATTTGAAATAAATGTTGAAAAATCAAATTTGGATGTGAAATAGCAGTTCAATTTTGAAGCATTTGAAAGTTAGTAGTAGAAATTGTGTAAATGTGATATTTTATGATATTAAATATTATGCATAAGTTTTTGTGATGAAGTGATAAAACTGATGATACGATAAAGAAGTTGCATTCAAATGCTAATGCAATGAAAATATCGTCCATTGTTGTCTCTCATTCAGCAGACATTTCTTGAAGCGCAAAAAAAAGTTATCGCGTTATTATTTTACAAGAAATTCATTTTGTATTCTTGGTTTTATTTTTAAATTTCAATTTACATATCTGAAGTTCAAGGTTCATTGAAATATTTTGAAAAATATGTTTTTTATTTCAATTTTAATTTTTTCAACCATTTGATCAATATGAAAAATATTATTATTTTTAGCAATTTTTAATAATAATAATAATAATAATCTGCCAAATATAAGTTGTTTGTCTGTTGCCAAGCCTTATCAGGCTTTATTTACTTGCTTGTAAAAGTTGTGTGACATTGACAGCATTTTAAGCGTTTATGTAAAGTCATTAATAAAAATGCAAGTCTTGTTGAATCAGCAAACTGATAAAAAAAGCATTTTCTTGAAATTCACCTTCCACAAAGCAAGCATCCAAATTCTTCTTCACTCAAGCAATCACTGCAGTAGATTTTTCTTTTTCTATTCCATTTTTGAACACGATTTATTATTTTTGAAAATTGAAATTAACATAAAAATGAAAATCAACTTTTGCATTTTTCGTAAGTAGTTTTGCTTTTGTTTATGCTAACTAAGTGAAGCAGTTGTTATTAATTTTTCAAAATTTCACATTTACCTATTGTTGAATGAAAATGCAATTGAATATTTTGTTTTATTTATTTATTTGTTTATTTGTTTGTGGACTGCAAAAAGAAAACAAAGAAGCAAGCTATAATTGTTTGCAACGGTACATTTTTTCTTTTCATACATTTATTTTTCTGCACTCAAAAATGAATATTGAAATTAATTATTTCAGAATTTATCGTGGTCAATTTGTTAAGCATTTTTTATAGGAAATTTAAAAAAGATTCTTTTATCTTTGGCAACTTTAACTTTGATCAGCAAAGCTGAAATACTGTCCGAATTGTCTGGTATCAATGCAATAAATACTGATGAACACACTAAAGAATATTACAAAATTAATTTCATGACTGATGGTATGTACAACTAACTTATGTATGTTTAATTTGAAATTATTCATTAAACATATACAATATACCTTATATATATGTTTATTTATTTATTTATTTTATCATATTTTGCAAAAATTATAAAGTAACATTGATAAATCAGAGCTATTGGAATAAAAAATGCTGAATTTATTCATAAAAATTAATATTATATAAACTTCTTTTTTCAATATTTCAGCATGTTCTGAAAATCATTGTTATAATGGAGGAACCTGTGTAGTACAAATTGCTCCTGTCCCATTTTATTGCAAGCAAGAATTGCATCATCTACACATTATTTCATATTATATATTACATTATAAATAATATTTTCAGATGTTCATGGGCTTATGAAGGTCTTTTGTGTAAAGAAAGTAAATTATTTTTCTTTTTTATTAAAAAAAATTTTGACACTCTATTTATAATGTAAACTTTCATTTAGAATCAGCTGCTCTATATTTAGCTATAGCTGCTGGAGTTGAAGCTATCATCATACTTACATTACTTATTGCAGTGATATTTCTGTGTTGCAGAATTAAAAAGTAAGTTGTCATTTGTATTTTGAAAATTACTTTTAAATTTCAAGAGTTTGAATGAAAAACAGCAAATATATGTTTCAATAAATAAATTTCGTGAACAATTTAAAAATAGCAATGCAAAAATTGAAAAATGCAATCATTTCAAAAATTTCAAATTCTCTTCATAATTGAATTAATCAATAAAAAATTCAAATTACAGAATTGTGCAGAAGAATTCCAGCATTCCCATCATTCTTCGACAAACTCCGGCTTCCGGTGCAGAAGATATTCCAAATTTATATTCGGATGAATTTCCCAAAAGGTACAGCTTGCCTTCAGAATTGCAAATACCAAGACCACAAGTTGTACAATCTTAACGTGAAATTTTGATGCTTCATAATACGATAACTGTGCAATTGATTACTGTTGTTCAGTGTGATGTTGTTTTCTTTTTTGAAAATTTCCCATGGAATTAAACTAAAAATTACAAAAAATAAAAAATTTCCTATCTTTTCCTTTAAAAATGTTTAAAATTTGCATATTTCATAATTCTGTATTGTTTGATTGAAAGCAAACAAGCACGTTCTGATAGAGTAATAATAATAATAAGTAGTATCATAATGTGTGGATATTTTTTTTAATATTAAAATCCATTAATTAAATTAGAAAAAAAAATATTCCATTGAATGCTAAATTGCGTGCATAATGGAATTCTGCTTTACTATATAGATTTTCACACACGCGACAAATTTGTTGATAACTTGTTACGCATAATTTCGTGTTCCAAACGAGCATTGATAATTCTCATATAATTCACAAATTGAATAGTGTATTTTTCAAATTTCAAAATTTTCAAAACCAGTTTTTTTTAATAAAAAAAAAAATTTTTTTTTGCAATATTTGGAAAGTTGCAAAAATTGATTTATTATTTTACAAAACAAAGAAAATAAAATTCTCATATTTGTGAATTATTGAAATCAATTGAAAAAGAAACCAGTAGTTGTAATAATTTTTCACAACAGTTGCGCAAAACTTTTTTTCTGTTCCACCACAACTGACGAGAATAAGTTAAATTTTGCATATTGATTAATTGAATTAAATCGATCATGGGGAAATTTTGAATTTCAAATTTCTTTTTTAAAGCAGTTTAATAATAATTTTGAAAGAAATTTGCAATGCAAAAGTTGAAAACGTTGACAAATTCAACTATTCACTTCAACAAAAGATAACCAACCGTTGAACTTGTCAATTCAATCAGGTCATTTACTTTAAACATAATTTCGGCATTCACCAATTGATGATGATGATTATGATGATGAAGGTGTGTAATTGCGATGTTTTTTTTTAAAAAAAAGCACAAAAACCTACTCTGATCACCCAACTACTACAACAGTGACAATTGTTAAATTTCTGTTTCTACTTCAATAAAAAAAATGCAAACATTAAATAAATGATAATATAATATGCAAAATTTTGTCCATTGCAATCATTGGTTACTTTTGTTGTTTTTAATGGTAAATTTCCAATTGTAAAAGTGCAGTTTTGCAGCACATGTTGGAAAAAACCGGTCGTTCGTTGTACACTTGCCGTATTTGCAGCAAACCACAACATGAACAAAACGTGTTCAAAGAGTTGGTTGAGTTGAACGTGCAAATTGTTCAATAGCATTATTCGAACACTTCGCCCCCCTCCCTACCCACCTCCACCCACCTCACCCATCAACGGATAATGAATATGCTCCATTTTTGGGAGCTAAGTGCAGAAAAGCATTTGCATTTTTATGCTCGTTTAATAAATAAATAATTCTGCATGATTTTCTTCTACATTCGAAAAGCAACAGTCAATTTTGTGTGAACTGAAAGAGAGAAAAAAAAAGAATACATACAATATAGTTCACGTGCTATGCTGAACAGCAAACTCCGAGTGAAGGACGTTCGGTGGATCCTTTATCAGTGTTTCGAATGTCCGAAACACGTGACGCACATCGTCGTCCACTTGGCCGTCTGCGTGGTGGTGGTCGCCTCGTTGGTGATCAACTTGTTGATCGAAACCGCCGAGCCCGGGGTCGATGACCACTTGCTCAAGCTCTGCTTGTTCGCCATCGAGCTCACGCTGGCCGTATACTTCTTGGGCGAGATTCTGCTCCGGCTCTGGGTAATCGGCATCGATCATCGGTTCCGAGGCTGGCGAGGCAAGCTGCGCTACATGTCCGGCCTGAATTCGCTGGTCGACCTGACCATCCTGTCGACCACGTTGCTGCTCTGCCACGTGCTCGACCCGAGGAACCGCCACTCGAGCAGGCAGGAGTTGCAAAATTTGATCTTCGTCCACTTGTTGCGCTTTTTGCACCTCGACCGCAGCGGCTACACGTGGAACTTGTTGAAGAGGCTATTTCTGCTGCACCGGGTGGAATTGATCGCCGCCGCCTTCCTCAGCTCGTTGACACTACTTTGCATCGCCACCGTGCTCGCCTGGTGGCAAAGTGCCAACAACCGGCAGCAATTGCTCGAGGACGACAATTCATCCAATTTCCCTTCCGCTTTCTACTTGACCGTGGTCATGTACACGACAATCGGATACGGCGACTACACGCCCGAAGGTTGGTTCGGAAAAGTGTTCACCAGCGTGATGTGCTGGCTGGCGGTCAACCTGCTCGGTCTGGTGTCGTCGGTGCTGGGCGTCGGCTTGGCCTTGCTGGTCCAGGACAAGAAGCTGCAAAAACGACGCCGGCAGCACTTGCCGATCGCGGCCACCGTGTTGCAGACGTTCTGGCGTGCCCACTTGGTCGGCCGACGCTTCGATCAGTTGACCGTGGTGCGCAGGGAGCTGCTGCCCAAGCTGATCCGCTACGACACCGACGCCGCCCCGCTCAGACCCAACGCCAGCGAGTGGTCGCTGTTCCACCAGTGGCAGCACGCCGTCGACCGACCGTCGTCGGCCTGGAAACGGTCCTTGTCCAAGTTGAACCTGCGCATCTGGAACCCAGCTGACGAGACCGACTCGACCGCGGTCACCAAGCAGGACGAGTCCACGACGACCATCACCACGACCACGACCACGACCACCACCACCACAGGCGATATGAAGCCGGTGTTCTACGCGGCGCCGGCGTCAACCGGCGGCAGTTCACCGGACCTCTCGTCTTCTTCTTCACCAACCAAACCGCCGAATCCCAAGCGAACCATGACGCAGTACAAAATTGCGCTCACTTTTCTCTGCTACTTGCGCTTCTCAGCGTCCAAGCAGACTTTCAAACGCTCCAAACAGTCGGCCGATTTGGTGGACGTGTCGGTGAAAATGAACGAAAGCGAAACAATCCAACTGGCCAGGCTGGTCAACTTGCAGCAAAAGTTGGAGATGAGCCTCGGCACCCAAGCGGCACGGCCCGAGATGTCCGTCAGCCAACGTCTCGGCCGACTCCAGCACACGGTTCACAGCTTGCACAAGCAAACCGACGCCGTCAAGTCGGCACTGCAAACTATACGAGATCGTTTGAAGCACACCACTATTTGACAGATAACGTTCTTCTCTTGGAGAGAGTGTGTAAATTGAAATAAATAAATTAATTAATTAATTAATAATAATTTTTCCAAATCACCATCGATTATTATTAAAATTGTCCACCGTGCTGTTTTATCAGTTTTTACTCCGATTTGAATATTTTTCTTTTTTATTAGCACAGAGCTAGCTATACGAACATAATAATGGTGGTAGCACTGGCACTGGTAATTTGATATTATTAATTACAAAACAATCATCTTATTCTTCAAACTCACAACTTCAAACACTGATAGTTTTAAAAATGTTGAACGCATTCGACGCAGTGCTTATCAAAACTCCCTCGTGATCCGGATGCCAATTCACTTCTTTTATTTCAATCTGGCCCATGTGAAGAAATATCAACTGCTGTGGAACCGTCGACACAATACTCATGTCGCATCTGAAATGGAAAATAATTTTTCACAATGTTTTTTTGCACTTTTCCAACAACAACAACAAAAACAACAAACATGTCAGCATTTTCTTCTCTGTTGCCAACAAGATCCCAAATGCTGACTACGTCATCTTCGGCAGAAGCACAAAAAACACTCCTCTCATGTGGACACCAGCTTACCGACGTGATCGGTCCTTTGTGAAATGGTAACAACACAACCGGACCAAAGCCCTGCAAATAATTAATTAGCACATTGAACACGAAATGGACATAATTATTAGCCAACCTGAATTCTTCTGAAATCCCAAACTTTCAACAAACCATCATCTCCTCCGCTCACTAGCCATGGTTCAGTACGGTGCACGCTGATCACGTTCACATCTTTGTGATGCGCTTCGGGTATTCCAAAAACGCAAGCATCTTTCGGTGCCATTCTACAATCCCACACCAAGATGCTTTTGTCCGTAGAACAAGAAAAAAATACCTGAAAACTTTCAGTGATACAGTTTAAAAAACAATTGATTGTAATAATAATTTTTACGTTCGCCTCCTGATGAGACCATTGCAAATCTTCGACCGATGAGCGATGCTGTTTGAATGGACGCTGGTCGATTTGCCACTCGCCACCTTGTGCCATTTTCCAAAAATGAATATTGCCCTTACAGTCTCCGGTTAAAAGCTGTCCTGATATAGAAAATAATAATAATAATAATAATAAACAAATATTTAAACACAATATCCTACCTGGCACATGTGGACACCAGTCCAATGCGAAACCTTCATCCATGTGTCCGTGAAAAGTGAAAACGGGCTTTTCGTCCAACTTTTCTCTCGATTTTTTCCCAAATACTGTTTCAGCAGCTTTCACTGCGGCAGACAAATTCCATATATGCACTTTCTTCAAAGAACTCCAAGTTGCACACAGGGTGGTAGTTTCAATTTTGCATGCCTAAATCATCATATCATACAAGCGATTGAAGAGGTTTAACAAGAGAAAGAGATAAAACAAATTTTTTCCGAATACCCGAATACGATTTATATCACCGCGATGATTAATTGTGACGTCTTTGAAAATTTTTGTATCTTTATTTTTTCTCATTTTTCTAATTTTCTCCTCTCCATCTGAACTATGCGAATCATCGTCATCTAAATTCAAATTCAATACTAATAATAATAATTGTGATTATTATTAAACTGAATATTTCACAAATACCATCTTTCAATTCTAACAGATTGCCAAGCATAATCACATGGATTCTGTTTCTCATTTGATGATCCGCTTGAGTACCGGAAACAAGCATCACATCCATTGGAAAAGAACACTTCGCATCGGATCCAGGTGCCTTTACTGATAGTGGATCAAATGTAAGGCATGGATAATCTGAAATAAATAAAAATCACACAATCAATAAACTTCAACTTCATCACAATACGTCACCAGTGTAAAATGAGGAAAGCATCACATAAGCGCTTTTATCACAAACAAGTTCTTCTCCTTCTTTAAGCGGCCGGCTTTGACCAGGTATGTAAATCTAAAAAAAAACAAAAAAATATTCCATTTTACTAATGTTCATTTGATCGTTTATTTTTGAACCTCACTTTTTTCGTAATCTCTTTCGAAGCTATTGTACTGCTGTTCGTATCTTCCAATGTTTCATCGTCGTCTGATTCTTCCTCATCGTCAACATCAGAACTGAAGTCCGATTCCAATTCATCTTCCTCATCACTCACTGAATCAGCTTCTTCCATTTCCCCAATTTCCACGCAGTCACTCAAATCGCTTGCATCTGCATCATGGACTTCAATTTCGTCAATTTTCTGCAATTTCAAATTCACTTCACCAACTATTCGTATGTACAAATGCAATATTAACAATAAACTTTTTAATGCACAAAACTGTTAAATCCAAAATATAAACAGTTACAAGTAATTTCAGTTCTGCTTGCTTCCGCAGCTTGATTTTCAATTTTACTGTTAACAGTGTATATTTAAGTAGAAATGTCTTTGTTGTAGGCTTTACTTCAAATTTATTATTCTTTACAATGTTATACAAATTATTCGTTTTATTAAATTCACAATGATTTATTCTTGATATTTCATTTGGTTGCGTATATTTTAAATCTGTTACAACTCTTACTATTTTCGTTTGCACTTTGGCAATACAACTTTTTAATGCTATTTCTCAAAACTTTCTTTTTTTATAAACTTCGATGAAAATGACTTACAAATCACTCTAACATTACTTGCACTACCAAAAATGCAACACAAAATAACACAGAATCAAGTAAAACTTAATAATAACACGATTAATTTCAACATTACAAGTATACGCTTAAAAACTTTGTTTTTACACATTACCTTTAATTTTTTTAATAAGTGAAATTAATTATGATAAACAGAAAAAGTAACATTGCACAAAAAAAATTTTAATATAGATTTCTACAAACATATGAACATTAAAATCACTAGAAACTACAAAGCGCTTCACTTAATTGATTTAACACGCTAAATGATAAAAAAAAGTAGTACCTCCATATTTTTATGCTAAATTAAATGAAAATTCTGTTCAAAAAATATGACGAAATTCAGCACTACCGTGCAAAGTTCTACGGAAATGTTAACAACCAATAATATTACGGTAAGTATAATGCAGGTACATACAGTATGCAAGTTTCAGAATCAAATTGTGATTTCACATAATTAAGTTATTACAATTCGAAAATTAGCATGAATTTTTTGCACTGCAATGAATTTTTTAGCAAAAGATTCAATTTCTATTTATCTGACAAAATTTTTTTTTATCGTTAACAATTAGCGTTCAGCCATTGAGAATAAATTTGACACCTTTTACTGACGTTTACTCCAATTTTGGCATTTTTCCATGTAATACAATGATAACCTTTCCTTCGGATTTTATAAATATCTTATTTTGTAATGTTTTGTTGTTTGAGGTTTTGAATTTTTCTATTGTTTGCATTCTGTTGTGCAAATATTTACTGCAACTCCTTGATGTGATCATATAAACGGTGTTCTAATAATTGAAATCGGTTTTTTAATTTTTGATTTTTTATTAGTTCTGTAGCTTTGTTCAAGAATAAGTCAATTAATTTTTGTTTACGTAAATGCATATCATTACTATTTACAACATCTAACTAGAAATGAGTGATAACTTGCAAGCGTCGTTGCTTGCAAAGAGATGATGCACGTAATTTAAATATTTTCTTTGATGCGCTTTACTGACTGTTTATCACATGTATCCCCGTAAAATTGTAAAAGGCCTCGGTAAAATGCATTTCTTTTTCTGCAAAGCGGTTTTGTCCGCATTAAAGCTCAACTGTACTGCTGCTGGGTGGTATTTGTTAAACAAACGCAGCACAGCATGTTGATATTTGCAGAATTTGCTTTTTGTCTATCAATGTAACAAGTGCACATATAATCTTTAATGAATTTGAAAAATTCAACTCTCAGACTGAAAAACATTCGTTTGTGTAAAAGCTATTATGATAAATTTCATAAAGTTATTTTCCATAATTTCATTGTTATTTTAAGCATGTCTTAAAGATCACTGTTTATTTTAAACACTTGCCAAGTTTTGCTTTTATTTTATCAATAGCATTTGTAAACTTGTAAAGCTATTGCTTTTTGTAATGTAAACTCATAAAATAATTTTATTTTAGGATAAAAAATTATTTCAAAAACTCTGATGACGGGGAATAAGATGACAGTATTATATTCTTTTAAATTTTTTGAAATTACAAGTTCTCAAAGCATCTACTTACCCAATGACAAAAACTTGATAGCATTGCGAAATAAGTATTCCTAAAACAATAAAGTTAAGCTTGCAAGCAATTGTTTGTTTTTAAATTTATATAAAAATTCTTCAGCAATGACATTTATTTATTAGTTCTGCTACTTTTCTTCGCAAAATTTTTTTGACAAATGAATATGAAGCCAGAGGTAAAAAATTAATCGTTTCTATTTGTTCTGCTGTTTACAAGTTTATAAAATTGCTCTCAATACGCGACAGCGATTCTTGGTGATTTATTTCAGTTGCCTTTTTTAAATTTATTTCAAAATTCTTATCTACAAACCTTTTTTTAATTCATCATCTTAAAATTAAAGCAATTAGCACTGCAAGAATTCGGGGTAATCGCCAAAATAACTGTGACAGCGTCCCGGATGTCACAAACAAAGTTACATTAATAAATCAAATTTCTTTGGTGCTATGAGACTTTAAGCTTTGTAGTATTATTATGTTTTAATAAATTTAACATTGTCATACTAAAAGTACTTTTGCTTAAAATTATTTCCAAAAGAATTTTCAATATAATGAAAGGAATTTTTAATATTTTCTGCCTTTTTAATGTAATAAGTAATATGAAGAATATAAGCATCTATGTTGTAATCATCATAAAATCATCATAATCAAGATCTTATATAATTAATTAAGATTACATTAAGATTTTTCTATTAAGAAGGTTGCAATTAAGTGAAATGCTGAATTCCAAGCGTATAAATTTGTATATGTTGCATTTGTCATAGTTTTATTTCAAAAAAAAATATAATTTAATACAAAATATTATAAGCTTGGCATTAATTTAACTTCTTTGGATGCATTTTGCGTATCATTGATGTTAGTTTTTGGACTTTTGATGCATTTGAAACTTATATTCATCATTCATACAGAATGCAGTTTAATATCTTTGCGCACATCCTTGGTATCTTTGCGCATTGATGTGAAATTCAAATATCACATCTTCTTGATTTGAAAGAATTTAAATTTAATTATGAAATTTGTTTTTTTTCTTAAAAAAAAAGAATAAATAAGTGTAAATAATCATTTTTTACTTCATGCTTCAATTAGTGCTTTCATTGAAGCGGGTTTTTGGTTGTTGATTTTAACACAAATCGATGAGTAGAAGTTGTTCAAGTTCTTCAAACTGATTGATTGAATTTCAGTTGTGATTTTCTTTATAAATAGAAACACTTTTGAAAAATTCTACTTGCCCATTAAATCCAATGTTTAAACTGGTAAAATTGTTTGCAGAGTCTGCTACTGGTAGATGGAATAATATTTTGAAATTAACATTCAATCTTTTCTCCATGTAAATTTTGCTTTTTAATTTCAATCAAAATTGTAATATTTAACATAGCTTAACATTTAAATTTGTATACTATTGAAAAGAATAATTCTAATTTATACGTATATTATTGTTGTTGTTGTTTTTTTTCACAGATGAATACAAATAAATAAATAAGCAGTATATATATATATATATATATGTATAGTAGGAGTTTGTAGCTTTGTTTGCTTGGAGTAGGAGTGATGAGAAAAAAAATGCTAAAAGAGAGGAATATATTGTCGGTCAGAAATGACAATTAAGTCATAAATTTGGAGATTGATTAAAGGAAGCTTCTTATTGAATAGCTTGAAGATCAAAAGCGGCGGTATGGTGATCGATTGATGATGGGTTTGCCGGGTCGATGGCAATTATATTTTCAGACCAAGTCTTGGTTGTAGGTTTTTCTTTATTGTATAAATGAGACAAATGTGCTTGTAAAAACTGGTTGCACGACTGTAGTATGCTGGTTGGATAGCAAACGCTTGCAATAGTTTCAACGGGTCGCAACGACGAAGAACGTCGTCGTGTCATTGTGACAGGGTTGGTTTTTGGTATCTGTCTGTCCGTAAATAATAATTCATTTTCATCATTGTGATTCAGTAATTTTTTCCCCATATTATTATTATTTTTTTAATATTTAAATTTACTCTCATTTTTCTTTTGTCTGCTGTTCACGTTGTTCGCTTTTGATAAGCTTCAGGCTAACCGCTTGTCGTGACAAGACAAAGAAGCCAATTTGAGAGAGGTCGTCGGCATTTGGGCTTTTTTTCATTTGCTCATTTGCTTTCAACATCCCGTCTCTCTCTCTCTCTTTTTCTCTTTTTCTGCATCATTCTTCAATTGTAGTGAAATAGTAAGATATACGAAAAATATATATATTTTTTTTTCTCATCTTTTTTTGTCCAACGAAACGGTGATGCAAATTTCATCTTTGTTATTGTCGTTAATTTGTTTGATTGATATCCATTGCCATGCTGAGAATGATGAACATCATCGACAGCAACAATCAGCTGAGATGGTCAAGCAAAAGCCTGGACGGCATTTGTTGGCCGCTGATGTGGACAATCCGACGTCGGATCTGATCGATTCGGATATAAGGAAAAAGGCGTTCACGTTTGGTCAGACAAAGCAACAACGAGATAGGATCAATTTCATTTTGAAACAAATGCAACAAATGATGCTCAGCAATGTCAAGATGGAACAGTTGGCAGTTGTGGATACCAAATCCATGGTACCGTCGTTGGAGAAGAGCATTTCCAATCAGGTATGTAAATTGAGTAATTTGTTTCCCTCAAACGCTGGTGAAGGTCACGTTTTTACCGTTAGCTATAAAGTGTAGACAGATTTCTGTATAGCTGCTTCAACGCTTGTAAAGCTAAGCAACAGAATGAACTGGGTTACCAGGTTGCTGGGAGCCTACTTTACTACTAACCTCAATTCAAAGCATACTTTGTTGTCGGTCACAATCAGCTGCTGCTTAATATACAAACGAATTTATAATCTTTGCGGCTATAAATCTTCACAACTTTTCTTTTCTTGAATATGTTACAAAGAAATATTTTATGTTATATATATATATATATATATTTGTTTTTTCTTTAAATATTTTTAATTTTCATTTTTTTTTCAAGAACAAATGCAAAACTTTGAAAAGAAATAATTATTAAATAATAATAAGTTTAATGAGTAGATTGAGCTTATTTTTCATATAAAAATGAAACTCCTCAATCTGTGGAGTGTTTCTGGTGTTATTTTTGGTCGTCAATGAAAACACGGACAGGCTTGAAAATGCGAACACACCCCAACCAAATGTCGTGGCACGTTGATTATTTAGGCCGACGGTACCGTTTTCAAGGGGGAGGAAAGAAACAAGGTAAACAAGGAAGAGAAGTTGTTCTTCCTTTTCTCAACATCTTCTATTTTACTATCCTTCATCAAGGAAAAGTTCCAATTTTTATTGAAATTTCTATAATTGCTTTTTTTTTGTTCCAAGTTTTCCCCCACCCCCACCCTTCTTGCTTTGCATCACATCACATCACACATTACATTACAGTTGTGTGTGTCGCATAAGTTGTTCAATTATTTTTCAATTTATCCAATTGTGTCAAATTGTAAAATCTGTTCAATTAATTCTTCAACTGCATAGCAATGGAATAATTTTTACCCGTCACCTTCTACTGATATACTTGACATGATTTTTCCAGTTTTCTTTACAAGTGAAAAAGTATATTTCAATCAAGCATCCGCTTGTGCAACTGAAAGTTTTTTCATCAATGTCCAACATCCATGCATCGTTTATTTTTGAAAGGTTAAACTTTTAAATTTGCAATATTCAACTGGACTAATTGTGAATATTAAATGGGAAAAAAAGTTATTCTCATCCAATTTAGATTTGCAGTTCAAGGTGATTTCGATTTTCAAACCCAACAATAACCGATACTCAATATGAGATAAATGCAATTAAATGACATGTTATGCCCACAAAATGTGAAAACATTATAAATTATTAGATATTGTATTCTGATGTTTTCTTCAATTCAACATTACAAACAAAAATGTGACAACGAAATGAAGCTTTCAATTGAAAATAATGATTTTTGATAAAGATGGTATTCAAAAAAAAAAACATGAACTATTTTCATGCATAGCGATGTTATGTTGCTCATTGAAATTATTTTTTAGTTTATTTATTTATTTTTTTGCTTTTTGAATATGCAGAGTTTGTTATTGAATACAATAAAAATACAACATGTTTAATATTCATTTGGTATATTTCTGTTGACATGAATGAAAATCATTTTAAAATCAAATAGTGAATTTTGTGTTAATAAAACTTTTTTAATGCAATATAATTTTGTTTAAATTTATAAATGAATAAGCAACTTTTTCAGATAGAAGCAAATTTGTACCAATCAGAGGATAGTTTTCGTCGAAGATTACAAGATCAGCGTAAAAATGCTTCGAATTCTTCAATAGATTATTTGAAGCACAAACCACACAAAGAGCAACCTGGACGATTTATGGACAGTGATCCGCATGGGAAAAGTCCCGAAGAAAGTGGCAGCCATTACGAAGGTAAGACAAGTAGGCAAAGTTGTTTCAAACATTTTTTTTCATTTTTTTTCTTTTTATATAGGTGATATTGTGCTAACACCTGAACAAGCTGAAGAGCTTTATTCTTCACTTGTGCATAAAAATGATCGACGTCAAAAGCGCAAATTTATTGCTTTGAACGCAAGACATTGGGATTCATCTGTACCGATTGATTACAGTTTTGACGGATCGCACAGTAATAAAGATGGAAATTAATTATTTTTTGAAATAAAATATTAATATTTTATAGCTTCAAAACAAGAACGACTTATAGAATTGGCGTTGAAGCATTGGGAAAATGTTACTTGTCTGCGTTTCCGAAGACGTTTCGACACGCCAAAAGGAAATCGGATAATTTTCACTGATGTAGATGGATGTGCTTCGAATGTTGGTCGAAATCCGATGAAAGAACCACAGTATGTTTCTTTGTCGTTGGATTGTATGAAGGTGAGTTGAGATTGGTTGATTGAAAAAGGTTTTTATTAAAAGGAACGACATTTCAGTTGGGAGTAATTGCTCATGAAGTAGCGCACGCGTTGGGCTTTTGGCATGAACAATCTCGTCCGGACAGAGATCGTTTTGTAAATGTGGTGTGGAGAAATATTGATGAAGGCTCGTTGGCTCAGTTTCTTAAAGAACAAACCCGGGAAGTGGATTCCAAAGGCATACCGTATGATTATGGTTCCATCATGCACTATAGGAGTAAAGTATACATTGTATGGTCATTTAAATTTTTATTCAATAGTGTCACTGGTTGTTGTTTTTAGGCTTTTGCCAAAAATGGTGATTTGTACACCTTATTGACAAATGTTCAAAATTATCAAAGAACGATTGGTCAACGTGATCATCTATCATTTAATGATATTCGTTTGATGAATCAAATTTACTGTAGTCGTAAGTTCTCGAACAACAACAACAATAATAACATGAAATGATAAAATATAACATTCGGCATGCGTGTGCAAATGAAATTTTTCAGACGTTTGCACCCCTTTGAATTGTCAACGTGGAGGATATACAGATCCGAAGAAATGCAGCCGTTGCCGTTGCCCTGACGGTTTTACAGGCAAACTTTGTGAAATTGTCATGCCTGGTTTTGGTGAGCAATTTTCTCTTACTCTTTCACAATTATGATGGTGATTGAGCAAAAAGCTTTCACATTAAACAATGAGAATCAAAATTTTTACATCACAACTTGTACCTGGTTTTGCGACAAATATTAAACTTGTTTACTGTTTACTTGGCTATCCGAGTCGACAGGCCGGAAATGGGAAAATTGTTTGCTAACATTGAGCAATCGCAAATAACGTTGCATTCTATATTACTTTAGCTGAATTTCCTAGCTATTTTTAAGTTTCAATTTATCTTTTAAACTTTTAAATTTTAAAATTATTTCACTTTGTGAACAAAATATTTGTAGCATTGTGCACAATTTCTTTTGCACAATAAACAAGCATGCAAGTAATTTTATTTGTAATTTGAATAAATAAATGTACAATTTTAGATGCAAACTGCGGTGGACTGGTTGCAGTTAAAAGTCGATGGCATTATTTCAGCTCTCCAAATTATCCAAAGGCGTTCAAAGCTGGACAAGAATGCAGTTGGCTGTTCAGAGTTTGTTTGTTTTAATTTTAAAATTTATTAAAAATAGAAAAAGAAATAACTTTAAGGCTGCTGATGGTCTGCGTGTAGAGTTGGAATTTATAGAACGTTTTGACATTTATTGCAAGGCGGAACATTCTCTTTGCATGGACTATATTGAAATTCGAAATTCTAGCGATTTTGCCAACACAGGAATGAGGTAAAAAATTGAATTTTTATTATTTATTTAAAAAAATGATATCATAATTTTAAATTTATTTAGACTTTGTTGTCACAATGTTCCAAAGCAAAGAATTTATTCATCAACGACTGATATGCTGGTTTTATTCCGTTCGTTTTATCGTTCTGGTCTAGGATTTCGTGCCAGAGTACGAGCAGGTAATTTTTGAAAAAGGAAAAGCTTAATTTTCAAAATTTTAAATTTTTATTTTGTAACAAAACGGCAATTTCTTCAATCAACAGATTTGCATTTGTTATGATATGAAAATATCATATTTACCGCGCATTATGCTGCGAAATCACATATATATATATATAATAAATATATTTTTACAAGAAAAATTTTATAAATTCATAAAATTATATTACTGAGATGTAAATTAAGAAAACACATAAGTGAAATAATTTTTTAAAAGATAATTTGTAAGAAAATTAATTACATTTACAAATATACAGTTATATTTTAGTGGTGAAAGGCGAGAGGCTGCGATCCATTCGTTCAGGTATGCCATACAGCACAGTAGTTTAGCCGCTTGAATGTAGCTTTAGAAAAAGTTTAGAATGCGCATTAAATATTTAAATTAGAAAAAAAAGAAGCTTAAGTGAATCATTTTAAAATCATTTTTCCTGAACTGCGTGCAATGCGTGTGAAATGGTGAAGCATTTTTTTTTTTCATGATCAAACTTAACGCTATGGATTAAAAAAAAAAATTAATTATCATTTTTTTTCATTGATTCATTTCATCCGTCTTATTTTACAGTTCCACCTTCTGGCGAATGGGAAAAATGGGGAGAATGGAGTCCATGTAGCGTATCCTGCGGTGGTTGCGGCGTGCAAACAAGACAACGAAAATGTCCAAAAGATTCTTTATGCGCGTAAATAGAATATGGAGAAAAAAAAAATTGAAGATAATTTCAAAAGATCTCAACAATTTTTTTTTTCTGCTTTTAGCGGTGAATCTACAAGTGTTCAAAGTTGCGGAAATGTGCCTTGTGAAAAATGCAAAGAAGAAAAATTGGTTTCAGTATCTTGCGGATTATGGGGTCTATTTCGATGTGAAGCGTATGAAAAAACATTACCTTTTTTTTACATCTATTTAAAAAGCTCCTTTAAAAAAAGTTCATTTTTTTTCTAATTATAATTTTAAATTTAGTTTGCATAAATATTTTTGTAATTTGCAAATTTTTAACACTTTTAAAACTAACTTCTTGATTATAACAATGCTTTTTCATTGTATCTGTTAATTTTTTTAGAATGCAATCCGTAGAAGTGCCATGCAAAGAAAAATGCTGTGCCGGCTATACAGCTGTAAATGGTGTATGTGAACCAGTTACATTATAAATGAAAAAAAACTCGCTGTTATTTCTTTTACAAGTTGTTTCAAAGCCAAATATGCTGCTGCCGTTGTTATAATTTGCTTATATCATGTTAAAAATCATGCTTTCACAATGATGACTGGGCCATTTATTTGCTTGATGTAGATATTACCATCTGCATTCAGATATCATTGCCTTTTTAGAATATTCAGCAAGTTATAATAAGAAAGAATACTTTTATCATTGATAGCATATCTTTACTGTGCCCGTGCTATCTGGAACTGTTTTTGTTTTGAAAAATTAAAGAATGCTATACACTCTAACTGCCCAATATCATTACCGTAAAAAACCAAAGTGGCTATGAAAGTTTAATTTATTGTACTATAACAACTTCACTTTAACAGTAAACTGGAAATTAAAGCTAATTTAAAACTTTAAACAACGCCTAAAATTGACAAAAATACTTTACCAGAATAATAATGTGAAATATTCACCGTTCACTATTCTGATTCAATTGTTGAAAACATTTTAATAAAAGCAACCTTCTTGTTCGTAATACAGCAAAAAAAACCATTAAAAATATCAAACTATAATCATGGATAACTGACCAGCAGCAATCAATCAGGACGAAAGTATTTAACAAGCCGCACACATTAGACTAATACAAAAAATAACATCAAAATGTAAATGTGACAAATTTACACATGAAACGGCAATATATATATATATATATATATGTAAAGTCAAAGGTTCTTCCTCCGTTTCATTTCAGGCTCTTCTGACAATTTGTCATTTTCATCTTCCTTGCTGTTTAAGGCAGCTTGTTCATTTTTCACTGAAAAATAATGCAATTTTATCAAATATAAATTAATTCAACAAACAATCCAGTTAAAATCAGTGAAGACCATCAACGTTTCAAAAAAAATAAACTTACTTAAATCACTGAAATCCGATGCTCCAGTAACTTGATTTGACATTCCATTGTTCATTATAGCCTGATTTGAATCACTATCAAAGCATGGCTCAGAAAATGCTACAAAATCATAAAATAGTAAAAAATATATGGGTAAAAAAATATTACCATTCGAATCATCATTTGTTTCAGAAAAATTAGAACTCGCCTTCTGGTCGCTCTCTTGTCCTTCAACTACAATATAAGTGCTAGTTAAATTATATTAAATGTAACACAGAATTAAAAAATTGGCATACAATCCAAAATGTAATCGGTACTATCTTGTGACGATTCAGCATTTTCATTCGTCAATTTTGTTATATTTATCGATGTCGGAGCCTTGCGATTCTACAAAATCATTGCCATTAAATAGTAAAATAAATTCTACATGTATTTTAAAAAAATAATTAAAAACAGTATTTATTTTCAAAATATCATAAGAACAAACTTACTGTAACTAAACTTTCTGATTCGGTCACTAAAATAGCAGATCAGTTAAATTTAAGTAGTTTGGTGAAAATTAACACCAGATACAACATACCTGGAATCCATTTTAAAACACGAACAGTTGAATCTCTCAAAGTGACCCATCGCTGCTCCCTTTAAAATAGAAAATGTTCACTTGTCACAAAAAATAATAATGAAAAATCAAAAGCAAAAATCAATTCAATCAAAATCAAACAAACGCAAGCAACTCAAATTCGGAATTATTTAAGCAGTTTGATAGTGGGCATTTTTTTTCAAATTTAATTTAAACTTCATGCCTGCTTACCATTTTCTAACACGTTCAATCGTATTAATCACGCGTTTTACTTCTTCTTTACTCCTGTTACGTGTCTCAGCTCGAAGAGAACGTGACAACATAATTCAACTAAAATGTAAAAAAATTAAACTAATTTTAAAAAATAATTTTAAAATTACTTCAATTTTTTTAATTAAAGCAATTTTTCAATATTTATGAAATGATAAATTAAAACAAGCCTAAAGATTAAAAAGAAAAGGCAGCCGTATTATAATACCTAATTTAGAACTACAGTATTTATAAAAATAAAGTATTATTTCTTATAATGTTATATTACTGCTTTTATTTGAAATTTTCGGCTTTTAAACAAAATATTTGAAACTGATTAAATTAAATAAAATATTAATTAGTGAGAAAATAAATATAATTGTATAACATTGATGAAATAATTGCAACAAAAGGCGAACAATACACGCACGTGGTCGTCTGTTTTTTTTTTAGGAATATATACTTCAGCTTTCACATGCATTGAAAATACAACAAAAAGTTGTTGAAAACACTTCACGTAATAATACACATTGCTTTATTCTTTTTTGACATCATACAAACAAAACAATTTCATTTCAATGACTACCCGGAAAAAACAGTATGGACATATGACAAAACACTGAAAAAAATTTCACACTAAAAAGCATTACTGAAAATCATCTGTAGTTTGTAAAATTGGTGTGTCTTGAGAATCATTTAAACTAGACCGATACAGAAAGTACTGAGTTATAGTGAAAATGTCAAGAAAACAACAACCTAAACTTCCCAGAAGCCAAGGCATATGACGAATGAAATAATCTTCATCAACCCCACCTAAACATACAGATAAACCGTATGTAAAATTTGCTGCAAAAATAAGATAAAACATCCACATGTTGATGCCTCTGGTTGATTTTCGACGAAAATTTTTATACAGCTGTGGAAAACGACTAGAAATGTAACAAATACACGAAACTATACCCATGGCGTAGCCAAGCTGATCAACAGAACCATGGAAAACAGCGCCATCGACTTCATCAACTTCAAAGAATTGACTAACTGCTAAAGTTTGCACAGCAACAGGAATAAGGAAGCATCGAAGCGAACCAGAGCCAAGATCGCGTGCAAAGTGATTTCGCCATTCATTCTTCATTTTATAGTAAAAGTATTGTATTAATATTATTAAATCTTGAAACACATAATAAATGGCAACAAAAATTTGAGTGGGTAACTGTTTCGTAAGTACAGCTCCGGTAAGATTCAGCGAATCACCCAAAAACCAAAGCAACAAAAAGTAAATAGACAAGGCATCATTGCAATGACCTCTTTTATAATTAGTGTAGAGCTGGGGAAAAAGAGGAAAAAACCATATCACCAATGATATTATACCAATCCAAAAAGACGCCAGTTGCATGTCCGTTTCAACACATTCACCAAAATACTCGTAGATCCAGCCAACCCCTTTCGGGCACACGGAATCATTGCTAACTAACAATTTCCAAAACATCGTATTGCTTTAAGTTTGCAAATCAAAAAGCACTTCAGTAAGAGCAAAGAAAACACCAATGAATAACTCTAAAATCACAAACAACTGCACATTTTTTATATCACTGACCTACTATTACGGTAAATAAAGTTACATTACTGTAATTCAAGAATTAAAAATTTAAGAAATTTTTGTTTTTGAATTACATTTTAAAATTGATATTTATTTTAATTTATTATTGCTCCATTGAAAAAAAAATTATCAAACAGTAATAGTAAATTAATCTACTTGTGCTTTCAGAACTAATTTTTGTTGCAATTTTCATGTAACTTTTAAATTCAAGGTATACTGTCAGAAAAGAAACGAGAAAATTATGATGTTTCTCGCATTGTGCATACGTAAATATCGCAATTTAAAATTGAACTTTCATATTTCATATTCGTTGTTTAATAAAATTTAAACGCTTACAAAAATGCTGAAATATTATAATCAAAAGACATTTCATTTAAACATTTCTCTGGAAGAAGTTTCGTCAGTCCTAAATAAATTATGGCGACTAGAGCTGCCGAATGCTCCGAATACCGCTTGTTTGAGATCCACAATTCAGATTTGAAATGCTTATTATCTAAAGTAACATAGCTGTTAAATTTCCGATCACTACTTCTCTGTTCTGTGTGATAGACCGGTTGACGACGATTTGTTTCTCTACACCACTGGTGTAAAAGTAATTTTGGAGTTTTGAGCTTGAAATGCTTTCTAACGTAATGAACTTTTAATGAAAAAGTTTCACCTTCGAATGTTTTTCTCAGTCTGTTGCATTCCATACTTTTTTGCAACGATTTGACTCGATCTTCGTATATTTTCTCCATTCCCCACACTTGACAAATTTCATACATTGTAGCAGCTGCTGCAGTTTCTTGAATAATTTTCACAAAATCATGTCGTTCTCTAGACATCCTTTGAATTGTATATTTTACAAGTTGAACACATTCTTCATAATTTACAGCGTAACTGATGTAACGCGAAACTACCGTTTTAAAATCAACAAAATCGTCTGATTGAAAAATTGACGGATTGACAATCGCGGCACGAGCAATCATTGTATGTGTAGCGTGGCATTTCAAACGAAATTTTTCTATATCTGTATGGTGACGTATTTCAGAAGAACCGCCATTGCAAATAACAGGAATGCGCACTGCACGAGTAACTTCCGCAATGAAGTCATCCCTGTTCGGATGTTGAGCTCGTTCTGATGTCGTTCGTCCATGGATAGTAATTGCTTGGACGCCACATTCTTCAATCAGACGACATAAATCTACTGTATCTTGGACACTGGGCAAAACGCGTATTTTACAAGAAACTGGCTTGGAAATATTTTGAACTAGCATAGTTAAAATGCTTCTCACTTTTTCACGCTGCTCAAGTAAAGCTGCGCCCATTCCACCTAGCAGTGAAAAAGGTTTCGGACATCCCATGTTGACATCAATTCCGGCCACATCCTGTTCGACAACTCGAGCTGCAGCCAAAGCTTTTTCTCCGTCACTGGTTCCTATTTGAAATACCAATTTATTATTCTCTTTAGAACAGGTACGAAATCTGGGAAAATTGTCTCCCTCTGAACAGAAGTCAATAGTTCCAAGGTGTTCGTTAATTTTTCTCTTGCAACCAATAATTTTCTGATCAACAATTTCTTCTGTAAATACTAAATCAGCACCATAATCGAGGCACATAAGACGAAATGGCAGTGTACTAATTCGAACCATTGGCGCCAATATGCGCTTACCTGTTCCAGACCATAAGTGCTTTTTACATACTTCATCCATTTACAAAATTTTCAACCATAACTGTTGATCGAAAAGCAAAATTACCACGAATTAACACCTACTTTTGTCATACTGTAAAAATTGAAACTTGCATTTATGATTTTCTTCACTTTTTGTTTTGGTTTTTATAGAAACATTATTTTATTCAAAAAATATATAAATTGTCTCCTTATACATATTTTCATATTTTATTTACTTTTTAAGATATTATAAATTTATTTTAAAATACGATTGAAATGTATATATTTAAAATTAGCAAAATATAAACTCAATACTTAAATTAATATTAAAATCTCATCATTTTTTTGCATAAAAAATGTTATTTAACTTAAAATTTGAGGAGGATTACTGTAATTATTTTTTCCTCTGAAGCAAGGTAAAATAAAACATATTTTAATTTTAATTCAAAAAATAACTATATTTAAATATATGTTTACTATATTTAAAGTTAGAATTTTAATTTTAATAATGTTGCAAATATTTTCACTTGACATTCAATGTTTTAACACTGTAATGAATGCAACGCTGTCGTTTTTGGGGATCGTCTTGGTTAGGTAGAGATGTCTTTCAGTACTTTGAGAAGTGTAAATCGTTGCTTGGTTGCGAGAATTTTTAAATTCTCTGGTTTCAATGGTTGCTCTAAATTTTCTACTCAATGTTTGCATACTAGAGTAATTCACTGCAACTTTATTAATGGTAAAAGATTTAGAATCATATTTTCTATTATTTTGGTATTATCTGTAAAGATTGAATAAACTGCTTGACTGCTGTATTTTTTAAATTAGAAAGATGTTTAAATGTACATTAACTTACAACTGCAGTTTGAAAATTCTGAATGTTTCTGGCTATATTTTTGAAATAACGAATTTTCAGTAATTTTTTTATTTCATGTTATCATCATTATGTCAAACATTAAAATATATATTTAAAAATCTTTTTTCTTTACAGTTTTGCTGTTTTCAATTTCTATAACTATAAGCAAGTTATTTACTTACACGTTTGTAGAAGTTTCTTTGATCTTAAGATTTGCGATTGCAGGTTTTATTGTTTACTTTTATAATCTTCTGTGTCCACTTCTACTTATGGAATAATTTAATTCGTTTTGCTTAGTGTTTTTTTAAATGTTATGTTAGTAATTTCAACTAAAAGATTTATTATTGATTTTGATACTAATGTTTACTTTATTTTTGTAATGAAATTACTTCTTCTTGTACTTTCTTGTAATGAAAAGTTTTACTTTTAAGGGTTCGTAAAGTTAAACGGAAAATCATTTTCAAATGTTCTACAACGTAATTATGCCGCATCTGCAGCTGCCCAGCCACAGGGCGCTACATCTGCTACACCAAAATCGAAATCTGCAGTTGGAAAAATAACTGCCGTAATTGGTGCCGTTGTGGACGTTCATTTTGACGAAGGTCTACCACCTATTTTAAATGCTCTGGAAGTGCAAGATCATAAACCCAGGCTTGTGCTTGAAGTAGCTCAGCATTTGGGTAGGAATTTTGATGAGAATTGTTTAAAATTTGCTTTAAAAACAGTTTGCAGTTGAAAGTCTGTTTATATTGCTTTGTAAGCTGCATTTCATAAATGATAACATTTTTGTGTGAGTTAAATGTTATGAAACGTTCATATGGATTATTTTGTATGCATCTGGTTAAAACAAAGTGCAGATGAAGTAAATCATTTTATTCTACAGGAGAAAATGTAGTGCGTACAATTGCAATGGATGGTACTGAAGGTTTGGTTCGAGGACAAGAGGTTGTCGATTCAGGTTCACCAATTAAAATTCCTGTTGGACCAGGAACACTTGGTAGAATTATGAACGTAATTGGAGAGCCGATTGATGAACGAGGACCAATCACTACGACAAGGTAAGGTTGTGAAAAGCTGCAGTTTTTGAATTAAATATTTTAGACATATATATTATGATATATTTTTCAGTTTTGTGGGGGGGGGGGAACTATGACCAAGCTAATAATTTAGAATTGGTTAGGAATTCAGAAGTATAATTTTTGTGCATTGATTGAATTTTGAATGTTAGATTTGCTTCTATTCATCAAGATGCGCCAGAATTCGTAGAAATGAGTGTAGCGCAAGAAATTTTGACTACTGGAATAAAAGTTGTTGATTTGCTCGCTCCTTACGCTAAAGGTGGAAAAATTGGTAAGTAGAAATATTGCTTTTAATATATATATTTAATGATAATTATTTATTGAAAATGTTTAAGGATTATTCGGTGGTGCGGGAGTTGGAAAAACTGTACTTATCATGGAATTGATAAACAACGTGGCGAAAGCCCATGGTGGTTATTCAGTATTTGCAGGTGTGGGTGAGCGTACTCGAGAAGGCAATGATTTGTATAATGAAATGATAGAAACGAAAGTGATCGATTTGAAAGGTGATACTTCAAAGGTATGATTAATGGTTTAGTTGTTAACAGTTCATTTTAATGCAAATTTACAACTTTAGGTAGCTTTGGTGTACGGTCAGATGAATGAACCTCCAGGTGCAAGAGCACGTGTGGCACTGACAGGACTTACAGTGGCAGAATACTTTCGAGACGTAGAAGGTCAAGATGTATTGTTGTTTATTGACAATATCTTCAGATTTACACAAGCTGGTTCGGAAGTATCTGCTTTGTTGGGTCGAATTCCATCCGCTGTCGGTTATCAACCGACATTAGCTACTGACATGGGTAGTATGCAGGAACGAATTACAACAACCAAGAAAGGTTCTATCACATCCGTGCAAGTAAATTTAGTATATATTGCTTTCCCAGGCTGTAATTTCATGTTATTGTTTTTTCAAAAAAGGCAATTTACGTACCAGCCGACGATTTAACCGATCCTGCTCCTGCCACAACATTTGCGCATCTTGATGCTACGACAGTTTTGAGTCGTGGTATTGCAGAATTGGGAATTTATCCAGCCGTAGATCCACTCGATTCTACATCACGTATCATGGATCCGAACATTGTTGGTGAGCGACATTACAACGTAGCTCGCGGTGTTCAGAAAATTTTACAAGTAAAATTTAAGCATTATTATTTTTTGCTGTTACTTTTCGTTTGCATGGTGCAATTATTTAGAATTACAAATCTTTACAAGATATCATTGCTATTCTTGGTATGGATGAATTATCAGAAGATGACAAGCTTACAGTGTCCAGGGCAAGAAAGATTGAAAGATTTCTTTCTCAACCGTTTCAAGTAGCTGAAGTGTTCACCGGCACACCTGGAAAATTTGTTTCTCTTGAAGAAACTATACATGGTTTTGAATTAATTTTGAAAGGTTTGCGTTATATTTTTTAAAATTTTGGGTTGTCTTATATATGATTTGTTAGGTGAAATGGACCAGTATCCTGAAATTGCGTTTTACATGGTTGGAAATATTGAAGAAGTAGTTGAGAAAGCTGCCCGTTTGGCTGAAGAACAAAAATAAGAGGAAAAAATAATCTTGGATTTTTTTAATGAAATAATTCAATAAATTGATTTTGAATTATACTTTTCATTTATGCCTTGGACTTGAATGTGCACAAGCAGGCGGCAGTTGAAGCAGAGAATTGCTGTGCAAAATTGATGAACAGAAAATGCATTCAGAATTACATATCACTTGAGCAATCAGAAATGAGTTAATTTTTGAATGTTCTTGAATATGAAACGTATGTTATAATCAGTCATTCAGTTAATTACAAATACTACAATGGTTATTTTTATTTTTATTTTATAAGTCTATTTGCATATGCAATGCTAGGTTTTCAATTCGCTCTATAAACAGAAGTATATTTTTAAGGTTTTTTGAATTTATTTTCTTAAATTTTGTAATATTAAATATTTTAATATTATAATTAATTTTTATCATTGTAATTTTAACATTATAATTAGTATTATTTAATATTTTTTAATGTTGTTATATATGTAATATTTAAAAAATGAATACAAAATTTTATGAAATGAATTCTTGAATGCACTTTTCAATAGATAATTTGTAATGTAAGCAAATTTCCTTTATATTACTGTAATACTTCTAAAAGTATAAATATTCTTGTTTCAGTAAAATTAAAATTTTGATGCAAGTTTTATTTATTTGATTTTATTTTTAACAATTTTTTGAAAGTAAAATTAATGGAATTTAGTAATCTATGTATGACTGTCATCAATGGGATCACATGTTAGAGCATAGTCTTCTGGTCTGTCTTGAAAACGGTAGTTAAGTGTACAATACAATCTACTACCTGTCTCTTCACAATTCTGGTAAATTTCCTTAATTCTCATCTAAAATATGAACTGCAATCATATTATACATTATTTGTAGAATATTTTGCAATTATACCTTTGAAGATGTCTCGCATTTCGTCTTCCTTGCTATAAAGATCACCGTTCCAGTGTAAGTTACAGGAGTAGTAGCATCAATAGCTTCCAAAATCTTGTGGAAATATTTAAAATAGGCTAGATCCTTCTGATATATAACGACTTTAAGAAGGCCCAACTGCCTTTGTGCAGCAGCCTAAAAAGAGAAATAATTTACTCTTTCACTTTTAATTACCAGCACACTGAAGCATCAAAGAGTTTTGCTATTTTATTGTTATTTCTTTGATTAATTATATTTTGAAAATAATTTGACTGCTGTATTTTAATATCAGTGAAACATCTATGTGTAATAAATTTAATTGTATTGTATTGTAAGTTTACCCATGATTCTTCAGTATTCGTAAAGAGACAAGCAATTACAACAATAAACAGTATCGCTGACATTGCTTTAGATTATTGCATGCTCTAAGAAATGTTTGGAATATATATAAAATTTTTGTTTATCAAATACCACATTGACAAACACAGCAGATACTAAATTAATAATAATATTTTGAAAATAAGCTTAATATAGGATGACCTCATCAACTTACGCAAACAAAGTGAATTGAAACAGTGTACTTCATCCATGTTAAAATTAAACAAATATTTAACAATTACATGAATGACAAAAGTAAAGTGTTGGAAAATTAAATAAATAAAATTACGAAACAGTAATCTTTTTTTCATTTTTAGAAAACAAAACAAATGAAAACACCAAATATTGATTGTTAATAATAGCAAATTTGACAATGCTCAATGATCATGTCCAAAATAGCAACAGTTAAATATGCTATCAGCTTTCTAAAATTATGCAATTTAAAAATAGCTTCTATTTATATAATATATAACTTACTTAACACTTATATAGCAATTTATAATTTGTTTAGCAACTTAAATCATAATTTTAATTCTTAAAAACTTTAAAATTCATGTAATAATGTATTCAAATTATAATGTAGATGTGTTTATTTTTATCTTTATAAAATAATTTCAAAAGTAGTTTACAAAATTAGCTTTTTTTCAACGAATCCACAAAATATATAAGTTGTAATTGTTGTTGATTTATATGATATATATATATATGTTACGCCTAATGTTGAAAATTGCCTATTATTGATAATAGGCAAGCGTTTTGCCTATTATTGATAATAAACAATAAGCGTTTGCCTAATATTGAAAAAAACGGCTTATGAGTCACGCTGTATGTTGAAATGCTTTTATTAATGATATTTGTATTTATTATTTGTATTTATTGCATGACTTCCCGGGGTGACAACGAGAATTGCATAATACTCTTTTTCTGCTGCAACTGCATCGACCAGATGAGCAGTCGGATAGGCACATGCACTTAACATATCCTTGTCCGCCCGTAGCTTTAGTTACTGCAGTTCTAAGAAGAATTTCGTCGTCAGGTACTTCATCAATTGATAGTAACTTTTCTGATATCACTTGTAAATCTGCAGCTGTAAAGTTATATGCCAATTTTCCTTCTCTGTAGCCAACAGTGTACAGTCGTTCGCATTCCGTCATGATGACTACCAGGAAATTTTTCAGATCCACAGGACCACGGTTCACATCTGGCACTCTGAGTGTAGTATTCTGACCTATATCAAGTCCACCTGGGCTGGTGACATCAAATTTGTACTAACCAGTGGTTTAACAACTAGGCTTTTTGGAAGCTTTCTCACTCTCTTCTTATGGCATTCTACACAAAACGTAAAAAACGATTGGCACGGTTCTGGTGTGACGTTGGTCCATTTATTCTGCGCTTCTAGAAATGTTTTTCCTCCATCATGAGCAATCTTTTGATGAGTAGCATTGACAGCATCAAACATTTCTTCAGTAGAGGCGATGCATCTTATTTCATCATACTTGTCCAATCAGATTATATTTATTTTCCTTGCCGATTTTTAAAGCTTTACACCGATTTTTTAAATTATAATCACGGACAGATTTTGGACCATCTGGCTGGATTCGCAAAATGTCAGTAATCATTTGATCTCGCTGTGAAGTCAGAAAAATGTCTGCAAAATTTGGAATGTGCTGCCAACAGTTTGAATTTATTCGCAAATGGCGCCAATATTTTCGTTAAACACGGCGATGTCAAATGCCCATTGAAATAAAAAAATTTTAACTTCAACAGATATGTTTTCCAATATATCATCAGTAGCTCAATATCATAATAGTATTGTGTAACTGTTGTTGCCATTATGTTTACCATTCAAGAGTGATGAATTTTAGAAGTAAACAACGTATACTGTTTTCATGAAGACTCTGCAGTGTTCAATGTTCCCAAATGAATACACGATAAAAAACAACTTCCAAATTATTTTTTCATAATGATTTTTCATTTATATCTTAACTAACTCTCAAGGACTGTATCTGCAAAATTAAATATTCACTTCAACTAGATCACAATTCAGTCACTAAAGGGTTAATAAAAGCATTTCAACATACAGCGTGACTCATAAGCCGTTTTTTCAATATTAGGCAAATGCTTATTGCCTATTATCAATAATAGGCAAAACGCTTGCTTATTATCAATAATAGGCAAAGCTTATTGTCTATTATCAATAATAGGCAAGGGCTGCTGTCTATTATCAATAATAGGCAAAACGCTTGCCTATTATCAATAATAGGCAATTTTCAACATTAGGCGTAACATATATATTACTATATTACATAATGTAATATAATGTAATGCCGGGCTTTATAAAGAAAGAAATCTCTGAATTATCTAGTTGATCAAAATTAATTCAAACACAAAAGTAAATTACTTACACATAAAAGAATTTTCTAACTTCACATAAACGCCTTTCTAAATCGAATAAAACAGATTAAAAGAACCTTGACAATCAACTGAAAACTTTTACACTATCCAAACTGGACGAAAAAATTCGATCTGCTTCGCGTACACGCTTTCTTTTTTTCTGTGCTTTACTACTAAAATAACTAAGTTCAAATAAATCAGCATCATTATTCAAAACACATCGTACATATCCGCTGGTCTTGGCGCTTTCCCCCATCCCTGAATAACATTACCAAAATCCATAGTACTTTCAATGTATGTCGTTTCCAGATCGTATACTTTCTTTCGAAGACCTGTAATCACATCCTGCAGATGATAAACTTTCTTTACACCATTCAACATTTCCGTATTATCATCGTTGCTTGGTTGCGCCATTCACGCCAAGTGCACATTCACGAATCTATAAAATTTAATTTGCATAATATTTATTAAAATAAAAACAATAATTTATCAAAATTTGTAAAAACATTAATTAAAGTAAAATTTCGAACTTTATAAACTTTTAACAGATGCTAAATGGATAAAAATAATGCAACAAATCAAAAAACACCTCTAGAAACAACGAAAACCCCAATTTATCAATTAGTTAACTTGAAATCGGTAAAAATTATTATTATTCAAATTCATAATAAACTTTTGAACAATAACATCACCTATTTTCCTCATTATAAATATGTTTTCATTCTGAAGAGAAGTTGAAATTTAATTTTCCATTGTTACGATGAAAAACTGTAAAAATGTTACTTATCAAAAACATTCAAAAAATTTAAATTCCAGTATTATACGAAAATTTTCAAATAAATATTGCATTATATATTCCGATAAATTAAATTTAAAAGTGCTATCAATTTGATTACATTTTAAATATTTCTAATTTTGCTTAATGTATGTTTTCAAAACCCTCACACAAATAACTCGCTTTATTAATAAATAAAGAGTTTTAATAAATCATAAAACAGGAGTATATATTTCTAATAATTAAAAACCGTTGTTATTTTAGATTTTAATATAAATAATATAAAAATTATTATTCTTTATACACATATGTATTAAAAAATACATCAGTGCAATGCGAATTTATTAAAGAATTGAGATTAAATTTATAAACGTATAAAAATGATTTATCTAAATTATCAAAATGAATTACCAAAAAATTTTGAATGCAACAAATTAAAAGAGGCAAAGAAAACTACAATATGAAATTATGAAAACTAAGTACAATTTTAAAAGTATTTCAAACTGCTTGAGATGTAATATTTTAACATACAATTTGCATGTTTTTCTTTATAAAATATTAATTTCATCATAAATTATAAGCTTTCCAATAAAACGTATAAAACATTAAAATATAACATAATAAATAAAATGCTTGCTAAAAACATCAAAGAAAGATAAGATATAAAATTTAAAACAGTATTGTTATTGTTATTGCAAGTTAATTCAAGCGCTTTAATTATGAAATTAATTAAAAATTAATTATTGCATTTTTACTTTGTATTATTACTCTCATGTCTTATTATTACACTTATGAAAGTGTTGTTTGTCATTTAATGAGAGTTATGCTGTATTTGTTTGATTTTTATACATTCTATGTGCCTGAAATTCACGCATTAAATACAAAATCCACGCCTTAATTAATTATGATACTCAGTTATATGACACACATGTACAAAAAAATTAAAAATTAAAAATAATTTTAGTAAAATCAAATTTTAATTTGTCTTTTTAAGATGAAATTGAAGCATTGAACTTAATATCATTATCACAGAGTTATAATTTTTAGATTTATCATGAAAATGCGGCCAATCAATGTAATGTCAGATACTGTATTGGATGGAACATGCTGCTTTCGGAAAACGATTGTTCAAGCAATAATACTCTTGCAATAAATTAATTTTTATGCACTGTTTATATGTATGCGTTTCACAATTTATATTATTATTAGCAATAGTAATTTTATAATGATATTATCATATAATAATCTTTGTTTGTTTGTTTTATTGTATTTATCAAAGTCAGATTCAAAATAAATGATAACACAAATTTAAATAAAAAGATATTTATCAGAATTTTACAAAAAAAAATATATACAAATTATATTCATAAAATTGTTTTTTACCAGTTAGATACAGTATAACAAAACAAAAACAACTATTAACCTGCAATTCAGATATGTAGGCTTCTGTATGTTTATAAAGTTTAAGGTTGTGGTTTAAGTTTTAGAAGGTGGTGTCGTTCTTACACATTTATTAAAAGTGCTTAATCAGCAAAACTGAAATTTTACCTATCAAATATAAAGGGTATTTGTTATTTTTTGAATATGCGACATTGTGTTAGGTAAATATTTTAGATTTTAGATGCTTTTTTGACAAGTTTTCTCTGCAAGCGAGTGTTGGTATATTCATATATTTGGCAAGGAAAGATTATTAATGAACTATTCTCAAAGTGGTACCAACGCAGCCGCTGGCAGTTCACGTACAGGTATTGGAAAAGTTTTAGCATATGAAATCAATGACAATTTTTATTAATAGAAAATGCTGCTGCAAATGCCCATCATCAGCATTCAACTGTCTTCTCACAGTATCAATCCGTTTTATCTCGACCTGCATTTCAATCCTCATTGTGCAACCGATCTGTCAAGATGGGTACTTCATATTTCACAGCTGATCCAAACTGCAGATTTCCTAACAGCAATGGTTCTTTTAAATGTGATTCAAACATCGTGACAGAATCAGGAAGTAAATGGTTGTATGGAAATCATGTTGTTGATTATCCTTTAAATTTACCGACAAATAATAGTACCAGTCAAAGCATAGTTTATATGCCACATCATCGAAACACACTGCATTCCTGTGATTCCTCCTCCTCTTTGCGGTTTCAGACTCCTGCTAAAAATCAGTCTGTCTTGCAGGACAATTGCGAATCATCCGACTCTGTAGTAGAAGGTTCGTTTATAGAAAAATTTGCCAACTTCTCTCTTAACAAAGTGGTAAGCTTATTATTTTATTATTTTCTTTTTTTTTTTTTATTAATGAGAATTATAGACAACAAGTGCTGAGGTTGGTCGTGTTGATTTTGACAACACCTTATCGAATAGATACGATGTGTTTGATACTTCTAATATCGAGTATTCTCAATTTAATGCTGTCTCAGCGGGTAATAATATGCGATACGTTATTGATTTAGTTATATATTTTTTAAAATATTTTTTCAGGTTGCAACACATTAACTACTAGTTCACTCTATAATTATACTGGTAAAGATCATCAGGGAAACAATTGCTTTGTTGAGCATGTAAGCATGTTTTTATTATCTGATCATTTTTTCTTACCATTTATTTTCTCATAGGACTGCATAAATGGGGTCACATATTTTTATAGCAATGAAGGTCAGAAAAGTTTTCCTTATGACGGAGTATGTTGATGTTTTTTTTTTAAGGTTATTGCATTTGTTTACTTTATAATTTTCATTTTTGCATCTTAGACCGCTGCTGGACATTATTTGTATAATGGTGCACCATCATACTTGTCCAACCCTGCATATTGCAAATCCGATGCATCTTGTTTTTCAGTTTGTGCTGAGCTGAAAGCAGTTAAGTAGAAATTCATCTTTACTCATCAATTAGTGACAATAAAATTGTTAATAGGAATTGCAAGCAAGACAACAATTAAATTGTCCACATTCATATTCATATGAATATCATGGTAATATGTTTAAATGCATCACATCAAATTTCATGTTACATTTCTTTTTTTTAAGACGTTCCTCAAAAAGTGGATAATTATTACAAGCTTTTACCATTAGAAGAAGTGACGACTAATCCAATGATGCAACAGAATGGTTATTTTTGTTTAGTTACAACAGTATACAAAGCTGTTTCGGCCGATGATGGATTATATTATTGTTTGAGGCGTTTGCATGGTAAATTTAACCGAATAATGTTATATTTTTAAAGCAAAAATATTAATTAATTTATTTTTGTAGGATTTCGGGTCGTAAATAGCAACGCTTTATCAGCAGTTTATCAATGGAAAACCAAAGTAAGCAGTCCAAATGTGGTTGGAGTGAAAGAAGCATTTACAAACAAAGCCTTTGGCGACAATTGTATGCTTTTGTATTTTAATGATTTATATGGTTGATATTCATTTGCAAAAGGATTGATTTTTAGCTTTGATATTTGTCTTCGATTATTACCCAGGTGCGGAGACCTTGAAAAGCAGACATTTCAGCAGTCAAAAACAATGCAAGCCAAACAATTTTCAAGATAGAGATAATATCACTGCGTATGACCCAACTTCGAGAAGTGAGCTTTGAAATTGTTTTTGTTTTTTTGCTATATTATTTATAATAATTATATTTTTCAGACCCAACAATGGAAAACAAACCAATTGCAGAAAGTCTGTTGTGGTCATATGTGATTAACATTTGTTCCGCACTGAGGGTTATTCACAGTGCAGGTTTGGCTGCTCGAACAATTGACCCTTCTAAAATACTCGTTGTTGGAAAATCTAGGTTAATTATTTATTTATTTTTGATCATATTGATGATAAATTGGTTTATTATATTTGTTCCTTTTTTTAGAATTCTTTTGAATTGTTGTGCTATTTTTGATGTGCTCACTTTTGAACAAATGCAGAGCAATCACGTATTAATAACACGTTATCAAGTAATTATTTCACTTTTAAATACAATGAAAAAAAAAACAATGATTATTATTATTCGCTTTTGTTTATAGCAAGATGATCTGGTTGGTTTGGGACAGCTAATTTTCTCTCTGGCTTGTGGGAATTTGTCTCATCTGCAGCAAGCTAACTTTGCATCTTCAATGGAATTTCTCTCTCGTCATTACTCAGCGGATCTGAAAAATTTGATTTTGTAAAACAAATTAATCAATTAATTTTTATGTTAATGTTATTGAAAATGAAAAATTTTATTATTTCATTTTAGATATTTACTTCATGGGCAAAGGTCGAAAAACGTGATGGAAATTATGCCAATGATTGGTGCCAGATTTTTCAGCCATCTCGATTCATGGTTGATGCGTGTAGACATGTTGGAAAACGAACTAATAAAAGTTGGTTATTATTATCATTGTTGTTGTTTTTTATTTATGATAAAGTTGAATAATGATTTTTTTTTTATTAAAAATGTTGTAGGAAATGGAAAACGGGCGCTTATTCCGTATCTTGTGCAAGTTAGCAACCATCAACGAACGGCCTGTGTAAGAAATAGATGAAAGCGATGCGATCGATATATTGCTATTGTTATTGTTTTTTTTTTAATATTATTTCATTTTTTCTAGACTTGGAATGGATCCGCAGTGGTCCGAAACTGGAGATCGTTATCTGTTGAAGCTGTTTCGTGATTACGTTTTTCATCAAGTCACGGAAGATGGAAGTCCTTGGTTGGATTTGGGCCACATTGTTCAGTGTTTAAATAAAGTATTTTTTTATGGTTAATGTTATTTTTCAGAATAGGATATCTGATTGATTTGAAATTATTTGATTATTTCAGTTGATATGTAATTTTTGTCGTATTCATAGAGGTTAAGTGTTGAATAGAATGAATATATTTGAATAGGTCGTTTTAACGGAGAAATTTTTTCTCTTGATATTCAATAATTGAATTTCAATTTAATAGTAGTATAAGTTTTAAATTATACATCGATTTTGTTTTAAAAATATTTAAAAGATACTATTTGTTTATGCTAACATGTTATTTGTTGTATTTAGCTTGATGCAGGAGTAGCGGAAAAGATAATGCTGATGTCCAGGGACGAGCAGAACGTGTTGATTGTATCATTTGCTGATTTGCATCGTTGCCTTGATCAGTCGTTTACAGAAATTGTACAAAACACCTGCCAAGGAGTAACAAGTTAAAGTAAAAAAAAAGATATGCAAGCGCATAAACAAATTAGATGCATTAGCAATGCGGGTGTTGCTGTGCATCTGGTGAAGTAAATTTTATGTAATGTTATGCGGCTGCAATAATTGGTATATTGTATTGTATTGTATTGTATTGTATTTGAATTTCACCGTAAAATCAAGTGTTTCTTTTTTTTTCTTGCCAACAATTGGCAATTTCATTATAATATTTTGTTGAATTTAATGTTCATGTTAATTTTTCTTAATAAAAGTTTTATAGATAGATTTTACATGGTTTATTGCAAAGCTATTTGATTGAAGAAAAATGTATATTACAACAAGAAAGTTTATCTGATTGACATAAACAAATCTTGAAGTGCAATTTTAAATAGATATACGTATTTATTTATTTTTTGAAATTTATAAATATTTTATGCAAGTTTTTCATTGATGTAAATAAATATGGCAATATAAATAAATAAATAAATGACTGTTTTTAAAAGATTTTTTTTTTATTAGCTTTGTTTATGCATTTTTTGCAATACAACAATAAATGTGCAATTTTCAGTTGCAAGTGATCATTGCTGAAACAAATCCTGCAGCTTTGAACATTAAAAAAATTTGAATAGAGAAAAAGTAGTACGCTACTTTTTTGTTACAAAAATCATGTCATATAAAGTGCATTAGACATGCAAGAACTGTGGAAAAATTATTTTGCTACTTTAAATATGTCAATTACGAAAAGCTTAAAGTATTTTTGAAACACGAAATGCAAAGAATTTCATAACCAAGTTGAAATAAATAAAATGCACCGAAATCAAAAATAATGAAACAATATAATGAAAGTTCTTGATATATTGTGTGGTATGTTAATGTGACCCATGGTAAAAAATTTCCATAAACTGGAACAAATAAAAAGCAGTACATTTCAATTTAACAACATTGTTTCTTTGTAAAGCATGAACTTGACTATCTACAAATATGCAAGTCAGCGTAATTTAGTAATTAAAGAGGCTTAGTGCCTAGGAATGTGTTGTTTTGGTAGATGTCGGCAGATTGTCGTTGATTCAATAAGGATCTCATGAAGAAATCACGATCCTCTTGTAACATTCCGGTCGGCCAACTTGCGTGCAAAAAAACTGATGATGAGGCGGCAAAAAATGGTGATTGCATCAGCATTGTTGGAAATACCGTAGACAAGGTTGTCGGCGGTGCAGACTTCTCAGGCAACTGCAACATCTGTGGAAATCGGTTCCAAAGGCTTCAAATAATAGAAATTGATTATTATGATTACCCTTTTATTCCCTCCAAAAGTTCAATCAAACTTTACATACTGCTTATTTCAAAAATACCACTTACTTGTCTTCACAGTCGGTATCTCGGAATCCTTTGGCAAATGGATTGCTGGCAATTTTTAAATTCGTAATCTGCAAATGTTTCACATTTTTGAAGTTTTATTACTTTTGAAATTTATGAAAGTATCATGGCAAAATTTTTATCATTTAAACTTTCCTCATTTCTGTTTTCTACTCTATCACGAATATATATTATTTTTTTCATTTTTAATAAAAACAATGCGCAAAAGCGATGCCTGCTCATTTGTTTAAACTAAATATGAATTTTATGAAATTTCACAAATTTAAAAAGTATATGATCAACTTGCCCGTTGATTTTGATAAGCAGTAACGGCCATGAACACTGTCTCTGGAAATATGAACGTTTTCATTGTTTCATATGCTTCATCTTCAAAAGAGCACTTATTCAAACTGACATGAATTCTAGGCTGATATTGATGCATTGAATTTAATACAATCTGAAAAAGGAACAGTTACCAATACTTCGTTATTGAACCCATTAATTTATCATGTATAAATTATATGAACAAGAAATTAAGAAAAAGTATACATATAATTACTGCGATGTTGCTTGCAATCAAGATAACTTCATTTGAAGCTCAAGGTAGTACATTATTATGTTTTTCAAAGAAATTGCTTAATATTTAAGCATCTGGAATCGATTGCATTCCTTATTTAAAACAATTTCGCAATAATTTAACTGCAAGATATCCAGATGCGAGAATTCTTGCTAAGAGGAAGTAAAGAAATTCGGCATCATTATGCAATAAAAGCAACACTCACATCTTTAAGAAATGGTCATTTAACGAATAAACTCAAATGTATATTACATAGTTAGCATACTTTTCAATGAATTCTTAAAACTTTATATCATAAAATAAAATAAAATAATAATTTCATATATACATATCCGTTTGGATCCATCTGGTTGTTTGTAATTTTCAACTTGTCAAAATTGACCACTTGGCGCATCCAGTGACTGCCCAACGCTGGAGAATCTGGATGAAAGTGAACACGAGGTGGCAACTCTGGATCACTAGGACCTGCCACAATCCAACTTGACCGATGATATGAATAACGATATCGTTTTCTCTCCAATGGTACAAAGTCCACCATTACATTGTACAACCTTTTCGGATCCATTCCTGTTATCGAAATTTGAAGGGTTGGAAACATTCTTCTGAAAGAAGAAAAATTTACGAACTTTAATTTTTGAAAATTACTTCTGCTGGCATTTTATACATGGGCTTTAAATTTGTAGCTTTTAAAACTATGAAATGCTTTTTGAAGAAACTCATTGATGAATTGTTACTTGTTTATATTTAGATAGCCTAAAGATAGAGACAAAGAAATAATAAAATGTTTTACACCTAATAATAATAATCTTTTGAAATAAATAATGCTCATATGTGTTTCTGAACATTTTACTGGTGCCACACGTCAAACATTACTGTAATTTGTTATGATTACTGTTTACTATGACTTTAAAATGCAGTGCAAATTTAAAATTTACTCTTACAATATTAATAGAAAATTAAATAAAAATTTTAAATATTTGATTTGAATTGTTCATTTCTGCTACTACATTTACAAATGTCTCGCTTTATGCAAATACAAAAATATAACACGAAATATTTTTAAAATAGCATTTTAAACTTATAGTTTTTAGCATACATTTTTGAAAATATTTTTATGAAACTAATTTTTCTTATAAAACATGAATCATTCAAGATGGATATAATGCAAACTTTATCTTCTGTCCCCTAATATGAATGATAATATATTTATTTTTAGACAACTGACCATCAACAGATGTTTGCATTGTTGTTCGTATTAATGTTGTATACCAACGTATATTTCATGTTAGAAAAAAAACTATCAAGAACATTAACTTTATAAATTTAAATATTTATATTTTTTTAGTAATGTATATTCTTAGAATGAAAATTTTACGGTAATCATACCTTCCGGATTTTGTAACGATCATCTCTGTTCCAAGTTGACTAAACTGAATCCAAAGATCATGCATTTCCAGATTTAACTGTATATTTTTTAATGAGGAATGCAGAGGCTTAACTGGCGCTTAAGAACATTAATTTATAAAAACCTTTATTAAGAAAAAAGTATGTAATCATAAAAATGTACCTTTTCTTTCTTCTTCATTATCTAATTGTATTAATGAACGAATCATGAAGCTCTTCTTTGGCACTTCTTCCATTTGATGCAACCCGACAGTTGTATTAATCATGACTGAATAATTATAAAGACGTCCAGAAAATCAGAAGCAGCTCTATTTGCTTAGAACATCTCAGGTGTCAAAATCTCTATGTTTCAGTTTTCTGTTAGCATGTTTATCGGAGTTGAACAGCCAATAGAAAAACTGAATGCGGCAATCAGAGGTCAGAAGCGCCAAATTTCACATATGTTTCGTAATATTTGCGGCAGCTTTTATTTGCTGCTCCGGTGCAATAGCATAATAACAACAATGTTGCTAGATTGCAAGCAGAAACGTGTGCCGTTATTTTCTTCATCCAATCTGTGAGAATTAGCTTCACACTACACGTCCGGTGTTGTTATTATTGGCAATTCAAATTTTGCTAATGTTGTTGAATTAAAACAATTTTATTCACTTGAACAACGTCCGTTAACAAATCTATAATGACTCGCTGTTGTACTCCTCCCTTGCTATGAATAGCATAATTGCTATACATTGGAAATCTAACTAACTAACGCAGGGCATTGTTTTCGCTTTGTAAAAGAAAGCAAAAATTTATCAATTATTTGTTAAACACTTACACTTACGTAAATGTTGATTCAATTCAATTCTACTCAATTGTAGCAAAACTACTATATACCTCACAACTGCATCCCATGCAAAATTCTGTTCATCAGTTTTTAATATTTATTGTTATATTAACTGAATTTTATAATGACCTGCATTTACCTGCAAGCATGATGCATAATGGATGCTTTACAATTACATTTAATTTAATATTTTTCAAAATATATAAATGCAATGCATCTTTTCTTACAAATCTGATAAATTATTAAAAATTAATCTTATTTATAGTAAGGTGTAGTAATCAGTAGATATGCAACAGATAAAATACAATCATGCCAATATAAAATACAAAGGCAATTAACTTGCATTCATAACTTATCATTTGAGTTCTTTTAAAATTATTTTTTCACTATGAATTCCTATGATGAAATTCATCTTCTAATTTATATATAAAAATCATATGTAAATATGTGTATAATAAAAGTAAAATATTCATGATCAATCTGATCAATACATTAAAGCAGGCTATTGCTGCTGTATGCAATATGAAACATTTAAAATGATAGCAATTAAGCGATTCAAATGTATCATAGCATGCAAAATAGTTATGCATATTTTTATTTCAAATATTTTTAATTCATTTATTTTGTTTGTGAAATGGACTGAAGACTAGATTTCTTGAAAAAATACTTTTTTCTCAGCTTTTTCCTCAATAAAGCAAGCATTTGAATAGAATTTATTAAATGTATATGTATAAATAAATGCACGACAATTGTTAAAGGAATTTTTTATATTTAAATTGGAATATATGAAACTTTCATATACGTATACAAAAATGCAGATGCTTTTGAAATATATTTTGCAAGTTCAGCTTTAACAATGAAATTTTACAAGAAGATAGTTGAATTTGAGTTTGTTTTTTCAAATTGTAATTGCAGAGAATAATTGTAAATAAAATTTTACACTGTAAGATCAATAATTGAATAAGAAGGAGAATAAGTATTTGCTTAATGGAAACTTATTTATTCTTATTCTATTTTTGTTCAGTGTTTTCATAAATTTTCAAGACATTGAAAATATAAAATAGTACCGTTTGTTATTTACAGTATGCACGGCAAATGCTGTTTAAATGTTGAATATTATAAACAATTTTGCACTTTTCAAAAATATAGAAATTATTTTATTATTGATAAAAAGTTAAGTTTTTCCCCTTCAAAATTATATGAAAATCAGATCAAGTATTCAAAATTTAAATAAACTATTGTATTTTTAAAAGTTTTGTTTTGTTGTTCATTAACATTAAAATTTAAAAAAGAAAACAAAATTGAAAAATAAGAAAGATATAACTTTCGTTCACTAGTTGAAAATGATAATTTTCATTGAATTGGAAATAAAGAAAAAGAACAATTAGAACCTCTGAATTGGATATTTCAAGAGTTGCCTTTACAAGCAGATTTTAATATATTTCCGTATTGCAAGCATTCCAAACACTTCACAAAGAAAACATACAAAGTAAAACATTTAAAATGAATAAAGCAAAAATATAATTCAACTATAGTATTAAGCAGTTTAGAAAAATGGCATCTTTGTGAAGGAATTATTGTTGAGCATCGCGTTGGTGCCAGTTTGTCTGCACGTCACTTGCCACTTAACACCGGCAAACTCTAAAGTTCAGGGAAAAGAAGAACCGCCCAGATGTTGATGCGCAAAATAAAAAGCTGTAAATAAAAAAATTTAAAAAAAAATGCTAAAATCGTTTTAAATTATTCTACTCTAGCTTCTGGAGGAATCATTTATTGATGAGCTGTCAACGTTTAGAACAACGTCTGCAAGTTGGATATTTTCTGAAGCAGACCAACCGACGCCGCCCGGTCGTTCAATTCAAGTACCAAATGTAAAGTTCTTTTTCTCAGTTGTTTTTTATTGTCTGAAAAAATTCTTGTAGCCGCTTGCTAGAAAATCTGAGCTCGTAAGAATGAGCTTGTCACTTTTTCTGATTATAAAAGTTGAATATTTATTGAATAGCAATAAATCTATGTTTTTTTGTAGCTCCGAAAAATTGCACTAAAATGACGGCATTTATATGTCAAAATAATTTTACTCTTTTTTTCGACCAATTGTCGAAGTTTAACTTTTAATTTAATTTTTGCACGAATGCTGCTATTAACTGCTTCTTCAACGTTTTGAAGTTTTTTCCTCTCTCAAATATGCTACTTACTGCACATTTTATTTAGCAATTTCAAAGATCAGAATTATTTTTTCTTCAAACAATTTCACATTTAAAACTATTTTAGCAGGCATTTTTTGATTAAATTTAAATTTGCTAAAAATATTTAACTGACAAAGAACTTCTTCTAAAGTATTCTTTATCACCATCAATATGATGAGTACACAATGTTTGGAAAATTTGCTAGCTCACTTTGCTGACTTATGGCGTAAAATTACTGATGAAGAGAATTTCACTAGTTAATAATATGTAAATGAAAGCCAATTTTACAGAGAAAAGTGATAAATTTACTAACTTTAGTTATTCATCAATGAATGAAATTTATTAAATAAACACAATTATATTATATTTTAAAATATAGGCTGTAAAAAGAATATCAAAAAGAAACAGAGTATGTTCTTTGCTTTACTTTACTAAATACAAAACTTCTTTATCAAAAAAAAATAATTTCAACTTTACTAATAATAATATACTTACTAACCTTATTACCATAGTTACAATTACATGTTCTAAAATAATACCATGCTTAGTATTTTAAAGTTTTCCGGAAGAGTCGATTTTATTTCAAATGCATTCCTATTAAGCACTTGCATGATCCAGTCTCTTCTCCTTGATTTCTATAACAATCTATGCAGATGTTTGGTTAACACTTTAGGAGCCTTCATTGTATAAAGTAGTATAAGAATTACATTGTGATTTGAATTTTGAAAATCCACCATCATAAAATAAAACAGTTTATTACATACTGAAATTTTATACATTTCCCTAAAATCTAGATCAAACACAATTGTGGAAGATTTTTTTCCTAGTATGACCTGAGAATTGCTTTCTCGTTGTATGTTTATTGAGTTGTAGCTTGCGTTGTATGTTTATTGAGTTGTTAATTTTAGGAGTTCTTGAATGGCAACAATAATTTTAATTATCAATTAAGGCATCTGAACTATTTCAAAATTGGAATATAATTTTTGATGCACTCGAGCAATTAAAACAAAAATGTTCCCCTCTATTAAAACCTTTGAGATTTCATAATGTTATGAATACCATGACATGTTATAAAAGTGAAAATTTATTAGCCTTAAAGTCTTGACTGAGGACTGAGAATGCGTTACATGACCCTTTAACTGATAAAAGGATTTGCAATTAGCATTGATATGCTAAGGTCGGCTTCAGTTTTGCACTGTTATTTATAATTATAGCATTTAGTTTTCGGGATTTTAATTTAACTGAGAAGTATAATTTTCATACCATTTCCAACTTAATATATGTAGAACTTTATTGCCATGATTTTTAGACTGCTTTCAAATAAGTTACTATTTTTTTAATATGCATTCATTACATTATCATATTCCAGAAAAAGTTTTCACTCATTTCAATTTATTGTCATGTATAAATTGTGTCAGATTTTTTCATTAGGCCAAAATAAACGAGTACAGTGTAGGAATGAGGAATGACAACATTACATTGGATTTTTATCACTGTCTACCTTTGTAAACTTATGTCAAATGATGCAAATGAGTTATATTACTATTTCCTAGTAATTGTTTGTATTTTTATGTAAAGAATGAGCTATATGAAATTTCTACAAAGTGAATATTAAGCATATTTCTACAAACTGCCCTGACGCTGCATGAAAACTTCACAAGTATTTTTACTTGTGGAGTGTAGTGTTTTCCCTTGCACACTTTTGTCAGTTGATATGAATGTTTGTTCGGCTTTGTAGTTATCTCAGTTAAGGTCTAAAGTTCAGCAGCAGTACACCTTTTACATGGAATTGATTGAACATCAAATTACACACAAACAGCAGTTGTTTGCGCTAAGAGGATCCTAACGTTAGTAAACAGAGATACGGTTGAGCTTTCAGTGATGCAAATTATTATTACTCGAATTGTTTTGGCACAGTGCTAATGCTAGGACTGCACCCTATTATGTGAGAAGAAAAAGGAGAAAACAAAAAAAATGCATGAATTGTATTGAAAGACCGCGGTAGTTCAGGTGAGCTTCTGTCTTAAGAAAATCCCGTTTGTGGTTTGCTGAGTGGTTGAAAATAAAATGTATCTTTCTATTGTTTTACATTATGGCCGGACGTATTTTTGCATACGGCTGATTTTGGCGATAGTCTGCCCACAACAGAAAGTGATAGATCAGTGAGATGTGCCCTTTTACTGAGGGTTGAACTGAGTCCTCAAGAATCAAATTGCAGTCCACATACTATATGGAATTACATGCAATTTCATGAGCCGTTAAATCACTGCGTACTAATTTTAATTTTATGATATTGAGACTCTCGGCTAAATAATTATAACATTATGAATAGCTGTTGAGTTGAAGTGAAATTAAAATTTACTTCAGATTTCAATACTAATGCTTTATAATTAATCTTATTATAATTTTATTCAGAGATTTAATAGAAATTAAAATTAAAGCACGCTTCATGTTTGCAAAGTAAACGGGAAATCAAAATGAGAATCTAACATTGTGATTAAGATAAAATAAAAAAACAGACAGCTAAATAAATAATAATAAAGTTTTCAATGGAACATTGAATGATAAATTGTCCTGCTTTATTGACTGACAGAGCAGTCAAAAGTGATTTCAATCAACTTGTTAGCATTTGAATGATTATCGATGAATTTAATAGCTTCTGGCTAAAGGGTGGGTTAAATAATATTTTTAGTATGTTTTCTGAAAACAATGTGCTACTTTTATATCATTAGAAAGCATGAATACTTTAATTAGGTTTAGACAAAAGATTTTTGTCAATAATGTAAAATGATCATTTCTTTCTTACAAGTGAATGAATAAATAATGTTTACTAAACTAATGTATAAATAATAATGAGCAAATACTTTTGATATATGCTACTTTTTGTTGTTCATTTTTTAAATAATTCATCATATCCATATAAGCTTCAATGAAGCATGATGCTTCCTTTTAATATAAGTTCAGTAAAATTTGTCTCTTAATGCAAGAAATTAATTTGTTTAGATACGAAATAGCACAACTTGATAAAATGATTCATGATGATGAACATGAATGTATTGTTTCAGAACAATAATAAATAAAGAAATTGATTTTAATTTTTATAATGACAGCGATTTACTTGCAAATATAATGATTTGAAGGATTTTCTAATGCATATTTGCGTTAATAGAAAACTGTTTATTCATTTGTTTATTGTTATGATGTTTCATTAGACACTAGAAAACAAGATGCTTCATCAATTTTAAGTAATAATACTTATCAAATAAAAACTTCATTTTTTAAAAATAATCTGCTTGCATAGTGTATTTGATTTTTACAATACAGACAATTATTTATTAAGACAAAAAGCAATGTCAATTCAAATTTTCATTTTGAAAGCGAATGCTTATTTCAACAAACCAACATTCATTCATTCACAATCACATATGCCAAAATCACAGTGCAATTTGTCGACGACAAAACAAACTTCACGCAGTATTTAATTAATCAAACAACGTTTCCGCTTCCATCACAGCTAGTTATAATGCATCCTTCTAAAAGTCGGATTCAACCGTTTGAAATGTGGAGTGATAAGGCATCGGAAAACTGTATGTTGATTTACAGAAGCCAGCCCAGAGCAAGACAAAGCCACAAATGATAGCAATAGTCAATCGTAAGAATTTGCGAATTAGCTGTCGTAAACGACTCCTTAAAATAAAAATAAAACACATAATCACCTTGGTACAAATAATACTTTGCAAATGAAACTCTCTGGATATGTTTCATCATCGTCAAACAAAGTTGTTACAGATTGCTTATCAAACTTTGCATACCGCTTGTTATTTATCATCATTTTTCTTGCATTAAAAGTTGCAAATATCAAATGTAAAATCAATTAGAAAAAAAACAGTTTGTTTATGAAGACGAGAAGAATAAATTTTTTTTCATAATCAAGAATAAAATTTTTTAATACCGATCCTTTGCCGATATGCGTAGTAAACTACACCAAATAACAATAACAGCCAGTATAGAGCTTTCACTGAAATTTAATAGTTAGCTTTAAGAAAAGAAATTTAAAATTTCCTACTTGATTAAAGCAGGCTGGGGCAAAATTCCGTTTGTATAAAGGCAAAGTTCATAAGTAGACCAGACGACAAACAGAAGCCAAAAAAACCCAGCAAGCAGTGTAAAAGAATTGAGAAAGCGAAACAGGTAATGCCCTGCAATTATGAATAATATAAGTGAATTTTTTAAAAAAACAATATTAACAATTACTAACCGACAAGTTTCGGTTGGAAACAAGTAATCAATGCTTGTATGCAAGCGGAAATTGTAAAAATCTAAAAAGAAAAAATTTTGTTAAAGCAAGAAACACCTTTAATTACTCTGCCGGCATTACCGACCATACCCACCAAACGCCAGTTGAAAGCTAAAAATCATATTCTTATTAAATCAAAGCACATTATATATAAAGTATAAAAATAAGTATTTCAACCTGGTATAAGCTTGTAAATGTCAAACAAACAGGAAAAATGTAAGGACCAGTTGCAACAACAGTGACACGTAGGGAATCCATTACATTTCTCAAGTAACTAAGAAACTAGATTAAAATTTTGTAATTCATTTTTTAAATATATAATATAAAATCATTTATGAAACTGAAATATCTGTAAAGAAAATAAATAAAATAAAAAAGTAACAATAAAAAATATAGTTCATGTACAGTAGATAAATAATATACACGCTCTTTTTAATGTAATTTCATTCAAATTTTTTAATTAAATCTGAAATACAGCTAAACAAATTTCATGAATGGTTTACTGTTTACTTTTCAAATGTTTAGAGGACGAAAAATAAGCACAGCCGGCCTTGTATATGCATTTTTGTCAATTGGACTTTGTGCGATCACTCTGATTGGTTAGTTCAAAGAATTATATGATTTGCTAGTTGAATAACAATTTTCTGGTGAATGTTCTCTTAACGGGACACTCTGTCATTGACTACTAGCGTCACTTAGTGCGCGAAATGAAGAAAAATTAATGGCCTTTGAGTGTTTCATTGTTTGATGGACTGGATAAATTGATTTTTAAACACTGAAATACAAGCATGAGCATGAAAAAGCATAATTTTACCTTTCCTATTATTAACATGAAGAATTTCATTTGATATCCTTTTATTAACAGTTGTTTTTAATGCAAAAATTGAAATAAAAAAACATTTCCGTTCTTGCTTGAAATCATAGTTGAAGCAAGCAATACAAATACATCAAAATATAGTTTTCGTTAACATGCTGAATTTACTATAACAACAAACAAAATGCACAAAACTTATTATTTACTGTCGTTTAAAAGCAGTATTCTCTATTCTTCTGTAAATGTAAAAATGTGGAAAAATTAATTTCAGTTTATGCTTATTCACTTTACTACCAGAAAAATTAACATTATACAATTTCTACTTTAATAAACAAAAATCAATTACTCAAAATGCGTATTCAATTCATATCGTCTAGTAGTTATAAAATTTTAAAAATTAAGTAAAACTAAAATATAAGACAGTTTTACTTTGATAATGCATGCTATTCAATTTCACCTTCCAGTTTCACTTTTGAAAAATAACCTTACTGAAACTTGATAAACTCATTCATTTTTGATTGACGACCGTCTCTGAAGCAACCATGTCGGTTAGCAACATTTTAAATAAACATGAGCATTTCTTAGAAAATTAGACGACCATGATAATTCACAAACTCACTGATACATAAATATGCAAAGTTTACAGGAATATAACATCATGAACACATAAAAATATTTCGCAACAAACAGAGATAGGTTTTTTGAAACCTTTTTGAGTGATTATGCTTTGCCTCAGATTGCATCTGCTTAAATCATACAAACTACTGACATTAGTATTTTATGCTTGAATAATTTATTGCAAAATTTAATAGATAAGTACCTATTTATAACCTGCAACAGTTACAGTAAAAAATGTTGCTCTCACCAAATATCTTTCTATATACTTCTTTCTGCCATTATTTGAGACGGTTAATTTGCACAAATCGACAAAGCATAGGCTTCTTTATTAATACCTAAAATTTTTGAAAATAAGAGTAAATCAACATTATCGAAAAATAGTCGGCTTGCAATAAAGTATGCATTAAAATTTTAAAATATCTGCATAAAAAATGTAAAATTTTCTGTTGCACAGTTACAGTTGCAAAGGAAGCATAACCTAGACAAGGCAATTCAACATGTAGAGGACAGTGCTGAGTGCCAAGGCAATCCGCAAACTCTTGTCAAAATTCAGATGACTAAAAAAAAGGCAGGCAAACAAAATATGACAAGATGGACGCATGTGCAATTGTTGAAAAACAACACGGTGGAAAATCAGAGACCTTATGCAAGCTTATGCAAAAAACTGTAAAGAACTTGTTCTTTCTTATCATTATCCAATCTGTGAATATCAAATTATTTCATGACGATCCTAATTGGTCACATTTTTTTATGCATCTGACTGTAATAATTGAATGTTCTGAACATTTTTTACTTTTACCTTTTATTATTAACCGCCTGACATTACTGTTTACTTTTAAACAAGCATACGTGTAGTTTTAAAAATTATTCAGAGTTCATAAGTTTCTGCATTGTAAGCTATTGCCGCTAGTATGCTACTCAACAAATGACAAAAATTTTGTAACTTATCATACATTTGATGCACTGAATTATAAAATAGCGTAGCGCAGAATAACTCTTCAGCCTGAAAACATATGTTGTGATTTTAAAGCCACTCATTCTGGTTTCAAAATTACGGAGCTGGTTTCAAACACACGAGTTCAAGGATGTTGCTTTCACTTTTCCCAAGCCACTCTGCGCAAAATCAGGCTAATAACCTGATATGGATAGAAGTTACAAATGCACGTGGCAATGGCATTCCTTCTGTTCCCTGATATTCCAACAGTTTGAACAGCGCAAAAGCAGCTGCTAGATGATAATTGCACGCTTCATGTAAGCTTATGCATTAACAACCATTTAGATAGCGACAGAGCAACTCATTTAACAGAAAAACCATCATTAAGCTAATGAACAGAATTTTAGTACTACATGAGCTGTAGGCAATAACAGTTACAAAACAGGAATTATGGCTGCTAAGGAAATCGTGCCATTGTCGGAGCGTTGTCATATTCTGATTAAATTAAAGCATCTGATTTATAATAAGTGCTTTCCATGCGCGAGAAATTTCTAAATTCATTAACAATAAACAACACTAGTGAACATTATCAACAAAAAATAAACTAAACCGAATTCATAATTTCTTATAGCAAAATTGCTACAGTTTTATGATAGTCATGTATGAATTTAAATAATGAATAACAAACAGAATTTTGGTTTTTTTAATAAATATTGTGACAAAATTTTAATTTAATAGTAATCGAGCTGAAAAAATTAATTATATCAAAATTAAAATACTTGAAATTGTTTTCAACTTTTGAAAAATGATGCTTTTGATCTCTTTGTAAAACTTATATTCATTTGAGCATTAAAAAATTTAATGATTATTTCAATATTTAATATTAAATAATGACTTTGTATTATTGCTATGAATAATGTATATTTTTTGTAATTTAATAATACTTGAAAATCATTATGTAATACTGTTTCTTGCATGTTTATTTATTGAAAAAATGATTAGACCAACTGTTTTAAACGGTATTCTTAGTCAAGCCAATGCAGAAGGAGTCACGGGGACGCTGTAAGCAAGTTTATATTTAATAATTTTAACATTATAAATTTCCTTAACTGCTAACGGATGCTGTTGTTGCTTAATCTTATACCACTGGCATTTTTGACGATAATAAATGTATAATTTGAGAAACCTTTAGTAAGTATGTATATATGTTAATTATTTTAAATTTATTTTCAGTTTATAAATGCTTTTTATAAGTTTTTTTTAACATGACAGTATATGTTTCTTATTATCAGAAATGAGATATGTGAATGCATGTGGTACGTATGTTGAAGATTGACAGCTTATCCAAGAATGATTATAAAAGTTTTACATTTTTGAAAAAATTTTGTTTTGCGCATGTTTATTTATTTTACTATGCATTTAAAATTTAGATTTGATTTTTAAATTAATTTTTAGCTTGATGAATCGTGAAGGAATGGTACTTTGTCATGCTGGTTGTGATGAAAGCCGAGCGGAAGCTATAGCTGCAATTGCTTCTAACATTTGGTGCTCTTATGAGAAAAGTGGTCAAGAAACATTTCGTGATGATAAATTGAAGTGGTTTTTTCTTGAAGGATCGGTATGTTTACAGGTGAATTTTTTTTAAATTTATTTCTAAATGATTCAGGAAGGAAAAATAGCTATTTGCAAAGTTTCCACGCTGTTATTGTGTATGGTGGCCAATGATACGGTTGAAATTGGCATGTTGAGAGGCAAAGTAATTGAAATTTATGAATTCAAGTATTGCTTATTAAGAATTTTTATTTTTTAGCTTCATGCGGTCAAGCATTGTTTAGAACCGTCACTGACTCATATACTTCCAAGATGATTGCATATTTATATTTCTTTCAGATTGTTAATGATGTTTAATTTTTAAGAAAGAAATATGAATAGTCCGTTTTGAAGTTTACTTAACTTTGTTTCCATTGTTTACAAGTTATATTGTTGTTATGAAATTTGTACTGCAGTTACTAATAAATTTTCATTAAATATTAGAAAAACATTTTGTACCAGATTTGTTGATGAAGCGATAACGTTCGCATTTTGTACTTTAATGGAAGATGAGATTCCATTTTTAACGTTGATGTTTATATTTTAAACTGAGCAATTTAATTAAAAAACGATGGGTGATTTTATTTTAGAAAAATAATGAAATATGTGTTTAGTAATTACATTTTTTAAATGTTGCAATATTGCTGTAGCTAGCTATATTGTAATGTAAAACAAATAATATTTGTAAATGTGGTGTAAATTTACTAACAGTTGTGAAATTGATTATCAATATTTTAGAATTTTAATAAAATTGTTTAGTGAACATGTGGCGATTGTTTGCTTCACGAATGCGTCGACATTGCTATGGCATGTGGTTGCGGTCGTATTTTCGATATTTAGGATGCCGATTTGCAGCTGCACCGTTTTTGAGAAAAATTAATGCAAAAGACGGATGGTTTTATGGATTTACATTTTACACAACTTATGAATTTTCTGGCATGAATGGAGACCGAAACCACGGTAAGTGTGTTGTTGTTTTTTTAACATACGGAAGAACTGAACGTTTGCTATTAGGAGAGGATATTCGCAAAATGCAGCTAATGTATGCTGCTAAAGATGATGACGAACGAACTATAAAAAAGTGAGTGGCCCTTTTGAGTCAACGGAATTCTGCTTCAGTGAATTTTTTACGCAGACTTTTACAATCTGGTGTTGATCCCAACGAGCGGCATTTCTTAGGTTGGACCGCATTGCACGTTGCTTCATTTCATGGAAGCTGCAAGTAATAGAAATGTTTTACTCACCAAAGTGAAATTTAAATATATTATATAATTAATGCGGCTTCATTTATGTTATTGTTTCTTATGAAAAAAATTATATTTTACCATACTAAGCATCCTTTTACATACAAATGGAATTCATATTTAGAGCATTAAAAGTATTACTTGAAAACGGTGCAGATGTGAATACTAAAGACAATTTTAGCAATGTTCAAACGGTTGCTCGAGACATGCGCATTTCTTTTTTGGAAGGTAGATATTTCCTTACTTTTTACTTTGTATAATGACCATATTTTTTTTAATTCAATAGTACTATTTATACGAGAAGAATTTTTCAACTTCCAGTTGAATAAGAACATAGAGTTTCAAAATATGACACCTCTGCATTATGCTGTTCTGGGAAATAATAAACCGGCAGTTGAAATGTTGATGGAATATGGTAAGATAAATGTAATTTTTTTTAATTACAAGATACTGTTAGCTTTATTTAAATTTTTAATTTGTTAAACAGTTGTTTATATCATTTATTTATTGTTACATAGCTAATAATAGTAATTTTCATTTTCTTTTGTATGCCGTAATAAGATAGTATAAGCAATATTTTCAGTTATTTTGTTTTTGTGTTTCTTAGAATTTCAAAATAACTTTAACTTGTATTTATTATTAAAAGTTGAATAAATTGTTATTAAGCTGCTATTTGTAATAAAATACGACATTGGCGATTTTTTCTTATGGGCAATTTAAATGTGAACGTTATTATTCAGAATAGCAGCCACACAATCAATCAAACCCAGCAACGCGTATAATTAACGAATTTACGAATAAGTACATTCAAACAAACGCGCACAACGACAGATACTACTACCTCTACCGTATATATGATATATAGGAACATATCCCTTTGTTAATTATTTTGTTTTATCATTTCTTCTTTTCTTGAGGCGTCCCTGTGCTAATTTGATGACTTGACTTACTGATGTAAGATGCAGTAGTTATTGTGTTTGCTTGGCAGTCGCCGCGCTCGCTGTGGTAAAAGCTGTTGCGTAGTTTTACGCTTTTTTTTTAGCTGGATAGCAGTCATAATTGGCTAAGGAGAAGTACCAAACCTCCTTCTTGAAATAGCTTACCGAAAGTTGGCTGATCGAAAAATCTTTTTCGCTCCTCATGCACTCGCTTCAATTCTTCCCTCTCGAGTATATGTGCAACCATAAATATTGTCAAATAATGCGAAATATTGTCCTTTGAACTAGAGATAACCGATGTCCCAAACGTGATGTTTGACAGAGTTCACTGAATTGGAGATAGAATGGAGTCTCTGAGCTCTGGAGATTTAAGCAGAAATTTTAGAATAAATACTCCTGAAATATTGGGTTTTTCCATACTGCATATGATATAATTAGGAATTTTTGTTTTAAATTTAACTATTTAATATTTAAATTTAGCATTTGCATTGTTGTAATCATTGTGCATTGCTGCATAGGTGCCGATCCATTGTCATGTAATGCATCTGGGCAGTTACCTGAAAACTACGCTCAAAATCAGCAAATAGAAGAATTACTGAAAGGATACACAAAAAAGGTTGTCCAAAAGTGTTTTTCATTTTGTCAAAATTTAATAAAAAGTAAAAATTACAGTATACTGAAAAGAAAGCTTTGCTAGAGCGTTTGGAACGTCAAAATTATCCTTTCGAAGAAAGGGTGAAAAAGAACATGATTGGTCAAGACGGTGCAATTTCTTCTGTAGCATCGGGTAGAGAAATTGTGAATAAAGTGATTGAGCAGAAAGTGAGATAGTATTTGATGTTTTAAGCGATTCGTCGGAAAGAAAATGGATGGACTAATGATGAACATCCGCTGGTATTTTTGTTTCTTGGATCAAGCGGTGTTGGGAAAACGGAATTAGCAAAGCAAGTGGCTCAGTATTTGTACAAAGATAACAAAAAGTCTTTCATCCGCATTGATATGTCTGAATATCAAGAAAAACATGAAGTACGTTAATGTCTATTTTTGAAACTTTAGATTTAAGCATTATGTCTTTATTCTGTAGCATCGTTGATTATTCGTTTCTCTTCTTGGTTTGATATTAGAGTTAGGTTAATTAATTTTTCTTTTTTCTTAAGGTTGCTAAATTTATTGGATCTCCTCCAGGTTATGTTGGTCATCAACAGGGAGGTCAGTTGACGAAGAGTTTAACCGAATGCCCGAATGCGGTAGTTTTGTTTGACGAAGTGGAAAAAGCACATCCAGACGTATTGACTATCATGCTTCAACTTTTTGATGAAGTGAATTTTATTTTGAACACTCCAATTAGTCTTCTTTTTTAATTATAAAATGGTTTTTTAAGGGTCGGCTTACTGATGGAATGGGTAAAACGGTTGACTGTAAAGAAGCGATATTTATAATGACGTCGAATTTGGCGGCTGAAGAAATTGCTAGCCATGCTTTGAAATTACGTAAAGAGACAGCAGATATGGTTGAAAAGCGATTATCCAATACATTAGGTATTTGTTTATGTGATTTAGATAAATAAATTAATATCCATATACAATTTTACAGAAGATTTAAATGAGGCTGAAAATGTGACCATATCGAAGAAGTTCAAAGAAACCGTTGTTCAACCAATATTAAAGGTTATCTATATGTGTTGGAAATATTTTTCAAAGAATTATTTCAAAATTGAAATGTTAATTTTTTATGTTTAAATTAAAACTGAATTTTAAAAACAGCTTGTGAAAAAAAAATTTACTTGTAATACATTATTTATCAGTTTTACTTTTTTTTTTGATTTGATTGATTTTTGATGTAGATATTCTTTTTCAATGTAAAACAGTCATTATTAATATGTAGCAAGTGAAATAGTGTTTTGAAAAATGTGTTTTTTTCAGAGACATTTAAAACGTGATGAGTTTATTGGACGTATAACAGAGATTGTATATTTTCTTCCGTTTTCTCGGCCGGAATTGTTGCAGCTTGTAACTCGTGAACTTGAATTTTGGAAAATGAAAGCTTTGCAAAAGCATAAAATTCATCTCACATGGGATCAGAATGTTCTTGAAGTTTTGGCAGATGGTTATAATGTTCGCTATGGTGCTCGATCCATCAAACACGAGGTGATTATTTTAAAACCATTAAATCCATAAGATGCAGTTGACTAATTACTATAGTAATTATATTTTCTAGGCTATTGTTTTAATTAAAAAGTTGCTTTTTTATCGAAACTGTACTGTTGTTTTTGTTTAATGCATTTATACTTATTTGTTTTAAAGTATGCACTTTCAAAGTATAATCAAATAGATACGTAGATACAATAGATTGGTGTAAATTATTTGAATAGTTAAATGTATATTTTTTCTGTTTAAGATAGAAAGACAAGTGGTAAGTAAATTAGCTGCAGCACATGAGCGTTCTTTGATTAACGATGGAAGTGAAGTTCGAATAAGTGCCACTTTGCCACCTGGTGAACAAGACCGAAGCAAGTCGATAATCACAATTGAAGTTGTCAATTCGAACAATGGAAAAGGAGAAACATTGTCTGACCAGATTTTGAAGATGATTAATTTGAGATAATTTATTTGAATATATTTTTTTAATTAATTTTTAACAACATCAATACTAATAGCTTGAATATCAGTTGTTTGCAATAAATATCTTTATAAGTTTTCTTGATTTTCTTGGTCGCGTGCTTTTTAATATAAATAATGTGTTGTTGTTCTGGTTGTTGTTATGAAGCAAAATTATTTAACAATTTGTTTTTAGTCAGCTAATGTGTGCATCATTTAACTTTCTGTTTTTTTTTTTTTTTAATTTCAAAATGAATCTTTCTCATTTACACAATAGCGGCAGTATGAAAAATTATAAGTGCATAAAATTAATTTAAAATTAATAAAATAAAAGTTTTTTTTGTTTAATTCACCTTTTTTATCATGGATAATCTTGTTATCAAATTTAATCAAATAAGCCAAGCGACTTTAAGCATAGACAAACATAATTTAAGTAAAGTATTTTTCAATGTTTTTAATTTATTCAAAATAAAGTATGACATAACAGATTTTCTCTGATGCAATCAGTTATTTATCGAGTGAATTATTATTATCGTTATCCTTTTGAATAAATAATTAGCTGTGTATTGTTGAATAGCAGATTAATTTATAAAAGAGTGGGGTTTTTCATTTTCATTCCTCTTTTTTGCATTTCTTGATTTCACTACATAGCAGGTATTTTATTTATACTGTTAAATGCTACTTTGCCGACTGTTAAATTAATTTACAAGTGAATTATTTTTTATTTCATTAACATAATTGTTGGATTAATTAATGAACAGTTTGAAAATATGGATGAATGAAACTTGAACAAAGCAGTTTAATTAACCATTTCCTTCGATTTTGCAATTCTGTAGCAAGAGCAAAAAAAAAGCAATTCTCTTTTGAATACTCTGATCAAGTTGATCTGTTTGTTGTTCTGTGTTAAAATTCAGCTTATTTATATTAAGCATTTTTCAGAATTAATGATTATTTGAAAAATTGCAATTTTTGTTGTTGTAATCTGTTGTAATAAATAATGTTCACCTCTTAATTGAAATGATTTGATTCTTAATTGTCGAAGTAAATTTCATTATCCTCTTTTATGTTTTTATTGTTTGTTTATCACTGCTATAAAGCAGTATTTAAAATTCGTATTAAAATTTGATTACTTTGTTTTTTAGCTCTTGATTAAACATTTAACACGTCACCGGCGAAAGCATGTTTGTCCAAATTGCCCTTTTGCATAAAAATAATGATAAGAGATTTTTGTTTTTAATTTAAATATAAATGATGAAAATAAATGAATAAGTTGATTATTTTAAAACTAGCTGCTATGCTTAAAAATTGGACTTAATATCTTGTAAAAAATAATTTTTATAAGCATATCAGTTTTGATTTTTAAAAAATTGACAAAGTTTTATCACATATGAAGAGAATGATTACTGCGTTTGATAACTTCCTATAAATCTGATTATTATTATTGCTTTTTTTCAAATTTCAACAGAAAAAATAGTCATGCCTTATCATTACTTATAAAAGTTTGCCAATAATTTAGGAAAATGTTGATTTGAAGAATATTATTTTTTTTATGAAAAAATAATTTTTCCAAAATAAACATAAAGTTTTGTTGAAGCGATCAAAACAAGTTGAAAAGATCAAACTCGTTAGCGGGTTTTGTCGGCTTGCTTTTCACTGCACGTTGATTGGCTGTCGTCGAGCAAAGTTTATAACAGATCACTTTACGAGTGAAAAATCGAAATTGCACTTTAACCAAACCGACATCTCAGAAATGCTCCTGTGATCTAAAACATTCTCAAAACTTTCACTAGTCTTTAGTTCCAGTCTACTGCAGCATTATTTTATGATGATATGTTGTTTTCCGTTTTTGAAATTATTATTACTCATTAAAATTTTACATTTATAGCTCATTTATTTTTGTAGTTTCAGTTTATAATTAAAAAAACAACAACCAAGAATAACAATCATAAAGGAAAGATAAGGATGCTTGGTCAAGATTGGAAAATAAGTCTGGAAGTGGTAAAGAATGTGCTAGTGTTAAGCTGTTCATCAATGTGTTATTGTGGATGCTTCATTCCGCTGAGAACATATCTGTGCATTTTGCCAGGAATAGGCAACATCTCTTCTCTTCTATTCAGCTTGCTTTATGCTATAAGTGCTGGTTCAGCCTTATTGAATGGCCTATTCTTACCGAAAATTCCTTACAAATTAGTTTTGGCGCCCGCCTATGCTATGGCTGCTTTGCTTATTTTTAGCATTGCATTTTATCAATATTCAATTATTATCCCAGCTTGTATACTGCTTGGATTAGGACAAGGTCTGTTATGGGGTGCACCGGATGCTTACATCATCGAAGCAGCTAGCCGATATGTGAGATTTTCGCCAAAGTCAAAAGATTGTTGCATTCAACGATTTTTATGCATCTTTTATGCATTTACTTACACCGGTTGGGCACTTGGATTCTTGTTGGAATTTGGTTTAGGTGTAGAAAGCGGTAAAAATTATACCCAATATCCTTTGGTTATGGTCAACTCTGAAAAACGGGGATGCCATTATACAGGTGCTTCGTCGTTCAGATTAGCTACATTTTTAGTTTCACAAAAATCTGATTATCCAACCCCGCTGGCATGGCATGTACTACCATTATGTCTTGCATGGATTGCATCGGCAGTTGCTTTAGTTTTGCTTTTTTTGGATCAGTCTGATTTTTTTCAATCAAACGCTTACAACACTGCAACACGTTGGAGGCTCTACAACACTGTGCAAACTTTCAGCTACAAATGCATCTTCAGAAAAGTTATGCTTTTTTTCTACACAGGATTCAGCGAAGCATTTTTAATGGCTGATGTAGTTGAAGTAAGTAATTGGTAATTTCTTCTTCTCTTGTTGTTGTTGTTGATGTTTTTTTACAAGCAAATATTTTTTCGTACAAACTAATAACTTTAGAAACTACATAAATCGATATCAATAATTTCTGCCCATTGATGAACATCAAATTGAACTCAGCTGTAGCGTTGCTATGCCCCTTATTGCAAAAGTTTCATTTTATTATCAAATAACGCCCTAGTGTAGATGATGTAGCTGCATAAAAGGTTTTATTTATTGCTTTCCCAATTAAGCTTATTGGTCAGTGAATTTTTGTTTTTCTTCTCCATAAACATGTTGATATCAATAAAAGATAATGTAATTTTTACAAAGCTATACTGAAGAAATTGATAATTGTTTTACTTGCTTGCCAACTACTCTTTTAATTCGCATCTTTATCATACGAATCATATGTCTGACCGCTTCATTAACTATATTTATTAACTGAGCTAATAATACATCGTTGTGATATTGCATTTTTGTCACACTTTAAATTACTTGTTTATCGTATACGCTCATTCTTTTTTAAATATTTTTTTTCATATTTTTTTTTACAAAATCTTTTATTTAAAATATGAACCATAAACATTTTGTGTAAAGAAACTTTCACGAGATGATTGTCCTGCAGTATCAGCTATTGCCAATAATATATTTTGTTAACATGTTTCAGAAACAATATTTAAATAATAAGGATGCAAATTTCAAATTATGCTCAATGCTTTAATTTAAAACTGTTGATGCAATTATTGTTCTAAGGCATTATGAAGAAAAATGAAACCTAACGTGAATAATCATCTCATAATTCGATGATGTGTTGCTGAAAATAAATCAGTTAAATAAATAATTGTTCAGTAAGGTAAACGAGCATGCAGTATTATAAAATGCATTTTAAATCGACACAACAAAAATATAATGAACACATTTGTTTCTCAACTTCACATTTAAACATTCTTCAAATATTAATGCACGGAAATTACAACAATTTCAGCTAATAATTTAAATTTAAAAATTGAATTTTCAATTATTTTACTGACAAATTTGTTTTAATTTAAAGTGTGCATATGATTTATGATAAACTGAATCTCTGTGCTCATATATTACTATTTTTATCTGATTTCAAAACATTGTGAAATTTGAAAATGTTATCAGTAATATGTTGCATAAAATTATTGTTAATTTAAAGTCTTATAAACTGCTATTACAATTATGCACTGTAATTATTAGTCAACTTTCAAAATTGTTATCGAAATAAATTAAAAACAATTTTCCAGACAAAAAGCAGGCAAAAAGGATTTTTAATATATTCTGTCTTCATTTATAAAAAAACACATTTTAACTTTTTTCCTATCTCATATTTATTGTATATCAACATTTTTTCAATAGTAATGAAAAATTAAAGAATGCATTTAATATGCAGAGAAAATATTTCCATTATTTGAGTTTCCATGAAAAATAATTAATGAAATTTGTTGAAAAGCAATTATCACATTTATTTTTTAGCTAGAATTTTTGATATGTAAAGTAACATTAAATTTCCACACTGAAATAATAATGAACAATTTCCATAATAAATTTCTAAAATATATCATGCAGTTGTAGTTTATTGAATTTCATTTATTTGTATCTTATTGTTGTATGGAACAGTTTTCCATATTAAGTGCAGTCAATCATTACTGTAAAATAATTATTACATTCCAATGACAGCTTAAATTTTTTAATAGCTTTAAAATGTAAAATTTCTATTTATAAAATTTGTAAGAAGAACTGGACCGTTGCAAAATAATTTTTTTTCTTCATGCTACCTATGAGCATTACTTTTTGTTGATAAATAAATTTTAAAAGCAGATATTTAATTGTAGGCATATATAGCATGCACAACTTCGATATCAACAACAGGATATGTATTGTTCAGCTATAGTCTGGTTAGCGCATTGTTTAGTGTTTTTTTGATGCTTACTGTGACTCATCTCAGCAACGCTACTTTTATATGGCTTGGCTTGAGCTGCCACATCGGTGGCCTGCTTGTATTGAGAATATGGAATCCAACTGAAGATGATTTAGCCATTTTTTATGTGATTACAATAACTTGGAGTGTTGGACAAACAATTTGGCAAATATTGGGCCAAAGTAAGTGAGAACGTTTTCAAATTTATAACTTCATATAAAGTAATATCAATTTTTAGAAATACTATATGAAAGTCTTCAAGAACGTTGGGAATTTTCTTTCACCATATATCACTCTGTTACAGCACTGGGAATGAGCATTGGATTTTTGATCAAACCTTTTGGATACATGGAATATAAAATTTATTCAACCTGCGCAATTCTGGTCATATCTTTTTTATTATTTGTTTTCAATGAACTTGGTTCGAAAAGAGAAACAAGCGACAATACTATTCGATTCATTGAAGTGATTGATGAAAGACACTGAATTGAAATTTGGACGAAATTTTTTTTTTTTTTGAATATAACAGCTCAATAATAATCTGTACAGACCAAAAGTAAAAATATTCATATTTTTCTTCAAATAACATTTTTTACTATTCATGCAAACAAAAATAACTTGTAATTCAATGCACGCAGTTTTTGAAGAAATGAACAATAATTTTTACAAAGTTTTATATCATAATTTTTTCAACAAAAATGAAAGCACTATTATTATTCATTGATATTTTCTTACTTCGATTGATTATTATGATGGCCAGGAATTGGGGTTTCGACTTTGATAAATTCCGCATCTTCTCGAAAATATTTCGCAGTAGTTGATTCCGCAGACTTGTCTTTTTCAGCTGCTTGTGGATTGACAATTTCCAAACCTTGCACAGGAGTGAAAGTTACTGTAGAAATGGTTCCAGCCAATTGTCGACGAACGCTAGTTACACTTCCAAAAGTACTCTGCTGTTTTTGCATATTCCTTTGCAGTGTTTTCGACATACGTGCTCGACTTTTCTGATCAACTTGTGGTGTTCGAAGGCGACCGCCTGGACCGCCAGATTTAGCCTGGCCCAACGAAAAGCCCATGTGCTCTTGGAGTATATCTTCTTCAATTTGGCCGAAATTCATCCTGTTCGCTTTACGTCTCAGTTCCGTCAAACCTAAACGCTCTTTCATTTTTCGTATTCGTCGACCGCCACGCTTTTTGCTTGCTTGATCCAAAGGCTTGCTAAGCGGCTTAATTAATTTCTTTGGCGGTGGTTCTTGCCACTTTTCAAATTTACTTCTCACCTCTTCTGCAAGTTTCAAACCAGCCGATCCATCTGAATGTGAATGCACTGAATCTATTCGAGCAGCTAAAGTGCATTTAGCAGCAACTAGACGAGCCGCTTTGCGTCGCAAATCGGCCGGAAGTGACTGTACAAGAGGAGTGTAATAAATGTATCCAGTATGGGGTAAAATGGTTGTAGAGCTGAACCCGCTTAACATTCGTTTTTGTGATCCAAGTATCAAAACATTGCAAGCTGGAATCTTGCTCAGTTGTGTTATTCCACCAGCGGTTCCCATTAATTTCGCAGCAATTTCTGGCCCTAAAATGACGGACAAATTCGGCGCAATACAATGCATTCTAGATTCAACAAATTGATAAATTTTCAATTTTGCATCATTCAATTGAATGGCCATCTCACAGCCTTCCATCACTACTGCCAACTCTTCGTCAGTCAAACATTCACCTTGTGTTGTCGAAGCAGTAACACTAATCACAATCACAGTTGATGGCAACAAAATATTTTGCAATTGTTCGTTATGCTTCGCTTTGTCCAAAATATCATTTCCAAGCTCTTTTACACAAGCAACGTATTCCATTGGCATTGGAACAAGTGATTCCAATTCGGGAAAACGTTTAGCATACTTATCGCGAACAAATTTGTGCACCACTGCAATTTCATTATCGATTTCCGCTGCTAAGCCATTCGCGTCAACAATCAGTAAATATTCAGGATGCGATTCCACAGGTCCAGATATAGTAGTCAAATGACTATTTTCTATTCTATTCGTAATTCTCTGCATGATACCCTGAAAATGATCACTGTGCAGCAAATGTGCAACTGCGGTAACTCTGTTATAAATGCTTTTGGCACGCGTTTCCTTTTCTTCCACTTGTGCTGCTTCTTCTACCACGTTATAATCATCATCCTCACCTTCTTCCAAATCGGCTAACAATTCCTCAGCTAAGGACATGACCAAATTCTAAAATTATAATCCACAAAATTAATTATTAAAATGCAGTCGCTTATATGAATTGCAAAACAATTTATTCCAAGATTCAAATTTTATCAAAAAATAAATTCAAAACAATGTTGAAAGCAAACATTTAAAAATTAAGGCCATAAAATTACTAATACAATTTAATAATACAATTAATTTAATCCCCTTGTTAAAATGCTAAAAATATTACTAAATAAAAATTATTTCAACAATCAAAACATCAAACAAAAGCACAGAATAATATTGTTTCAATTTATAAATTTCGCTTCAAGCAGAATAAACAACAAAAAAATAAAAAGTATAGAAACCAGCACACTGATTTAACACACTTAATTAGTCTAAAACTGATATCTATCATAAACAAAGTCTACTAAACGGGAAACAATAAGCACCATGCAGAATGAATCACCTTCCAAACAATAAAAGAAAATAATATAACTGGAAATTTGCCAACGGTAATTCGTTAAATTATACGCAAACATATAAACAAATGATAAGGCACAAAAAATGCTAATTATGAAAAACAAATTCTCTGGAATACTGTAATTACAAAAAGTAAAGTTTGATAAAATGTGTACAGTATGATTATCAAAAAATGGTAACTGCTTAAATAAATGAAAAATCCTGATGCATTTTTCCGTAAGAAAATAAATTTTATTTTTGTTAAATTATATAATTTCATTTTTTGTTTCAATTTTCTCACAATACTTCTATTTTTAAATGATGATTTAAAATTATCTTTTAATGCATATTATAGGTGAAATAATTCAAATTATAATTTATTGTTGTAAATTAAAAGTAATAGTAAAAAATAAATATAATAAAATTTAGCGATACAGCGTATTCATCAGTGATCTTCCTGCGACAAACAGTGTTTAATTACCTACCTGATTGTGTAGCTTTAGTCCCTATTTATTAGCTTCGCATTAACCGCTTTGTTAAGCACTCCCATCCAGATTTATAAGTTTGCAGATTTGACATTCAATCCACTATTCTACTGTCATCTGCTACTTCATTTAACAATTTGTCGTTGTTTTTTTTTATCAACTTATCCTTAATCTAGAATTTATAGTGACTGATATACTTTTGATATACTTTATCATTGGTGCATTCCATTTTATTTCATTTATAATATATGTTAAATTCAAATACGTATTAATAATAAATTTAATTTATATTTTATTTTTAATAAAATTAAGTTAACAAATAGCATCATTTGAAATAAGAAGGCATTTTGCAAATAAATTGTTAAATAAGTGAAAGCAATGCATAACTATAATTTGCAAGTGTTTTAAGATTTAATGAAAGTTCAAAATTGAATAACAATTTTAAAAAATCTTTGCTCGACGTTGATTTTATATATCAATCGTAATCTTTGTCAATTTGTCTCTATTTTTGATAAAATCTGACAAAAGCGTTGGATAATCAGTAATAATGCCATCAGTTCCAACTCGAAAAGCGTGTTCAAACTCTTCCGGAGTGTTCAGAACCCAGAGGAAAATTTGCATGCCACGTCTTTTCAAATGTTTAAACAGCACTGGATTTAAAAGTAACCTGAAATTTAAAAAGTATGCAGCGAAAATACTAAATTTGCATTATACTAAAAGAATTATTAAATTTAAGAAATAAATCATTTACACTTGTATTTATAAGAAATATATTAATTTCATTTTTTAAGTCATATAACAAAATAATTAAATATTTAAATGCAAAAAAATATTTTCAAAATAGGTATTGTGTTCATGTCTCACCAATCTGCTACAGCTAAAATTTTTAATACAACAGGACGGAATTTGTTGCAGTAACCTGATCGTCTAAATTGCATTATTTTAGTATTATCAAAAATGAGCAATAGTAGATAAAATACTTATAAAGGGTCGTCAGCACGGGTAATTCCAAAAAATTTTCCTTTAAAGGAATGAATGGTAAAAGTCCAATATAAAAGAGGAAAATAATTTTTAGTACAGTCCTAGTAGAGCATATAAGATTCACATTTTGATTCTAAAATAGAAAAAGTAATAAAATAAAGTTTAAAAAGATGAATGACATTAACATACTGTTTTATGCAACTTTCGAACAATTTTTTCATCAAAATTTCCCCATGCAACGGAATTTTCTCTCTTAGAAATGCTGACAATTTCTGCTGTCTACATGAAAAATATTTTATTCTACTTTTAATCAAAAAAATTACTTAAGAACAATTTGAATATGCTATTTAAAAAAGACTCTCCATTTTCTTTTGAAAATAATGATGAGAAAAGTAAAGCAAATAATAAAGCACTGTTTACCTTTTCAATAAGCTTGTCATTATTTATTTTAATGTCAATATTTACTGGAATTGGATAAGTTTGCTTAAGAACTTCTTCCAACAATGGTATTCTTCTATCCACCAGATTCTGCGTTGAACCACCAGCCACTTCTGGAGAAATTCATTTTTATTTATTTGTTCATACAGATTTAACATTCTACCTGAGTGCTCATCAAGAGGGATATTATTTTTCAAAAACGGAAGTTCCTAAATATGAAATTTCAAAAAATCTAAATACACTAAAGTTTCTTACATACATACATTGTAATTCAGTTTGGAAATATAACTGTCAACTCCTGCAACACGCAATAAGTGGTCGTCATGACAAACTACTACTTGTTCATCTTTTGTAATATGAACATCCAATTCAAGCATATCAACTTTTTTTTCAGCAGCTCTAAAACATTTTACAATGCATTTTTTAATCAATGTTTATTGATAAAAATCTTACAATAGCATGGCTGATAGTGTATTTTCGACATGTTCACCTGCGCCTAAACAAAATTCACTTTCATAAAAGCAATTCAGATCAAAATTATTAGTTTCATATATTACCGCCACGATGAGCTATAATCTTTGCCTTGAAAGCAGGAGGTTTCAGCTTAACATATTTTGGGGGATTTTTAATAGCGTACGAACAGAAAAGTATATAAATTACAACAGTCGTAGCAACCACCAACCAGAACGCATCCATTGTATTCAAATGATTCGTTGAAAATTTCAACTGCAGTATGGTCAATTCAAACACACTATAAACAATTTGGTCTAAACTGCAGTATACTCATTTTAAGCATATTTTAAAATCACTGTTACATGCATATTTTAAATTAAATTTTACTGTTTAAAAAAAAGATTAAAACTCATGATATTAAAATAATAAACATGCTATACATATCTGCTTTTTTAAATTGGGCAGTATTACACCTTCCTTCAAAATAATTCAATGTAGCACTCTAAAATTTGAAAGACTTTTAATTTCTAAATTATTATTACATTTTGTTTGAGAAACTGAATATTTTGGCAAAATAAATTTTCATGATAGTTGGCAAAAACAATATGAATTATTATTTTTTACTGTTTGTAAAAAAATTAGTTGTTTTGCAAAATTTTTAATATTTATGATTGAGCTTCGCAAGATAATAATTAGGTTGTTAATTTGTAAATGTCTTCGAAAATGTCAAGAAATTTTATGCATTTAAAAGTGTACATGATAATAAATATGGGCTTTTAATCCTTTATTTCTGAAAACTTAGTTTAGTGCAATTTAAAGTTCACCAGTTTGTCATCATATTAATTGATGAACACGTAATAAATAGAACTGAATTTTGTAAGCTGTTATTAATTTCAATTTGAATAAATTTTGACACATTTTAAACATTTTGATGTTTTAAGCTTTTTATTATTTGTATATCTGCAGTTTTTACCTGGTTTTTAATTGCAAAATTGACGCGTCATTTCAACGTTTACAACGGAAATTATTTGCAGTTGAAGAAACATTGGAAATACGTGCTATTATGACAATCTGTAATTCCTTTTATAAAATGTAGGATATTATTTCAAGGTCTCTGTATAAAATTTTATGACATCTCATCATATTTTTATAAACATTTTCAAATTAAGAACATAATTATGATTATTTTTTTAAAAATAAATACTGTTTTACTCTTTAGAAAGCTCTTTAACTTTAATATACAAATTCCTATGTCTCAAAAATGCTATTTTAAAAAATGGAAGCGTTTAACGATGATTTTTAAATAATAAAAAGATTTAATTAAAGAAAAGCATCTGTCTTATTCAACGACTTTTGATTAGCTCAGGGGTAAACGCAGTAGATAATATCTTCTCTGACATAAAATTGAAACTTCAAAATTACTTATAAATGTTGTAAATAACAATGATACAACTGTGATTGTTTTCATCTTATTATATTTTGTTATAAAATTGTTTTTCTATCAGCATTAGGTGGTTTGAAAAATGCTGAATTTTCACTTTCTGACATGATATTATGAAAGTTAATAACTTCAAATATCAGATACTTCAACCCCTAATTTACCTAAACTTTTATATAAATGCAATTGGGAATTATTAATGATCAATAACATCAAATAATAAATAATCTGTTTTATAATTTAGCAGATGAATAATAAAACAATTCTTTAACTTTATATTTTAACTTACTTGAATATTTCATATTAATTGAAATAAACTTAGTTTTCATGTATCAATTTTACTTTTAACCATTTTAATTTCTAATTCTATTAATTTATTTTTAAGATCATTTTTATTGTTTTAAATTCATATTTGGATATTCATTTTTACTAAATTTTTTATTGAATTTGTTGAATAAATATTACAATAATGCATTGTTATTTATTTAAAAAGTACTTATTATGCATTTTTCTTTCTATAATTAACTGATGCATCAAAATCATATCTAAAATCTCTTAAATTAAAATAAACTCTAATAAAATCAATTGTGTTTAATTTGATACTGCATTTCAAAGTGAAATTCAAAATCCAAAAATTACTTCTTTATTAGTTCCTGTTTTATTTGGTTTACGGAAAAATTTATTGATTTTTTAAATAGGATTTTTAATTTGCATCTGGAATACATCTTTACTGTTAACACTTGTATTATTGTAATTACTAATTTCAGCTCTTTTATTTGAGTTTCCCTAAGCTTTATTAGAATGTAAATAAACAGCAATAAAATTTTATTTTATTCTTTCACTTAAACTGTTATATAGGTGGGGTAAATTTCTAAATCAAACAAACTGTTTGCATTTCAACAGTAATAAAAATGAGCCTGGTAAGAATGACTTTACACAAGCTGAATAATGGGGTGCAATTTAACTGTTTTCTCAACAATGATTATACATGTTGCCGCTAACATTGAAATGATAACATTCTTGCAAAATATGCGAAGATCTTCACTGACTTAAAAATGAATGAACCAGTGAAGCTTAAAACACTTTCGCAAACAAATATATATATATATATATATCCATTAAATCATATTTTTATAATTTTGCCATAAAATGATCATTTTCTGTTCACAGAAAGTCATAACAGTGAATATTCATATACTTTATATAAAAGCAAATTGTAATGAAAGTATAATTATTAATGTAGCATAATTTATAATTAAATTTATAAATTGTCAAATTTCATATTTTATTCAGTTCAAACAGAACTTTTAAAGTTGTGAACCAAGTGCTAAAAGTTAAAAAAACCATGACTGATATTTATGTCGTATTGCATTTTTTGATCGGATAGTGAAGAATTTCAAAAATCATTATGAAAACTTTTAGTAAAGTGTACTTAAAAGTAAATTGAAAGCTGAAATCTTTTGTGCGTATAACGTTTTTTGAAATGAAACATTTTTGAACATTTTGAAACATAGAAATTAAAAGCACATTATATACTTTAAATATGCATATAATTTAAATATATAATATATTTTAATTTAATTAAAATAAAGTTTAAGATAACTGTTATGCAGAACTGTAGATAGTTGACATTAATTAAACTTGAATTTTTTTAAATTACAGTATGAATGGAAATAAGTGAAAATTCTTTTTCGGTGACTGTTTGTTGTTCTTTTTATTTCCTTTTTCAATTATGTCTACCATATCAGATGATTCTGAAAAGAATTCCAAAACTACGAATAGCACTGGGAAAGTTTGGCAGATGACTGCTTATGAACGTCAAAGAGTGCGACACGACCCGATAACTGATGATTCCGTTTTAAGCCTTTCTCCTAGAAGTCTTAGTTCTGAATTGATGTGCCCGATTTGTTTGGACATGTTGAAAAATACAATGACAACTAAAGAGTGTCTACATCGCTTTTGCCAGGACTGCATAACAACTGCATTACGCAGCGGAAATAAAGAATGTCCAACATGCAGATGCAAGCTGGTATCGAAACGATCACTTCGACCGGATCCTAATTTTGATGGCATAATCACTAAGGTACCTGTTAAAAGTTTAAAGTTACGTCTGTATTTGCTGCTTTTTCTTTGATAGCTGTCGTTGATTTAATTATTGTTAAAAAATTCTATATGCCTTGCTTAATTCAATTCATAATGTGTACATAATAAATATTACATAATGCTTAGAGAGGTTTTGTTTCCACGCACTGCCTTTTGTTAAAACAAAGCTTTTTAATTTTGCGCTTTTAGATTTATCCAAGTAGAGAAGAATATGATGCGATGGAAGCAGAAGCATTTGATAAAATGAAGAAACACCATAGTACAATTTCTTTGCAAAGAAGTATACAAGAAGGAATGAAATTTCAGAGTCAACTCCGCCGATTAAACAGATTTGCCTGCATGATGGATGAACGTGAAAGTGAGTAATTTGTGAATATTAATATTTTAATTAATCCTTATAATGGCATACAGGACGTCGAAAGAGAAAAGAATCTGAAATAACTGCAGCGAATCCTAAGCAAAAATCAAGTAGTGAAAACTCTTCTGAGAGTCCGAGAGCTTCTTCAAGTACATCGGATAGACAAGTAAGTCGTATTATAGTTTATGCGTTTATTTTCAGTATATGTTGTTATAGTTTGGATTTCTGATAAAACCACACCCAAACATGATTTTTTCTAAAAGTTTTCCGTCATTTCTGACCGAACCGCGCTATTTGACATCTAATGTTCTTGTGTCAAGTGAGTTTTTGTAAATTTATAAAGCCGTTTTTTTAATTTTTAATTTTTTTGAAAATATGTCAGTACATATTTTATAGAGAAATAATGTAATTATAAGTGCTACGGTATTTAAATGAGTGTAAATGGAAAATTTTAATTTTCAGTAAAAATGTATTGTTTTTATTTATTTTTTATTTAAATGATTTAAGTAATTTTGGATTAATTGTATATTTAATGTTTTGTACGATACTAATGTGTTATGCATTTTAGTTGACCATGTTATCGATTATTTGGCCATGCGAATTCGATTCGATTACGAAGGCTCTAAAAATTGTACAATAGTAGATCAGAAGTTGTTGGATTTTCTAGACCGTTTAGCAAACTTTGATGAAACAAAAGGATGCCCGGTGCCATGTCAACTATTTATAATGTCTGAAAACTCAGAGATGATACGAGTGGACAATGAGCATAGCAGCATAGAGATGCTTTCCAGAAAGCACTGCGCTGAAAACAAACCAATAGAGTTGTATTTTTCTTATCCAGAGTTGTTTTCTGAAGATAAACCTTCGTCTTCTTCAGCGGAAACATCGTAATTAGCATAGTTGACTTTTTTGTATATTTGTATTTGTTCATTAATTTTTCTTTGTAAGTGTTATGCAAATGTTAATGGTGTTTACTGAATTTCACTTAACATATATGCGAAAAGTAATAGTTAGCTGGTATATTTGACAAAGAAACTTCTACAATAAAATGTGAACTAACACCTGTTTGTGAATTATTTTCAAAGCACTATGTAGAAAATTAAAAAACTTGTACTATAAATAAGCATCGTAGTTGTATGCCATTTTACATTTTATTATACTGCAAAACCTGACGACATGAAAATAAGATTTGAAAGCTGCTTTAACATTTATTGATTTTACGATACTTTGACTGCTCAGATTTTAATATTATCATCCAAATCATATTTCCTTCAATCATATTTGTCATTCAGTTTTGCAGTGCTATAAAACCACTTACTAACATCAAGATTTTAATTACAGTATGATAAAGATATAAAATCTTAATTTTTTCATACTGTATTAAATTACTTATAAGTCTACTTAATGCAGTTTTTATTTCTACTTTCGTGTAAATAAAATTATTACTTTTAAAATTATAAACATTTTGTTTTCAACAAAGAGAAGTCGCGTTATTATTAATGAACTTTTTTATTATTCATCAAAACTTTAAAAATATGTAATGCATATTTAAAATTTTTAATTCCTTTCTTCGACATGAACAAAATGAATATCCATTTTTTGCAGTATTAAAATTTTTTTTAAATATTTGTATTAGTTTCAACTGATCGGACAGCTATTAATAAAGGAAATTTTATTTCTTTTGTAGACTTTCTTATTCTTGCTTCCATTCTTAATCAACTGAAATAAATTATTTTAGCCAAGCATGTCCAGTATTATTTCTTTCCGGCAACACAGTTTTCAGAAATCAGTTATTCGATTACTACGTCGTTTCTATGTTCCCTATTTGCTGCATCCAGTTGGGCATCATCGTTGCTTATCATTGCAATTTTTCACTCGTTTTGCTGCTGGTAAATATTGTTCGATTTAAATTTAAGAATTGAATTTTTTTATTGATTACTGTATTATTATGAATTCAGTTCGCTGTTTTCACAAGTCTGCCAAATTTTATCAACGAAATCAGTCTGAAAACCCGAATGATTCTAATGAAAAACCAAGTAAGAGCTTATTCTTATATTCTGCTAACCATTCAGTGCCGTTAAAGAGAATTTGCATTCTTTTATTTTAAGAATATTGGTGAATTATTTCGTTTTGATTTTTCAATTAACTTTGAACTTCTGAAATGGAAAAACTTTTTAAATTATGCAATCAGTATTGTATTTGTCTTGGCATTTAATTTTCTCTGTTATTTACAGAACCTCCGGAGAATAATGTTTCCAACTTTATTGTGGCCTTACTATATGCGTTTACGTTAGCCGTCTGTATTTCATATTGGTCGAATTCAAACATTGAAGATACCTATTTAATTCCATGGAACATGTTTGTTTACGAGATGCTTGCAAAGGGCGAGGTGTGAAGTAATTCTTTTTGCAACAGGGTTAAAAATTTTTTTGTTTATTTTGATTTCAAACTTTTAATATTTTTCTGTAATGCTTGCTTGAATAATGACTGAATGCATACACGTTTGGAAGTTTTCATTTATAAATATTTCAGCAACATTCATCGATAAGTTTAATGAATGCCATTATTGAATCATATTTTCAATTTGTTATGTATAATTTGTGCAGGTTGAAGAAGTGATTGTAGTACCAGACTCAGATATTGTTACTATTCGACTGTATGCAAATGCGGTTATCCGGAATCACGTTGCTCCAAGACGAATATATCACATGCGTGTTTCAGAAATTCACAATTTTGAGGAGAATTTGCGTAAAGCTGAAGAATCTTTAGGAATCACAGCAGAATCTGCTGTTTCAGTGGTTTATCATAGAAATTCTACATGGTACCTTGCTTTTAGGTGTGTAATTCCTTTTTGAAATGTGTTTTTGTTGTTTTAAGGCCTATTATTTTATTTGCCACCGTATTTTTCTTTCTTCTCTTGCGTGCATTTTTTCGCTTGGGCAGCAGAGGTGGAAAAGCAACTAAATTTCCTGTCGTCAACTTTTATGTAAATGTTACTATTAATTATATTATGATACAGATTCTTGTAAATCAGCTTTACAATTTTAAAGGACAGTTTTCGCAAAGCACGTTTTCGAATTGTTCGACCATTTGTTTCATCTACTGTGCCGAGGATTCATTTCAGTGATGTGGTTGGATTAAGCGAAGCAAAAGTTGAAGTGAAAGAATTTGTCGACTATCTTAAACGACCTGCTGCATATACGGTAGGGGTTTAATGTTCAATTGAACCTTTTTGTTTTCAAATGTATGTTTTGTTCAGCGTCTTGGGGCTAAATTGCCAAAAGGGGCTCTGTTGCTTGGTCCACCAGGCTGCGGTAAAACTCTGTTAGCTAAGGCTGTTTCAACTGAAGCATCTGTACCATTTTTGGCTATCAATGGTACAGAATTCGTGGAAATCATAGGAGGTTAAGAGCATGTTTAAAATTTTAAATAATTATGTGACAAGTTATTTTGTTTTGTAGGACTTGGAGCTGCAAGGGTTCGTGATTTGTTCAAAGAAGCCAAACGACAAATGCCTTGCATTATTTATATTGATGAAATTGACGCAATTGGCCGTGCAAGACGCGGTGATGCAAAGTGAGCTGTTTCCATTTATTTATTGTAAAAATGTATTTCAGTGTTCTTTATATTGTTGTTGTGTTATTTTCAAACATTAAAAATATTAACTTTTGAAATATCTGTCAGTAATTGTGAAAGTTTATAAATTGTATTACTGCTAAAATATAGTTTACCTCTTGTTATAGTTATCCTAGTGCTTTTCAAAGTAGTGAGGAAGAACAGACATTGAATCAATTGTTAGTTGAAATGGATGGTACGGTTAATCAATTAATTCTTCTTATTTGAATTTGAATTTTGTTTATCAAAACAACATTTAGGCATGGATACGACCAAAGGTATTATTATACTAGCCTCTACCAACAGACCTGATATATTGGACAAAGTAAGAAATTTTGAATTAAAAAATTTTTTCACTCTCGGAATGTGGATTACGATAATAGAATTGTTTTAATTTTGTTTTTGATTCTTTGCGTCATCATTTATTAAACATGAAAATAGTTTGATAAAAAATAAGTTGGTCTTGTTCATTTCAGGCTTTACTGCGAAGAGGACGATTTGATCGTCATATACTTATCGATTTGCCAACCGCGAAAGAAAGAGCGGAAATTTTTGAATATTACTTGAAGAAAATTAAACTTTCAACAAAAATTAACTTTGAAAACTATCTGAGTGATCGAACTCCCGGCTTCAGTGGTAATTTTAAACTGCACTCTTTTCATTATTACAGTGGATGATTTTTGAAATGCTTCTCTTTTTCCAGGAGCAGATATTAAAAATGTTTGCAATGAAGCTGCAATTAGAGCTGCAACACTTGGGAAAACAGGGGTGGAGTTGTGTGATATTGAATATGCTTTAGAGCGTGCAGTCATAGGTAATGCTAAGTTGTGTTGATTATTGTAAATTTTTTGGCAACTGGTAAAATTTCATATTAACCTTATTCAACTTTTCCAGCTAACGTTAAGTAAAATACTAAAATGATTTTTATTTTTCCTTTCCAACAATGTAAATTGAATTTATATAAACAAATGTACATTAATTTTATTTGAATATAAGTATTTAATTATTACACAAATTTTATCTATGTATATTTGCAATTGATGCATTTTCAGGTTCAGAAAAGAAAAGCTCTGTAATGACATTAAAGGAGAAAGAACGAATTGCTTATCATGAATCTGGGCATGCTTTAGTTGGCTGGTTATTGAAATATACAAAAGCATTATTGAAAGTGAATAGCTGCATTTTCCTTTATTATTTTATGAAAGCTTTTAAAATTTAATTTTCATCTATGCGATATACATTTCCACAGCTGTGTGTACAAATTTTGAATTCTTTTTCAGTTGTCAATAATTCCGCGTACAAAAAATGTAACTGGAATGGGATTTTCACAGCATGCTCAAAGTGAGAAGCATCTCTTGACTCGTGATGAAGTATTTATTTGCTGTTTATTGTGTTTATTTCAATATCAATATTTGATTATTTAAAAAGTTGATGGACAGAATGTGTATGGCATTGGGTGGTCGGGCAGCTGAAAATATTGTATTTGGTCAAGTGTCTTCAGGAGCTGAGGATGATTTGAAAAAAGTGACAAGAACAGCTTATGCAATGATCAAAGTGTTCGGAATGCATGAAAAAATTGGACCAATCTCTTTTGGACGGGTCAGCGATGAGCGTGAAGGTGACTTTATGCGGAAACCATACAGTAAAAAGCTGCAGGCGATGATGGACGAGGTTATTTTACAAAATATATTTATTATTCATAACTAGTTAATATTGATTGCATTGTATTGTGCATTCAGGAGGTGGCTTTGTTGGTAGGACAGATTAACAAGAAAGCGGAGACAATTTTAAGAAATAATCGGGAAAAATTAGATCTGGTAAGAATGTTGTCCACAAAAATTGGTTTTCTTTTCCCTTTAAAAATGTACATTTTCTATGTGTAGATTGCGAAAAAGCTGCTCCGCTGTGAAACTATTGTTTACGATGATTTGGTCGAATTAATCGGTGAACCACCGTATGGTCCAAAAGGGGGCACTTTAAACGAAATTCAACTTCCTGACAATGTTATGATTGAAACTGAATCCGATAAAGTGGATGAATAGAAATCATTTCATTTCATATGTTGGAAAATATTTTGGATTTTATTTAAATTTTTGCCTTCTAAAAAGAATATTTGCAAAGTCCAGTTTGCAACAGCCTTCTAATTGTTCAACTTTAAAGCATCACCAAATTTGTAAAGCAGAATGTTTATTGTATATTTTTTATAAAAAAAAAATTAATAAACTTGTTGTTGTTGTTGTTGTTTTTAGGTTTCCGCTACGATATTATGAAGTAGGCAGTTAGTTTTAGTATGAACTAGCAGTTCATCACTGGAAAGCAGCTAGTTATAATTGTATGTTGCTTGAAACTTAAAATATTATTAATTTGCTGATTGAATTAGTATTATTTTTTGTTTATTTAAAATACTTGTTAACTTTGTCTCCCACGGTTAGCATTGCGCATTTTCCAGAGCTGAGCTTTAATTTTTAAGCAGCTTAATTTAGCAAAGAAGCTTATTAATGAATCCATGCTTCAGGATGATTTTCTTATTGGAAAATCAGTGAATGGTATAATTTGACAACAGCCTCCTTTTATTATGTTTTTAGTGAAATGTTTGGGACGTGTGAATTTTTGGTCAGTAAAATCGAATCGATCTGATTTTATTTGACAATGCAAAGCTGGAAGTTCTGGGAAAAAAGCTTTCAATGCTTTATTCACTGTTTCTGTTTCGGTTTTTGTAAATTTCCCCTAACACTTGTGTTTATGCGTTGTGGTTGTTGTAAAGGCATCATTGTTATTATTAAATAAATTCAAAGATGATTAATTTTTTTGCAGCTTCTTAAAGCCGTTTTTTTTATTTATTTTAATTTGTTCAACCCGAAGAAAAGGCATTTAATGTTTGTAATAAAAGTTGATGAGTTTTTATAGAACAACTTTGGAAACAAAATTTCACAAATGAAATATGTCGAATGTAGTGTGCTTGTCATGTGGATCATGAAAGGTAATTAATATTTCAGAACTTGTAATAATCATCAAAAAGCTATGTTGTTCTTTTTCTTTCAGATTGTAGACTGTTTTTCACAAGATCTGCATAATATTGTTTTTTCAACTAGCTGAAATTATCACCATAAATATACCCAGGTAAAGTACTAATAATTAATGAATGGGAGTGGAAATGAAAAATGAATTTGCAAAAAAAAATTTCTTTTTAGTTCCAATATAATGGAAGAGTTTTTTGAATCAAGACAAACAAACTGTTGTTGTTGATGAAAATGATATTTGACGTTTGCATTTTGTTTGTTCACATTTATTCAGCTAAAACGGTACGTTTATTTTAAGAATTTTTTATTTTCACATAAAATTACGTAACACATATTTAATCAACTGACTTTTGATGAATGGCACTTTGAAAGGTCAAGATTTGAACTTGAAGTTTGAATTAACAATATGCATAATGCTGATTTTATTTCTTTCAATATTAAAATTTTGATTTTCTTTTACTTTACCTTGCGTATATTTTAAAATAAAAATTGCAAGTGTCATCAAAGAATCGGTGTAAAGTTATAATATTCTTCATTGCAAAAGTTAGCAATTATAATTTTACAGTTGTTATTAATGCTTTTTCTATTCTTGAACATAGCAAGTAGTATTTATGTATGTAAATTGGAAAATAATTTTCATAAATATGATCCATTAATGGTATTGTGATTGTGTTGTATTTTGATATTTTCAAAAGTCACCGACGACAACGACTATGTTTGCCAAAGTGCTTTGATGATGACAGCCGACCCAGTGTTTGCTTTTCAACTTTGCTTAGTCGAAAGCGCAAAGTAAGCAAAGCAAGGCTAATAATGTCGGTTGAATTATGCAAGCGCATCACTTTATCAATTTCACGCTTCACAACGTTCGGCAGAGTTTCATGCTATTTTTATTTTTTCATATGACTTTCAGCTTTTTGAAGAACAAATTTCAAACTACATCATCATACTCATAATTTCAACTTTCGACAAGATACATACATACAAAACAATTTCACCTGATCATAAGTGATTATCTTTTTTTTTTTTATTTTGAATAATAATGATATTTTTGACAAGAAAAATTTAATTTTTAAAATTAAAATTTAATCATATTTAATCCGCGTAGATTTATTCTTTTTTGACAAACTTTATGGGATAATTTTCTTTTCTGAACTTTCACATTTTCAATTTACAGACAATACAGTAATCAAGTTATTAGAAACAAGTGGTAATTTTGTTGTTGTTGTTGTTGATTGAAATGAAAAATATTTCAATATTTCTTTCATAATTGTCTTTATAAATGAAAATTTTTAATTTCATTAACATGAATTTCACAATCGAGAGATGTCAGTTTTATTGTTGCTCATTGAAGTTCTTGTTCAATGAAGCAGTTTGCATTATTCAAACAAATATGCAAAGCAAAGGCTTGGGCCAACTTTGCTACAACGTATTTCATTTTGTTTTCCAAGAATAGTGGAAAATTATAAAATTAATGAAGACACTTGAATTATTTGTTTACAGCCATTTGTGAGCTGGGATGTTAAGCAAACAATAAATTTGTTGATTGTTCATGTGAATTTGTGTTAATGCAATTAATGGGAGAATTTTAATAGTTCAGAAATTGTGCATTTCAGAAAATGTTCTAGTTTGATGTCCAAATATTTGAAAATTTTTAAATAATTGAATAATTCAAATATTTGTATTTTACATTAAACGACACACGGTTGTGATTGTTATATAAAAGTTACATATTTTCACAGAATCATCTGTTTTTCTTTTGCTTGTAATAAAACGGCAACTTTGTAGGTAGTACTGTATGAAATATGACACATATCAATGAAATGAAGTATCGTTATTTCATTATTTCTAATTATTAAAAATGATGAACCATTATTGTTATATTATTTTTCATGACAATTTCTTGAAGCAGGGTGATTGATTATACATTATTGTTGAAGTGAGATTTATAATATTGCATCGTGTAATAAATAAATTTAGAAAAAGAGAGGTATATATATATAAGTATGGAAATATTGAAAAAGAAGAAAAATTATCAGGGAAGAAAAGTTTTTTGAATTTTTAACAATTGCAAAACGTTTCAAAAGTGAATAAAATGCACATTCCCATCGTTGTATTTTATTGAACAAGAGAGGCATTTTCTCAGTGCAAACTTGAAATTATGACGAACGCCGTCAGCTGAGCAGCAGCAGTTCATCAAATTGAGCGTCAGCAAAACATCTGGCCGAGTCTTTAGTTAAAATCACGCCTCAATAATTATTATAAAACATTCTCAGATTTTTGCTGATTATTTATTTGCTTGGGTCGAAACGTAAGAGAAGAATATCATCGTCATCGTCATCACTTTTCCAAGCTGAGGCAAAAAAAAAAGACAAGGAATAATAAGACCAAGAAGCATATTAATAATTTCATAACTGATTCGTTTACAAATTTATAAATACATTGACAAATGTGAATGACTTTATTATGATAATTTCTTCTTGTCATTGCTGTGTAATGCAGAGGGAAAAAAGAACAAGACAAAGAGGTGGTATGTATGTTTTTTTGTTTTCAAGAAACGAGAATCTTTTAATGCTTTCTGAGCTTAACAGAACAATATATTTTTCAAGACAAAGAATAATGCATTTGTATTTTTTTTAATATGACAATATATCCTTGCATAAATTTTGTGTAAAAGAAAAAATAATTAATAATGAGAAGCCGAGTTGTTGTTGTTGCTGTTGTGTTTCACTGGTTGATTGGTGATGGGAGTGACAAACAACCGTGAAGCGATTCGTTTTAATGAAATTTTGAATTTCAACGATTTCTTTGCATAATGGTGAAAATCTCTTTACCGTTTGCATAGCAACAAGGCAAACTTCATTGACAGGCGGTATATTTGTGCTTGTGATGAAAAATCCTGTTATTATTTTCTTCAACGTTCAAGAAATTCATTCAACTTTCTCTCATTCTATAAATAATCAGTGCACATTATCCATTCATCCATCTATTATCGTTGATCTGGAATGGCTTGATGCTTGCTTGAGCTTCACTCCGGGTGGTTCGGCTTGTTAAAATGTTGTCTCAGAGTTTATGAATCAGGCACTTTAACTAATATCATCATCAGTTATATTGCCACGGCTGTTGTTTGCTTTTGAAGAATCAAATCTTTCCGATTGACTTCACCCAAATGCAAAAAGCATCAATTTCAATTTTTATTTTCATTTGTTAAAATATTTTCAAATTTTAACATTGAACAATTTAATGAAGAAATTAATTTGTTTTCTCTTTTATTGATTGATAATTACAAAAACACAAACAAAACATTGTTCATCACATTCAATGAGAGGATATGCTTTCAAAAAAAAATCATTCAATTGTTTTGAAAATGCTGATAAATTATATATTTTGTGTTAGTATTAAAATTAATTAAAATTGTGAAATATTTTATATATGTATACTGATGTGGAGAGGTGGTAAAAATAAATTGCTTTCCAAAACTTTTATTCATCGTTGAAAATGATGATTGTCATATGCGGATGAATGGAATTACATTTTTGTACAGTTGCTCGTTTTCACTGCACGTTTGTTGAGTATATTAATATTTCAAAAAGATTAGAAAAATTGAAATTGACTTTTTTGCATGACGTTGAATTAAGCTTGTAAAATGAAAAAAAAAACAATTATCAACTGAAAATTCATTTATCACTTATTGATTCTTTTTTTTTGAAAAAAATGGAAAATTATTAAATTATAAGTTCCAGCCGTTGATGAATTATGCAATGCAGGAATTGGAATAAATTACTGTAGAGGAACTCGCTTTTGACTTCAATGCAATTTTATTGGCCAGACGATTATTTGTTTAATAATAGAGCAGTAGTTGTTGAAGTGTAATTAATAATGAAAACGGCATAATAATAATAATAATTTTACAAATTTATGAATGCTATTGAATTTGTTTTTTTTAAACTAAAAAAATTCATTTCTGGACCCTGGAGCATTTTCATCACTTTTATCTCTTCTGTTTGCATGATCAGAAAGAGCATGCATGTAGAGGTTTTTCCATTCTTTTATGGATCTTTTAATGAAATATTTTAAAAATTAATTTCAATAAGACGAGTTTTACGTTGGTCGATGATGGATGAATTTTAGTGTTATTTTTTATTTTTGAAATGTCAAAAAAAGCAGACTTGATGCAGGGAAGAGTGAGTGAACTATATGCTTTTATGTTTTTTGCTTTGTTTTCTGATTTTGTTCAAAATGTCAAACCGCAGTTTTATGACGTTACATGTATTACTTTTTTTTTCATAGCGCACAAGATTTGCAATTTTTCAAATAAATTGCAAATAATAAATAAATACGTCTGGAAGAATATCTGAATATAGTAATAAATATATTTGAGGAAAATTTTCAAATTTGCCTCGTCGTCCATCCATCTGGCTTTTTTCTCTGGTTTTTTGCTTTTTCACAACCAAACAAATTACGTTAATAAAATATTGTGCACTACGTGTATTCTCTTCACTTGATGACAACGTTGAAGTTGTGTAATTAATTCGTGCTTGCATTTTTGACGTTTGACGAATTAGCGCCGGAACTGACGCGTAACCACCAAATTCGATATATAATAAGGAAATTTGTTGTTATTGATTTCACGCTGAGGTATTTTCTTCTGTGTAGTGGTCACATTTTTCAAAAACTTCCAAAGAAAAATGACGCCAATTATTGGGTTCGTTTATTTTATTTTATTCTCATCTATGCTGCTTTTCGTCAATTTCACTTGAACAATTGTTAATTTGATCAACTAATTATTTTGCATGCAAAAGTTAATAAAAATAATTAAAAAAAAACAATATCTAATCTTCAATGTTCAACAAAAAAGTAAATTTTCCGTACAATCACTACTGTATGTGCCAACTCACTTTTCTGTACGTGAATTATTCTGAATTACTGTAGTAATTGATGTTGATGTATCGCGGAAAAAATTGTAACTATTGTACAATTGATCGCCTGTTATTCTTGTAGTAATATTTATATTCAATTTTTTTAATGGAAAAATGTTCTGTATGTTGTGTTCATGTTCACATCTTCTGTTCTCGGATGAGTATGCAAAAAAAAAAAAAAATTTATTTCTAAGCTTATGTAGAAATAAAAGCTTTGAAAGCAACTTTTGTCGGCCAGAACTCTGTGTGCTTAACCATTAATTAAGTGTGTCCATTTTAAGTTCAACTATTTCATTGATAAATAAAACAAAAAAACGAAATAACATTATGAAGAAATTGAAAATATTTGTTAATGTTGTGGAAGCAACAGATATATAAGATAATGCAATATTGGAATTTTAATATTATAGGCGGTTTAAAAGAAAACATTCATACATACAACAAAAGTCAGCAATTGTTGTTTGAACTGAACAAAATGTACCATCTAATTTTTAGTGAAAATATTTATCGGTTTTCTTTTGTTCTATTCTTTTTCTTCCAAATAATTCTGTTATATAATACCGTTGAGAAATTGCAGAGCTGTTTTCCTTTTTTTTAATTGAATTTTAAAAATTGTTTGTTTTATACTTTTAATAATGTAAAAATGTTAAGCATTGTGTGTGAGTTATTTGTGGGAAAAAATATTGCTTGCCAGTCGAATATTGTCAAAAAGCAGAAAGTGAATAAGTAATAATTAACCGAAAATAAAAAATGACGCATTCAATTTGTAATGACACACCAGTGACGTATTGAAATGCGCCAGAAAAGTGTTCAACTTGTGCTAACTTATTATTTTAATAATAAATGACTTTTAGTTTTTAAAATTTTAAAAGCATTTTTAAATCAATATTTATTTTTAAAAAATATATATATATTAATGAAAAAGATTATAAAGTTTCAAGCAACTAGATATGTAATTTATGCATTTACTGGAATGTGGGCAATTATTAATATTTTTTTTTTGTTCTTGAATGCACATTGATTTGGTTGGTTTTTTTGACAAAGGAACAATTGCCGACTGTGAGCATTTATTCAAAGGTTATCTGTTGCGTTGATTTGAATTTTGCTTTTCGAAAATACATTATTAACATTTTAAATATTCATATTGTTGTTGTCACTTGTAAAGTTCATTCTGCTCTTTTCGGTACGATGCAATAATAAATTATTTTAATATCACTTGATCAATTTACAAAAATTCTGATTGAATACTTTATACTTTGAATTAATAAAAACATTTTTTAAATAAATCTTGCTTACACTATTATCATTATTTTTAATTTTACTTTTGTAGGTTAAATTTTGTAAAATATATTCTACTTTTTTTCTCAACACGAGCACGATTTTTGTGAAAAGATGTTCACATGTGATTTTTACCCTTCGTACAGAGGTAAGCTTTCGAGGAATTATTAATTTTTTTTTCATTCACATTGCAAATTATTTGTTTTTTTTGTTCCATTTAACAAGCATACTTTGAATGAGCATTGTCGCATTGTACAATCAAATTGCACTCGATGAAATTATGGCAAATTTTGACAATTAAGTTCAAGCAATTATAGATACGCGTGGGATTGTTTGTAATTCTTAATGAATAGCAATGATCATCCATCTTTCTCTCTCTCTGTTTATGTTGAAGCATGCTTGACAAGCGGAATTTTGTGCAACAGTTGGCCGTTCTATTGTTGTGTTCAATATTGCAATTGACAAGCTAAATTCAAGGAGTCCCTTTATCAGAAATGCTCTTAATAAATAACATTAATCATAATCATAACAATCTTGCTACTTTGAAATTGCAATGAAAGCCGACTACTCATTTTAATTGACTATTCTCTCATCTGGTATTATAATAAGAAAAGAAAAGGTACATTATTCATTTATTTATTTGTAAGTATATGTGTGCATTTTATTTTATTTCAATTCCATTCAGTTCTTGTCAATTATGAATGAACATGGTGTTTCTATCTGATTTATTCCATGTCTTTTTTATGAAATGATAATTCCGTTTTTTAGGTTTATTTTTAATGTTAAATATAATTTACGTTTAATATTTAGTGATAAATAAGAATAAATATGCTCTCTGTTTATGATCAAATAATTTTTGTTCTTTTATTTGACTACCTCTGATGATGAGATGGAATTTTAAATTTTGTAATTGATTAACGGGAAAAAGAATTTGATATTTCAAAATTTTACCCCAGGTAATGCGGAAGATGTTTGTTAATTTTTAATGTTTAATTAAACAGAGTAATTTTTTTCTGGAAGCTTTACATTTTGATGAACGATTGATTGATTACACGAAACAATTGATGGGCTTCATGGGGAAGTTGATGAGTGAATGTGGACCTCTTAAGCGAAAATATAAATTGATAAACGGACACTGACTGGCCTGGTTTTTTTTATTATTTTGTAATTTATGTTCTTTGTTTATGACATTAAAATATTTTCTTTTCAATAATTTTTCATATCTAAATGATCATTCAATAGTTGATTTGAATCTTGTCTTATCTTTCACGTTCATTTATTTCAATGAATTCATTCTGCACAGTTGGACATGGAAAAATTCCAATATCTTATTTGAATAAATTTCTATCATCAGTGTGTTTCATGTTTAATATTATATTTATGGCTTTATTTCAAGCAGTGAAGTAATGTAATTAATGATGAGAAGGAAGGAAATTTGTAGAATAATAAATAACTACCAAGCAACGTGCATTTGAAATGGACGAATCACGTGTAGAATATAAGCAGTTGGCCTCTTCCCCGTACAAGTTAATAAAGTATATAAGCATAAAAATGAGTTACGTCTGTTGCATAATAAAATCAAATATAGATTTTCTTCTTATTTTCCTTTTTTTTAATCCACTGACTTGCGATTTTCATTGGCAACATTTAATTTACAGCAGCAAAACGATTAGGATGACGAAGGATAGTTTAAAATGATATTCTTTCATCAAATTGAAATGAATAAACAGAGTAAAACTTTATAAACTGAAGAGAAAATTAAATTACTCATTTAGAACAACTTATTGAAAAATATTTATTAATATGAAATAATAATCTGAATGTATTTGAGTACTGATGTTCTGTTAATTCTGCATTAACAGAAAGTGGCACAACACAACTACCACTGCTACTACTACTACTACTACGACGACGACGACGACGACTACTACTACTAATAATAATAATGATATTAATTAATAACTTTCTTTTTTACCAGTATATGTTATTATACGTAATATCATATGAATAGTTAAACAGTTTTCATTGCAAATGCAAAACATTTCAATATTGCTCAATGATTTATACTTTTACATTCATATTTAAATAAAATACATTACATTGTATTTTTTACGTTAAAATACTGTCCACTGAAGTGAGAGTATACAAGTAATACAAGTCATATTGATATAGATTTATCATTAACAACATTATTAATTCTCAATAAACATAAATATGATGCAAACTATTGAACATTATAAATAAAATGTAATAATTAATTAATGAATTGAAACTTTTTGTATTCGCATACTTATATTGCAGTTAATGCGGCAAAATATTGATATTGTGAAAAACATATTAAATAATAAATTAAAATGCATATGTCTAATAGTAGATTATATGTTAAGAACAAAGAAAAAAGTTTGTTACTCAGAAATACTTTTTTCTTCAAAAATCATTCAGTTGCTAAATGAATTTGTTCATTTTTTGCTTTACACCACAGAGTCACTTGTTAATGGTATTTTTTTTTGGTAATCTATTAAACGTCATAAAATATATCGAAATGTAGTCTACTGTGAAAAGTTGTGTGGTGTATATTTAATGAATATTTGTAAAATAATTTATGACGCTGAAAATGTAGAGCTTTTTCATTTGAAAATTAAATTCCGTATAGCTTGTTTTTTTTTAATAAATAACATTATAAATGTTGCAAAGTATTAAAATTAGTCATTTTCTCAACATAATTCAATTTCAGGTGAATATAGATAATAATATACCTGACATAACAGTGTATTGAAGCAGTGCAATGTTTGTATAATGAAAGTTTTTGTTCAAGAAAGATCAGTAGCTTAGTGTTTGCTGACAGAGGAATCACTTTGTCTGTGGACGGAATGAAAGTATCGAATAATTTGTGAATTGATTTCGATTTTTGTCGCTTGTTTGCTTTGTTCAACAAAGTCACATGCCATATACACAGCATGAATGAAGTGAATATATGAAGTATTTATTAATCAGATGTCATTTTGCCTTTCAGATAAGTTTTAAAGCAATAACAGAATTATCTATTTTTCAATATTGAACTTGCCCAGTCGATGTGCATTCATTTATCAATTTACCGGTCACGGCCATCACTGGCAGAATGTGTTCTAGTAAATGTGATGCTGATAGGATTGTGCTCGAGAATTTTTGAACAGGTCAACTTATTTTACCAATTTCACTGGTCAATTGATTCACTACTTGACGTCACACTCACCACAACTACCATTCACTACTACAACTACAAGTGTAGGGTGGAGGGGGGGGGAGGCTTTAAAATATTCCATCCTCTTCTACATATATCTACATGTACTTGACTTGATTCAGATTTTATTGAAACAAATGAACAGCACATCCCACTGCTTTTGTTGAATTGCGACAAACATTTTTGTCAAAAATTTGCAAATATGTGCAGAAAAATATTGTTTCCATGATGCATTCTTCTATTCTAAACACGCATATAGATATATCTTCTTCAAAATTTCAACTGAAAACTTTTCGATGTTTTGCTCTCATCGTCGGCGCTAGTTTTAGCAATTCTTTTTTAATTTTTTTAAAATCAGCTTAATAAAAACAACTGATCTGCAGTTGTTAACCAATTGCATCGATTTTTTTTCCAAATCTCTTTGATCAAGCGATCCAACTAACGACCAGAACGACAAGCAACCATTTCCGCTACAGCAACAACATTCATAATAAAATGAACATTTCTATTCTTTCAAGTTGACATTTATTCATCATTAAGCATCTTTTTCAATGTCATCGGGTTCACTTTCATTGGCGGTGAAAAAATTGTAATTGTTTTGACGCAGATAAATTTAAAGTGATCTTCAACCTATTCTATTATTTGTTCATTAAACTTAGCTCTTCGTTTTCTTCTTCCATTTAGGAATAGCATGATGTATTATGATTATAATTATGATTATTATGCCATGCTGCGGTGTGATTTCTTGGACCACGCTATCTGTACACTTTCTTCGCATGCAGCTTCATTATATACTGTTCACCGATTATTATTATTATTGTTACCCTGAGGCAGATCATTTGGAAAAATTGTACAATTCTCAATGACAAGTTCCGCTTGTGGTCGAAGCATTTTCTGCGGCAAACATGTGAAATGGCGAAAGCTGACACCAGCTGAATTTGAAAAGCTGCACGGTTATCTACTTTGTATGGTTCTTTTTTTTTTTTTATTTTTTGAATATTATTTAAATTTAATTTTTCATTTCAAGATCGTACAAAAGAGTTGAAACAAGTGATGGTTGCTTTTCAAGACGGAGGTGCTTTGGCCAAATATCGTAGACCCAACGAGGTTTGAACCAATCAAATGCTACAAAAGAATAATTATAATTATTTTTTTTTCTTTTTCAGACGGTCGATTTTGAAGGCTTCAAAGCTCTGCTTGATTTATACTTGGAAACGGATATTCCGTTCGACCTGTGCTTGCATCTTTTTCGTTCTTTCATCAAAGATCGTACCAAAGATGAGGAAGTTGCTTTTCAAACGACCACGCAAAGCAATTGCAAAACAAGTATGATTGGTTGGATGACTGTTTCCCATTTTTTTTAATATTCATCTTTTTTATTTACACATATTGCAAAATTTATTGTCAGAGCAAGCAAATGTCGTCCAGTTAGTTGTATTGTAAGGAAAATCATTCAAAATGTCAAAAACCATATTTGCGCGTACAAATACGGCGGCGACATTCATTCAATGCTTATCATTCATTCATTCATTCATTCATTCATTCATTCATTCATTCATTCAACAGTTTGCTCATCATTGAGTGCCAGTTTCGATTTTTATCGATCGACGAAACGAAACGGTTAGCTTAAAAGATCTAAATTCAATTTTTACTCAAGCATTTGTTTTCTGAAATATCTTTAATACCTGTTTAAATTGATTCAAATCCTTTGACAGCTTCAGATAACATAATTTCTGCATATCTCACTCAGCGCAGCTTTGCTCACCACTAGCCAATAAGTACTAGTATTAGCAATATAGTAGTGGCAGTAATGATAACATTTTCGACTTGTGTTTTTATGAAAATAGACAATATAGACAAGTAGAATTGCCGCTTTGAGTGTAGTTTAAATCCAGGCTATGAATATTGGTGCTTTGGGCAATAATTCTCTTGCACAATGTTCAAAAGTAATTCTTTCATTTTTCATTTGTTTATTTATTCCAAGCATGTTGTTTAAAAAGCTAGCTTTTTACACAAGCGTAGCTTCTCTTTGTTTGCACTATACGAAAATTGACAAATGAAAAGCAAGACCTCCAATTCATTCATTGGTAAGAGTCATGGTCAACATGGCCATTCAATTTTTCATGTACAATTAATTACAAATGCAAAAAATTAATTATAAAGAATTGTTAATTAAGAAAACAAAACCATTCATTCATTCATTCATTCATTCATTCATTCATTCATTTATAAGCGTAAGAATTTCAGGCTGAACTGTTCGAGGTGTAGATTTATTAATGAGCAGTTAGCAATTTGCTTAATGCATGGTGTGTTTTATTGTTGAAAGCTTCTCGAGCGTTCATTGTACTACAATATACGTGTATACGCGTGCAGTTTTAATTGCTAATACACGCAGTGTATTGATTTGACTAGCTTTTCTGACAATTTTGCCGGCGTTTCGCATATCAACTGATAAAGCGGTAAAGCTTAATGAATGAAGGGAGGAAGCAATCGATTGGAAATTAGATGCAGTGTCGAATTAACAACGAAAGGGCCGTTTTTATGCACCGGCCTACGTTTTCTTCAAATTTGATTTCACTTTTATTTGCAAATTGGATTTCAATCCGATGCAATTTTCCCGTCCCATAGTTCATATTCATAGTCGAGTCAAATCAGCCTGGTCCTCTGATACTAGAGCTTGCTGAAACTTTTACCTAATAGGTTAACTGGCTGTAAAGTGGCAATTTCAATATATATATATATATATATATATATATATATATGAGATTGAATTGAATTGAATAAAGTCCAATCAAAAAAGTTTTTGTTGGTTAAGGAAATTTATAGCACTGCTCAAGACAATTTCCATCTTAGCATTTATTTCAGCAATAATGTTTTTTTCAAATGTTGTTTGAATGTTAAATCTATCTATAGATTGTCATGTTATTTGAAGCTGATCAACTGTGATGAATGAGGGAGTGTCAGTGGAAAGGTTTTATTGCTTTTATTTATTATTTTCAACAGCGTTATCGTTTTCAAATTTCAAATAAATGTTGTTCACTTGATTGAAATATATTTGAAAAAGTGACGCACAATGACATCATTGAAGTAAAAAATAAAGATGGTTTTGCTGGAGATGATAATTTACAAAATTTTAATTTTATTTCAACTGTAAAAGTATTCGACAAGTAATAAATCATCAAGATAATAAAATTATATTAAGAACCTTTCTTCAGGGGCAAGAGAGAGTAGAGAGGGAGGGAGGAGGGGTAAGGGGGAGAGAAGTGATGGAATGTTGAATTTTTCAAATTTTCCACCATGTTTTGCCAATTTTTGAAAACAAAAATATTTAATACAGTCAATCCAGCAATAGAGAACGTCAATTATTTCAAAATATGCACAGCCAAATAAATTTTCATGCAGTGTAATTTTTGATGCGAAATGTTTACGCAGGCAACGAAGATTTATTCAAATTTATCAACATTTCTGTTTGTGATTGTGCAATTACTTATTTCTGCGTTTGTTTGTACATGCGTGTAAAATTAGTTTTCACTTTATGTATTGCTGCTTATTAAAAAGCTTGGCTTCTTTTTTCATCAATGACAAATTTTTAAAAAAATATGAATTTCATTAAATACTGTTTATCTTCAGGTAAATTATTTTTTACATTTTTTCTTCTATATCAGCTAATTAATTTACACCTTATAAATATTAATTTGACACATTTTATCTTGATTTATTTAATTATTATCCATTTGCATCATGTTTTTTCCATTCTCATACTTTTGAAATTTTTGTTGTTGTTTTACTATTATCTTTTATATTAGTTGAAATGAATACTGAAATGATTCACATACAGTTGACGCGTTCTGCAGAATTATTTTCTATTTCTAAAAGCAATTATTATTACTTGTTTTTTAAATATAATTTTTCATGTACTTTTTAATTCTTTTTTTGTCAAACTTTATAGACCGAGGAAGCTTGGCAGCGTCAACCATTTCGAATACTGCATGCACACCAAGCTCTAGGCGAAGCAGTTTTACGTTATCAGAGAACAAGTTGAACATCCACGACTATATTCAAAGTGTTTAGTAAAATGGCATTTGCATAACATAATGTTGCGTTTTCAGGAAAATGTCGAAATCAAGAACAACATGATTCTCGGTTGTTTTTTCTCGGATTAACAAACGATCAATCAGAGACCAGCACTTGCCAATGTTCAGCTGTAGTTAGGCTTAAAGATATTGACTGCTACTTTAGCTTGCTTGAAAATGGTACACCTGAGGAAAAACTAGAATGTAAGCAAAGTGATCTGTCTCATTTAATGATGTTTTAAAACGATAAAAATAAGTAAGATGAAATGCAAATATCGTCATTGTTTCATAAATCAATCTTACAATCTGGTAAGATTAAACATTTTTCAGTTTTGTTAAGAATGTCAAATGTAATCTGGGGTCAGGTTAAACATTTGTCTAATTCAATTTGCAAACAATTTAATTCACATTGTTCAAATTATTCCTAATATTTAAATTATTCTGATATTGTAAACACATGTTGCATTTTGAATATTGTGCATTTTAAATGTACATTTCTATTTGAAAATGCAATACAAGCTGTATTTCAAAAGCAAATAATAATAATATGGTGACATAATTTAGGCTGATTGTGTGTGACTGTTGGCAATTTTTACTATTTTCAAAATTCCATGTGAAAACTTCAATTTATGCATAATGGAATAAAGAAAACTTAAAAACCACAAACTTCTTATATATATTTTGTAAAAATGTTTAATAATAATTTATTTCAGTTTTTGTTTTCAGTTTATTTCTGACTTTTTCACCAAAAACTTACAATTTTTCAACGATTAAAGTTGTTATAACAATTAAATTTCATTATTGGGGCTATTTAAACGTAAAACAACACCAATGATAATAAGGTTTTTAGTTTTGTTGTCAAGTTAACATTCAGTATATAACGTCAAATGTAATCTGGTAAGGTTAAGCATTCGTATGATTGAATTTGCAATGAATTTAATTCACTTTATTTAAATTATTCTGATATTGTAAACACATGTTGCATTTTGAATATTGTACATTTAAATGTACATTTCTATTTGAAAATGTTATACAAGCTATATTTTAAAAGCAAATAATAATAACACGGTGACATAATTCAGGCAGATTGTGTGAATGTTCACTGTTATTGCTTTTATTAAATAAAGCATAGTTAACAAATGGAACTGTAAAACTGAATCCTCGACGAAATGAAAAAACGAAAACTTGGGGTGAAAATCTAACCATGGTGATAAACTGTTGTTCCGGCTGAGACATGATGAATAACACATTTCAAATTAATGCATTTTTTCAAGCAGACTTATTCTGAAGTAATTTATAGTGAGTAAAATTCTTTTATTTGGAAAAAATTATTTAAATACTACTAAATACTACTAATTCTTTTTTTCAATTTGATTAACTGATCCCTATATATCAAATATCCATATTTTAGAATATACGATTTATTGCCAATTTAATTTCTTATGCATATTATTAAAACGAAAGATTTATTCAGATTTTAAATCAATCAAATTATTTTTATCTAATGCTGATACTTTGCAAAACAGTTTCGTATAACTTTCTTGATTGCAAGAATATTTCACTTTAACTGAATAATAGTAATCTTTTTTATTGTTTCTGCTCTTGGTACCGCGGTTAATTTGATTGTTGTTATGCAAATTTGCATTACATTATTTTTCCAATAGAACATTGCTTGATATTTTAATTTGCAGCAAAAACAACAACATTTAGTGTTTGTTGCAAATTAAATTCAGTTGTTTGCAAAAATTTTATTGTAGAAACAACGAAAAAGACTTCATTTCATGTTTTTGTTCAACTTTATTTCAGAAGAGCACCTCATCTATTCGTATAAACCATCTTCAACATTTTAGATACATTTCATTTATACGATGCTGACGGTAATGGTTACCTAGATAGCAATGTAATTAGTACAACCAAGTCAAGTTTGAGGTCAGCGATTATAACAGGTTGCTTTTGAATTTTTAGGAAATTGAATGCATAATTGAGCAAATGATGAGCGTGGCTGAGCATTTAGCATGGGATACTGTTGAACTTAAGCCAGTAAACAGATTTCAATAGTTCATTTTTGCTCTAACTTGAAAAATACAATTCAGATACTGAGAGATATGTTGCTAGAGATTGACTACGATGCAGACGGTACAGTTTCATTGGAGGAATGGAAAAGAGGTGGACTTACTACAATACCTTTGTTGGTTCTTCTTGGCATTGATTCGGTTTCAATTCAAAATATAAAAAAATTAAATCACTGTAATTTAAAATATTTCAACTTATTCTTTAGCAAGCTTTACGGGAAGACGGAACACACATGTGGAGACTGAAGCATTTCAACAAGCCTACCTATTGTAATCTTTGCATGAAAAGACTTGTTTCGTTTTCAGGAAAACAAGGCTTGTGCTGCACTCGTAAGTATTCATTTTATTTTATTTTATTTTATTTTATTTTATTTTTTCGTCAGTTCTATTTTTAAAATGTATTTATGCATTACAAATATTGTCAGTGTGTCTGTGTAAGGCAAGTTGAAGTTTCATCATTCAATTTTATTTAATTAAAGGCACACAATGGAATAGGATGAAAAAATACTACTTCACTTTTGCTTGCATGTGTTTATTTATTTTTTGTTTGTATCCATTGTTTTGTCAAAAAGGTTTTCTATCTTTTGAATAGTTTGTAAATATACCGTTCATGAACGATGTGCTGGAGGAGCAGCTAACAATTGTATAAGCACTTATGCAAAATCGAAGCGCGAAACAAGCATTATGATTCATCACTGGGTCGATAGCAATTGCTCTGAACGTTGCGTACGGTGCAAGAAACACATAAAAGCACTGGAAGGGAAACGATGTCGCTGGTGCAAAGGAGAAGTGAAACATATTAATTTATAAATTTATTAATGGCAGTTAAAATATGTGAGATTAATCATCTTTAGATACATCAACGTTGTCTGAATGACTGGGATGTTAAGTGTAATCTTGGCAAGTTGGCACATCATATTTTACCACCTACTTCATTAGTACCGTTGGTTTTGGTATGCAGTTTGAAAAGTTATTCAGCCAAGTTGATAGTCTTTAATAAAATTTGAATCTACAGACTGAGCGCCGGCGATCAAGTTCAAAAAGTTTCAAAATGGGGCAAAACAGTTCAACCAATAATGGTTCTCTTTCATCTGCTATGCCCTCTTTCGAGATCGATATTTCTCCAGACACCAAACCTTTGCTTGTATTGCTTAACCCGAAAAGCGGTGGTAAACAAGGAACAAAGTAATTTATTTATTTATTTAAATAATTCTACATTATTAAATATGATTTCTTGGTCATGTAGATTGTATAGAAAATTGCAATATTTGCTCAATCCAAGGCAAGTTTTTCTTCTCGATAACAACGGTCCACTTGAAGGATTGAAAATGTTTCAAAATATATCCAATATGAACATTTTATGTTGCGGTGGTGATGGTACAGTCAAATGGGTCTTAGACGCTATGGGTGTTGAAGTAACCTTTTGTATGTTTGTCATTAACTGACGGTACAACTTTCAGACCAAATCAACTATGGGGACAATCGGCCTCCTGTAGCCGTATTGCCTTTGGGAACTGGTAACGATCTCTCCAGATGCTTAAATTGGGGCGGAGGTATTTTTTAAAAAAAATTATTTTTTTAATTTTATTATTTGTCGATTGTACTTTTTTGTGAAGGATTTGCTGGAAAAACTGGAAACGATTTGATTGCATTTTTGAAAAGCATCGAGAAAAGTCGAGTGGTCACTTTGGATAGGTGGGAAACGAATCTGATAGAAAACGATGATTCAGAGAAAGGTGACGCAATGCCGAATAATATCATTACAAATTATTTTTCTGTTGGAGTGGTAAAGCATTGAATTTTTCTTTTTTAAATATTATCATATCTGTATATTTTTTTTTATTCATCTCAATCATCATTGAACAGGATGCATCCATTGCTCATCGTTTTCACACGATGCGTGAAAAGTATCCGGAAAAGTTCAGCAGTCGGTATGCTTTATTATGTAGATATTTTATGCTTGTGTTCAGTCACAGAGTTTGAAGTCATTGAAATGATTTTTTTTTATCAGAATGAAAAACAAATTGTGGTATTTTGAATTTGCAACATCTGAATCTCTTCAAGCGACGTGCAAAAATTTGCACGAATACGTTGAAATTCACGTAAGCAATAATTCAATCAGAGGAGCCACATATTTAGAACAATCAAACAGTTGTATTAATAAATAATTTATGAATGGCTATTTTTCCAGTGTGACGGTTCACCTTTGAATCTGGACTCAGGTCCGCCTCTAGAGGGTATTGCGTTTTTGAACATTCCAAGCATTTATGGTGGCAGTAATTTGTGGGGGAGAAATGCAAGTGCAGCCAAGAGTAAACGCTTTTGGGGTATTGGTTCGCTTGGTTTGAGACCGAACAGTGAAAGTTTGACCAACAGCTGCAATTTGCTTGGAAATAATCAAGGTAAAAATTATTATTTAAAGATGAAATATCATTTTTGCATTCTCTTTTTAGACATGGGTGACAAGAAGATTGAAGTGGTCGGTATACAGAGTGTCATTTCGATGGGTCAAGTTAAAGCGGGTTTGCGAACTTCTGCGAAACGCTTAGCCCAGTGTTCTTCAGCAATAATCAAGTAATTATTAACTTGACTATTCACTTCTTGACCATTGTCAAGGAATTTTGATTTTGAAAAAAAAAACTATTAATTTTTTTTTTGCATCATTAGAACTAAAAAGCGCTTCCCGATGCAGATAGACGGCGAACCGTGGGTGCAGCAACCGTGCACAATTTCAATTGCCCATAAAAATCAAGTGCCAATGCTTCAAGCAAACAAGAAAGCCCATTTGCATAAATCTTTCGGTTGTATAAATCAAGCTTGTTCAGAATCTTGAACTGAAATGCTACACTTTTCAAATGCTTCAATTGAACAAAAGGCATCAATTGCTTACGATGGTTCGTTTTCAACTGCGTGCTGCCAAAACCATGTTCATTCAATCTGGGCAAACGTTTTCAAGATCTCCTGTATTTTTTTTTGCAGCGCTTTTTTTCAAGCGCTAGAATTTTATTATCTGCTTGTTGATTTTTGTGAGGCTTTTTGCACGTATATTTTTAGTTCTTGACGTGTTCATTTTTTACTGTAGTAAACTGAAATATAAATAATGACAAAAGACCATAATTATCATTAAATACGACTATGGCTGACGAGTGGATAAATTTCACTGACTGCAATGTGCGTAAATTGTAATTTTGATTCGCAATTATCATACCAATATATACATATATGTGTCATCGGGCTACTTTGAACTCATCCGAGTCTATTTTCCCCAAACTCCGCCCCCTTTTTGTATTTGGCTGTTCGCTGATAGGTGGCACGCAATTGATCGGTAATTGGCTAATGCAGTGGTTCTCAAAGTGTGGGTCGCGACCCACTGTTGGGTCGCGAGCAAATTCTGGGTGGGTCGCGTAAAACATTAAAGTAAGGGAGGTGATCTTTATGTTCAGTAAAAGAGTTTTACTCATCGAAAATTGTTGGGTGAGCAATTTAATTTTGATTCAGCTACCGATGACCTAAGAATCACTATTTCTGTCCGGTTTCTCACAGCACCCTGATGTTGTGGCTACTGGCATATCCACAAAGGCGGACCAATAATTAATCGATTTGTGTGAAGTTTATTCGCTTAAAATGAGTTTTGATCGTAAAAGATTAACACAGTTTTGACTAGCAGTTTAAAACACATATCCAACTGTTTTTACCGCAGCATTAAAAGTGCTGCTTTCTTTTACTACTTCGTACATGTGCGAAATTGGATTTTCAGCAATATTGGAATGAAAAGCAAATTTTGAAATAAGCTACAATTATCCAACATCTTGCGTCTAAAACTAACACGTATTAGTGTGGACGTCAAAGAAGTCATCAATCAAAACAGAAAACAAGCCCATTTGTTCGCGTACACCTCATTATGCACTTAACTAATAAACTTATACATTATAATTAGGTGTATTCATTAAAAAATTTAAAAGTATTAAACTCATATTTNTTACAATTGCTCACTTTGTGTGTATATTGTTAAGAACAGAATTTAAAAAGATGTCTTGCAATATTTGAATATGGCTTTAAATAATTGATCATCTTAGTCTATAACATTAATGATTCTTCAGTTTTACATTTCATTGTTCACATAATAACTTGTTGTTGTAATTTTATTTTTTCACGTCTGTGCTAATCAGCAGACCGCTTTGCACAGAAACATTTCTGCTTTTCGCTACAAGCGCATGTGAATAAGGCAAATATATTGTATACAGCGTTTATGTTACAACAACAACCAACAATCAATAAGAATCAATAACAAACAAATCTGAACTATATTACAATATACACAATGGGCAAAGATAAACTATACAATAATAATGAATAAATATATACAACAATAATGAATAGTGTGCAGAGTTGCCATAATGGTACAGGTGCAGGAGTGTGATAAGTTATAGACTTTAAAAAATAAATATTCCAGACCAATTTCATTACGATGTAAGCCACCCGTAAGCGCAGCTACCCATCGCTGCTGACTCCGTAAGCTGCACTACGTCCTACGGAGCCCCTTCCCCGCGTATAGTCATCATCCATTTGTCGCACCACCGTCTCAGTTTTACCTTGTTCATCAATGATCAGTCGCAGAACCTGATAGAATCCCAAGTGGTGCTTTCGTGCTTTTTTGTTCATGCGGCTGTGCCAACCTTCCAAATGGTTGTTGGTCCACACAGCCACACCATGGCGGAATTTTAATGGCTGGAAGCCACTCCCGCTGGTAGTACTGAAACAAGGCTTCCACTTGACCCGACGTCTTAACATTTAAGATTTCGAAACCCGCAGGTACAAGGTTTACTGGAAAAAATGCTAATGCCATTAGCATTTTTACTTTTTTTTCTTACTTCCTGATTATTAATATAATCAGTTCTTAAGCCAAGCCGGCCGACCTGCCGAAGCACACCTTGGCTGCTTCACGTGCATATCCAAAATTCCATTGCGACTTGCGCGCTTCAGGGTGTAGCACTGTCCTCTGCATGCTAATTTTGGTTGGTTCCTTTGGGTAGTTACGAACTGGATTTCATCGTTTCTTTCCATTGGCAATAATTCTCGAACGCAAAGCGCTGACCTCAAACACAAGACCAAACGAAAACAAATTGTATGGTTTTGAATTCCGTTTTCGACCTTTTGATTATTTGAGGTCCTCCAGTTTCTTGAGGTTGTGAACCAGCATCTGCAATTTCATCTAAAGTACGCTTCCCATCTTGTATCGCTTGATTGTTCTTCAGTTTTTCTTTCTGAACAGGTCGCAGCAATTGTTTCGCCGTTTTAATCATTTTATATGCCTCAGCTGCTTCCCATTTTCGGCTAGTACTTCTCAGTTATTCTTGAACCGTTTGCAGAGTAGTGGTCGCCTCATCACGTGTATATGCTGCTTTGTTTGCGAAATTCTGCGTGTCTTCTCGTCACCAACACTGTCTCCGTCCCATTTCCAAGAATGAACTGGAGGTCTCCTTCCGTCTGAACGGTGTTAAGTGAACTCCGTTATATGGTATTTCACGAAATTCCTGTTTTGGGTTCACTTCAGAGAATAACTTTAAATGGGCTCTGTCATGTGGTATTGAGAGCTGACGTTGATTTGCCACCAGACAAATTGCAGACCCACAGACCACTTTGTGCTGTTATCTTCACACATCCAAATCGCCAATTTTTCTTCAATGACGCGTTCAGACGTTCAACAGCACCTTGACTTTGAGGACGTCCTGCGACAAACTTCAAGCCCTGCCATATGATGCACATCTCATCAATCACTGACTTCACAACTCTCGACCACTGTATGAATATGCACGCAGTTGCAAACAAATGTTGCCTCATCAACAATGCGGTGCTTCTAATATCTGGCATTTCTTTTCTACCTGTCATAAAACAGACGACGGGTAGTAGTGTGATGCTGATTGAAGAAGTAAATGTAAGTAGGCTAATGAAATAATCTGTAGGAGTTGTAGCTCGCCATTCCGTGGAATTGCAGGCTCTTGAAAGATGGTAAAAGTTTGAGTCTCGGTCACACCCTGCTATTTCATAATACGCGGACCAGCGGCGTCACAATGCAAAGATCCAAATGGTCCAAAAACTCAACGGAACTCTGGAAGAGGTGACACTTATCGATGTTGAGTTTCGAGCCGCCATCCTTTAACCGCTGCAGCACAGCTGTAGACACTAGAGATGCTCTTTGACTATCTTCCCAAAGATTAAAATACTGTCCAAGCAGACAACATAGTTTCCAGTTCAGATCCCTCTGTAGCTCGCTGAGGTCGTCAAAAAGCCGCAGGAGCGTTGCGCAACCCGAACGGCATGACATAAACGTAGTATAAACCGAACAGGGTTGTAAGAGCTCCCTTCGGGTGGTCTTCAGGGCATACCTTCACCTGCCAGTAACTCGACGCGAAGTCCAATGTAGAGAACCATTTAGCACCCGCCAGCATGTCCGGGATTTCATCTATTCCAAAGACCGGCTGCGCCTCTTTGCGAGTGACGTCACTGCGATTCCGATAGTCCACGCAGTTGAAATCGCAAACAAATGTTGTCTCATCAAATTCTGATGAATATTTAATCCGCATAACAATATGGTGCTTCCAGTATCTGCCTATATGTTGGCAGTTCTTTTCTAACTGTCAAAAAGTAGACGACGGGTAGTAGTTTCCTTCCTTGCACATTTAAAGGGCAAACAACTGCTGGTATCAGGATGCCACAATTTTAAAGGTTCCATTCTCGCACCACCAGCCAAGTTGCGAAGAACAACATACATTTGTTCACCAAAACCAGGCTTCCCCGAACACCAAGGCGATAAGCCCCGTCTATGAGCCTTCAGTGTGGTTATTTGTAGCTTTCACGAATGCACTCATTGCAGAAGTTTGCTTTTTAACCTTCTTCTTCAAATTTTCAACGCGTATTTTTCTCCATTCACCCTGCACATTCTCAGAACGCACAAATAAATGATGAGAATGTGCCGAACAGTCAGGCACAGACAGTCAAACAGAATCCAACCCGAGACCGTCAAACAATTAACTCATCGCAAGTCACCAAAACCACACGCACTAATCGCGTCGCTCACACATCGTAATGCGTACACACGCCGAAACTCTGACGTCATACACTGCCAAACTTCCGGGTTATGGTACTAATCTAGATTTTCAGGTTCAAATGAAAGCGTTTTTTAACCATATCCATGACATCCAAGAAATATAATCTGAGGACTGAATTCACAACAGATTAAAAGTCTTGCATGAGAAGGTGGTTTGAAAATCTACCAACAAACGCATTCAAACCAATTCCAGAAGCTTGGAATGATGTACATAGGAAATATTTTGTGGCCGAAAATTTATTCCATTTAGCTTTCCTCTTCCACTGCCGTAGATTGCGCGTCATGCGCCTGTCATAGATGCTGCGTCTTTCTTCTTTACACATATAGGACCGACGCATCGCATCGGTTGTTTTATAGGCCATGGTCCGTCTGCTGCTATACTGTGACTCACCAGATCCGTCCGCCCAAGATCATCTTCGGTCAGTGAGATGAGGTGCCTGGATCGGCGCAACACGTCGACGAGCCTTTGTTGACACTGTTTCGAACATTCACTCCTATCCACCAGTAAGCCCAGCCGGATATCTTTCATAGCCTGATAGCTCCGCGCTGCTTTGTGCTGCTCTGCTTCCCATCGCTCCTCACTCGGTTGCCTCACCACGCTGGATAGAAAATTTACGGGCTGAGTCGCCAAGCTAATAGCGGTCGATGACGAATCACTGGCAGTTCGGAATATTTTGAAGCACGAGGAAGTCTTCAAGCCTGGATAACCAAGAACTTGCATTCGTTTCTGGTGTGAACGTCGATGGCTGAGAACAACACAAATCCAAGAAGCCCTGGCTCTATTTCATGTACGTAACGTGCTGGCGGGTTGGACTCCGTTTCAGTACTGCCACGTCGGTCACTGCAATCTGTAGTGATCTTATGACCTCTTTCGCGCTTCGACGACAACATTCACCATAACAAAAGGATACAACGGAACAGTGAATTAAGACATTTATTAGAACATGCTACCAACAATCACCGTGATTAAGCGCACCACGAGCGACATACAAATGAGTACAAACACCACAAGAGCCAACACGTCGCTCGTTACGGTAACCCTCTACCGTAATCTTTTTCTGATAATCAAGTGCCACAGGAATTCTTTCAACCGATCGGTTGACAGGTCGTTCTGCGGTGGCAACTCTTTTTCTGCCGCGTCTTATGTACTAGATGGGTGCAGGAAGCTTGGGCTCGGCCACCTCATGTTGGGACTTTTTCATTTACCTTACCTGGAACCAGCCAAATTATAATCTCCGAGCCATAGTGCTGGGCACCCGTCCGTTCGCTACAGTATTAATAATTTTAATTAATTATATGGAATATATTAATAAGAAAATATTTTTTAAATATAGTTATTTCAGAGCAATAAATGATACTGTTAATTTGAGAAAAAAGGAAAGATATGGAATTATATAATGTAAATATTTTTAATTTGTGAACAGTTGTAAACGCCTTTTCAAATTAAAACTTCATGATACAATTGAGCAGAAATGTGAGCAGCGTAACAAAGAACTACAAATATAGCATTAATCACTAGATTAGTTTGACAGAAGCTGTGCGCAAAAATTTGGGTCATTCAGAAGCAGTTAACGTACAAATTCAGTCGCATAAAAAATTATTAGCAAGCTATTATGCATTTTAAAATATTACACTGCTATATAATAGCATTTGAATAATTTTTATAATAATTTAAATTTATATCGAACGAATTTTTAAGTGTAAAAATCAATTGAATTTGATCGTGATTATCTTAAAACGCTCTATTACTGTAATTTCTTTTTAAACTTAAAAAAGCTGTTTTAAGCAAAGCAATTGTAAGTGATCAATTCGAAATAGAGATGCAATTGCAGAAAGTAATTATTAAACTATTTAATGCTGAAACAGTATCCGCTATATATTATATTTAAATGGTGTACTGAGCTGTGATTTTATTTTTGATTTGTTTAATTGAAATTTTAAAATTTGCTAGAGCAGTTACTGAAAATTGAATGTTTATGTTAAATTTTAATTATTAGCTTGTTTTATACATTATTTTTACTTTTTCTGAAATTATGTTTTGCATTATTTGCTTATGTCTATAATTTTTTGTGAAATTTAAATGTCAATTATTTATTCATTTGTGTAAATTTCAAAATGTTTATGAAAATACTTTTCTATATGTGTATATAAAGGTTGGCTTCAGTACTCTTAATTTTTGGCATGCAGAAAGGGCTGAAAAAAATTGGGAAAGGATTTCTTACTTTGTTTACATTATGTTCTTAATTTTTTATAAATGAATATTTGTAAAATTTTTACAAAATCAAGCACCAGGAAGATTATTATATTATCAGAAATTGAATTTATTTACTGGGCGTAATGAATTTTTGTTAAACATCTCTGTTTAAGTTGAATTTCATTTATGTTTGCTGCGTTTCGTTTGATTGTGTGTTTACTTGTGCTTGTAATTATTGTAATTTGTATTATGTTAGCATTATTTTAAACATAGGAACTTTATACTAAATGACGGATCATTTAAAATTTTGCAGGTTTAAAATTTAGCAATGGCAGTGCCTACGTGTCAAATTCGTGTGCATTATTTTAATGTTCATAAGTTTAAAATATTTTACTCTTTTTAAAGTGAGATTTTACACCTGTTGACTTATTTAATTGATTTGTTGTGAAAGCAACTATCATACTGGTTCTGTTTGCAGTCATGAGCAACGAATCTGAGGAGCACTTGGACATTCGTTTGCCAGAACATTGCAGTGCGTTTTCAATTGTACTTGAATGTGCCCGACGTCATGGTGTTTTCAGCAGTGTTTCTCAGTGCCTTTTCTGCAGCATCAGTTATTTCGTAATTTCTCAAAAAAGTTTTAATATTATTATTCATTTATTTATTTTGTTAATCTATTAGATGGACAAAGGTGATTCATTTATTCAGTATTTCAAACGTGTCAAAGAACAACTAAGACAAGGACGAAGTCTTGTGAGAGCTGCTAGCGGTGCATGGGCGGTGAATCAGGAACTGCCTTTTGAGAGAAAGGTACAACATATAGTAGTACTTTTGTATATTTGTTTGTTTCAGCAATATCTTTATGTATATGTATAATATTGCAGTTTGGCCAAGAAGCGCTTGTTGATGGTTCTGAAGAAGGATGCAGCTTTACTGGATCTGACGATTTTGAAATAGCTGAACGACAGTTGCTTTTGCGGGAGGCTCAAAAAGAACGCATTGAAGCGTTAGAGAATGAAATGCGCGCATTGAAACAAGTCTTGGCTAAATTTGTTCCTTTCTTGTCGGGAAATGAAGCTTTGCAGTGTTCGCTTTCATTGGCAGACAAAGCGGTTCCTCTGCAATCTGATCCTGTGGATCCAGTAAGTGTGATTAAAGTGAACGACGGTGCGAGCATTCCCCCTCCACCACCGCCACCACCTCCACCGCCACCACCACCTCCGCCACCACCACCGCCTCTAATAAAGAATCGAACAATGCCACAGTTTGAAATTAAGAAGCGTCCAAATTATGCTGATAATACAATAGATGATAATAAGAAACCAGCATTTTCAACTCTTCACAGTAATTATCAAAATCTCTTAGAAGAGTTGAAAAATCGTCCTCCACTGCGCAAGATTGAACGGTGAGCTCTGATTTTTTTTATACAGCTTTATTTAATTAATTTATTTATTTATTATCAGAAATAGACAGTCACGTCCGTGCGATTCACCTATCACTCCACATTCTTTGCTTAAAGAAAAATTTGCAAAGATTGCCTGTTCTGTCACTCCTGACGGTAGCGATCTGGACAATTCTGGAATATGGGACTAGAAAATTGAGTGCATTATTTCACATTGTTTGTTTCAATAAGAATTTTCAGATAAAGTTGAACTATTCTTAAATTTGTCATCACATTTATTTGTTTAATTTTTGAGATGTTGGACTTTAATATAATCTTAATAAAAATAAAATGTTATTTTTTTTATGTCATAATGACTCGTGAATTATTGGTATTTTATTAAATGAATCTATTATATAAGCTGAAAATGTTTTCAATTTGCAATAATTTAATATTCAGAATGTGAAAACATTTCATAATGATACAAAAATAATTGCTTATGAACGAATTATTAGACCGGTTTTGTTGCATTTTTAACATAAAAAAGCATCCCTGAGAATTGCATGCTACTTAATATGATAAGCTTTCATTAAAACATTTCATTCTTGCTTTAATAAACGTTGCAGTTCAAAAATAAACAAACAAATTATGAAGCATTCGTAATATAATTTTCACAACTTGAATTTTCTAGTGCCAATTAAAATTTACTTGATAAAGAAATTGATGAAGAACCTGCTAGAAAGCGTTGCATAAATTTATTAACATGTATAATATCGCTGAAGCCAATATGATAATTAATTAATTATAAAAAATAATAATTAAAGCAGTGTCAGAATTTAAAAATAATAAAAATGAAATTGTAACGGTTGCAACCCGTCGCCGGTTCAACAAGCTAAGTAGGTAGTCCTTTTTGGACTCGTTTATGCAATCGAGAAGTGTGGATGGGGTGGGTCCGCATCTCTGGTGCAAACCCGAAGAATGCACCAAGCCATTCAAATTGATGCTGTAATTCATTATTTCGAACAGTGATTCCAAATTATTGAAGAATCAGCTTTTGGCCGAAGAACTGGATGCCATTTTCGCATGCAGATGTGGTCAATTTCGCGTGGTTCAGCAATAAAAATTATGCAATGAAACAGCAAGTGCACAGTCTTGGTGAAGAGTTGAAAGCAATTCATTTTGAACATCCATCTCTGAACGATTTACTGTTGAAATATTACAGTAATACAGAAAAAAGAATTGGCAAGTTTAATCCATTTTCCCCAAAATGAAGAAGTTCAATTTTACGTTTAAAATGCTCCAACATTATTATGCAATAATTCACTGCTGATTGAAATACTGAAGAAAAAAATACAGTAGGATCATGATGACTTAAATTTTACTTTCTTTTTGTTAAATTGAAAAACCACATAATAAATTTCATTTTCTGAAATATGCCACACCATTGAAAATCATAATTAATAAAACTTTTTAAATGATAAAATAAACGAACAATGAAAGCAGTCAAACTATTCTTCTTGTGCGTCTTCATCGTCAGAATCGTCGCTCTCAAGTATAAATCGATCCTTTGGGATGCGACGTATTTCTGAGCCTGAATCGCTTTCTTCACTTTCCTGAATTATGAAAAACATTATTATTTTGTTTTTTCTTGCAGTATTTATGGTAAATTTAACATTCACATCCGCATAGCATGAATAAAAAATGCAATTTTATTATACTTACAAATGCATAACGTTTTCGAGAAGGTTTAATTTCTGCTTTTATCTCCACCGTTTCTGGTTCATCAAAAACTTCCCTAATCACATCATCAACGTCATCATCATCACCTTGAGCTTCGAAATCTTCCTTTTTAACAACAATATCAGATTGATTGACATCCGACTGCTCCCCAGTCCCCAAATAAGTGCTTGGTCCTTCCATGGCATTCCTATATAATGAATGTGGTGCATCAACAGCAAATATGAAATGAAATTAAAAGAAAAAAAAACAAGAAATCAAAATTGGAATCGTTCAACATCGAACGTAAAAATATTGTTGTTTATGCTTATTAAAAAATAAAGAATACAAAAAAATAAGAAAAAAAAGAAAATGCATACTTTTCACTATCACCGGAAGACGAAGTGGATGACAAGATTTCACGACTTTTAACTAAAAACACAAAATGAATAAAAAGTTTGACAAATTATTATTATTATTATTATTATTATTATTATTACTTTTTGCTTTCTGCTTGGCATTCAAATCAGACAATGCTTCACGACGAGTTTTAGGCTTAGAAATATTTGCCGTAGCAGCTTCACCTTCACTATCAGTAGTTCTGTGTTGTTGTTGAAAGTCAAAATAGAAATTCACAAAAACAGATATTGATATTCAAGGAGAAATTAACATACCGTAAACGACGTTTTTCATTTTGTCTACCGCGTCGTTCTTTTGGTAACGCTTTGGGTTTCTTCTTTTTAGGCAACGACTGACGGCCAGGCTCCCAATCGCCAAGATCACTGTCATCATTGACAAACTCTTCATCTTTTCGTTTTCGACCCTGCATGCAAAAATTACTTCACATTTCCACGAACGTTAATTTAAAAAAAATATATATATGTATGTACCTTTTGAGCTCTTTTTGGCTTTTCCTCTTCAAAAGTTGGCATAATCAACAGCTTTTTTGTCTTTTCAATAAAATCTCTACGTCGAATTTCTTGCTCTTCAAGAAGACGTTTCCTTTCCTCCTCTTTCAATCTCTGAAAATTTATTCATTCATCAAAGTATACATATACACATATAGATATTTGTTTTTCAATTAATTGCATACAGATTCATTCTTCTCTGTTTAAAATTTCTTCTGTTTCATCAATATATATCCCATTAAGAACCAAAGAGAAAAAAAGAAAAAATTCCAATTCTCAAAAATTTGTGAACATTACAAAAAAAGTTGCTGAAAGTAATAACAATAATAATAATCTCTACAAGTTAAATTTTTTTTTCATCCGGATACATTTTTCTCATAAAATAATTTTGTGAACAATTGTTCTTTCAAAGAATATTTAAATATAGCTGACAACAAATAAAAATTTTCACTAACTTGTTCTTCTTGCTGCTCCGCGTCGAACACTGCCGGACACTTCGTTGAATTTTGCCAAAAACAAAAATTGCCTATAATTATAATTTGATCAATAATTAATAATAATACAACGCATGCACAGAATTTTATTACATGAAAAATTAGAAAAAAACAACAACAAATACTTACCGTTCGGCCACTTCCAAATCTTTCACCGCATCCAACACTTGCTTCAGGCTGGATTTCAGATCTCTCATAACATGCACAGCGTGCTTTTTCAAAACAAAAGACAAACTGTACAACGTCATCGCATCATACGGTGCAAAAACTCTAGCCTGAATATATACATAATAACATTAATAAAACATAAATTAAAATAAACATATAAATACAAAAAATGTAAATTTACTGAAAAAAGTATGCGTTTGCTCTGTGGAAGACGATTGGCTCTGTAATACGCAACAGCTAAACATTGCCAAATATCCATACGTCCGTGAATTGCAAACTTTTTCAAGCAACACTCGTACTGAAATTAACAAAATTGAGATTAAATTTAACGAGAGAAAAAAGAAATTTTTTTTCATGTTTAATAATTATTAATTATGATTATAATCAAACCGTCTGAATAGCGGCTATGTAGTTTCTCAATTCCACGTATATGTGTGCAATGTTCAACAAAGCGTCGACAAAATCGCCTGTGGCTTCACAAACTCTAGAGAAAACTTCCTTGGCCTCTTGAAAATAGCCCCTATGAGCCAAAACACATCCTATAACAATTTTTGTAAAATTAAAATTTTCATATATACATATATATATATAATATAAAGAAAATTCATCCAAATTCTCACCGACTCCATTTGCGGCCAAGATATTCTCAGGGTGAACCCGAAGCGCTTGCTTGTAAAGTGACAATGCACGATCTTCATATTTGCGTTGCTTTTCCTTTTCATGATTGTAACTTTGCAAACTGAGAAACCAAACATTGCCCAAAGCAACCAAACTGTAAGGATCATGAGCCGTGGATGATTGCTTCAAGATCCGTTCAAATTTTTTCTGCGCCGGTCCCCATTCTTGCTTTCCCAAGTGCAAATTTCCGATCAAAGTCCAAGCGTCCGGATCATCCTACAAAATAAATATGTTAACAACTGTCGTGAATAAAAAAAAATTCAATTGTCAGCTCTATCTAATCAAAATAGTGTAAATTAAATTTTTATTTTTAAATACCGGATTAAATTGCAACGCTTCTTTGAACCAAACGGACGCGTCATAAATTTGCCCTCTGTCTCTTGACATGCAGCCTAGACGAAGATAACCTATAAAAAAATTTCAATAAAATGAAACAAATTCATCAAAAGTCAAATAATAAAGCCTACAGTGAACATATGCCGGATATCGGCGCAGTATATCTTTGTACATTTTATCCGCCTCTTCCAATTCATAAAGCAATTCTTTCACACGCGCAAGGTTATACGAGCACGTTACCCACAGTGAATTGTAAAATGGATGATCGTTGGGAATACTGTTCACTTTTTGCAATGCTTTTTCAAAATATGACTGGAAAAAAATATGACAGCATTAAATGATACAAAAATAAATTATTAGAAAATTATTACCCCTGCTTCAGCATATTTCGCTGCACGAAAATGCATCGCACCGACGTTATTGTAAAATTCTGCTGGAATTTCTATATCCGGTTTTTTCAAATAAAGATTCATCGCTTTATCAAACGCTTTTAATGCTTGTATCTCCTAAATTCTCACAAATATTTCAAAAAAATTATTCTTCTGCCATAGTTCACATACATAGCCTCGACAATCAGCCAAAATCATCGCGTATTCAACCCAAGTATCCACATCATCATCATTGTGTTCAATTAGCTTTGCAAACATTGTCTAAAAAAAAGCAAAAAATCATTCAACACAAAAATGTTTTACAAATATTTTTAAAGCATGATTTTTACCCTAGCTTTTGCTTTTCTTTCCATGCTATTCGAGCTGGCATACAAAGAAGCCAAAATTTTGCAAGTTTCTTGACTTTCCGGATGTCGAGCATAAACAGTTTCAAAGCATTGAATTGCCTGAAAATTGTCATGCCATGTTTATAATAACTGTACATTTTGTGATAAAATTGCAGTGTATTGCAATAAAATAAACAAATACAACAAACAATATTACATAAAGATAATATTTAAAACACAGATGAAAATGTAATGTGAAAAATTATGATCATTTAATTAATTAAACTCCGACATTGTGCATGCTATTCAAAAATGAAACACAATTTACATTTTCTTTGTCACTGTCGGAACGTTGAATATACATCTGACCCAATCCATAAAGGGGTAAATGAGAAGCCGGGCTTTGAAATTGATTCGCTTGATAATAATATTGAAAAGCTTGCTCATATTCGCCCTAGAAAAAAAAAGAATTTTATTTAAAATTCAAAAAAAAAGTAAATCAAATTAATTGGTACTTGAGCGTGACAAACTCGACCCAGTTGAAAACAACTTTCTGCTCGCAATGCTTCGTTTTCAGTTTTATGAAAAGCATACAGCGCCAACTGATGGCAGTACTGTCGATCCTGTAAAATTTTAAAAATAAACAAACACTCCAATACTCTATACTGTACTATTAATAAAAGTACTTTTTTAAAAAAGAAATGATTTGCAAGTTGATTTAAAACTATAGGATCCTCTTTGTCAATACTATAAGCTCGGGTTAAGCGATGTACTGCAGATTTGATGCTTTCCGCCGTGCCGTCTTTCATTTCCAAAATAGCCAAGCCGGACAAAGCGCCCACACAATTTGGATTCAATTCCAAAGCTCTTTGAAATGCAAGACTAAACAAAAAATATTTCATGCAAATTAATTAATTTAAAAAATAAAGCAATCAATTAATTATTACCGTGCTTTGGCTAAATGACCCAGTTTGGCGAAACAATTGCCCATAGCAAGTCGCACTTCAGCTGGACATTTTGGATTCGTTTTCAAAGTTTTTTTATAATAAAGCAATGCATTTTTGTAATCTTTTTTCTTGAAAGCTATTGCAGCTTTTCCAAGTAAAGCAGCAGTACTATTCGGCGTCTTCAACGGAGAATAATTTTAAAAAAAGTTTCTGAAAACGACAAAAAAACTACTTGATTGAGCACAAAATTAAACTGCGCATCAGCCTGATCAATTTTTTCCCAGTCTTGAGAACACAAATACGCTCGACCAAGTAAGTGGTACTAAATTTTTTTTTTAACAACAAACATATTTCACCTTATATTCTGTAATAAAATATTCCAATACCTTGTCATACATGTTCACTTTGTCGGATGTTGTATATAAAACAGTGGATTTCGCTAATATTTCAGCTCTTTCATCTTTTGACCTCTCTTTCGTTCCCTAAATACTGTCCATTAAAATTATTTCTTAAAATTTAAATACAGTATTTCACTTTTTGAACAAAGTAAGCAGCTAACAAATCCAGAGCACGCATCTGATCTCTAGCGTAATCTGGATAATTCACATAAGCGTCGGTTCCACTCATTTCAAGTAGAGTTGCAAAATCTGAATCTCGGCCTCGTTTATAATATTCAAGCTAAAATGAAATTAAGTGACAATAATAGATTCAAAAAAAATATACAAATTACATACTGCCAGTTTGATCCATAAGTATAGAGGCGCACGTTCTTGAACAAGAATATCCATAATTTCCTTTGCATCGGGTATGTGGGAATCGAAATCAATTTCGATGACTTCATTTTTGTTGTTATAAAGAGGAATTTCAAACAAATTTGACTTTTTCTCCATTTTTGACAACAGCTTAAAGATTTACAAACAAAAAATACAGTACTACCAATATTAGATTTTCAAGAACAAATATAAGTAATGTTACTTCGTGTTTACTATTATAATATTGAAAAGACATTTTCACATCATGTTACTAAGTATTATATCATTAACATTACATTACAAAGTATTATTATACTAATTTTAAAGTCATTTGGACAAATGCAATGCTCTCAATTTCTATTTCTTCTGAACTGTACTTTTCAGTTTTTTGTCTATTTTTTTATTAAAAAATAATTTATTTAAATAATCAATAACGCTTTTTGAATTTTTAACCCCGATCATGGCACACGTTTGCAACTAGGATTTCAAAATTTTCAAATTTATAAATTATGAAAATTCATATAATTGTTTGATGCGCAGTTGAATAAAATTACCTCCTTTAATATTAAAAAAAATTATAGTTAGTTATGATTCAGAAACGGAATCATAAATTACATTTAAAAAGGTATCTGATTGTCACTGTGAAATAATGAAAATTATTTTAAGCTAATTAAATAAATTCTTATGTTAATCAGGATACGTGAGCAAAATATAGCTCACGAGAATGTAATGTAAAAGCTTCGCATCGTAATTTCACTGCATTTGCATTTTACAAACTGTAATTAAATTATTAAATTTTTTTACGTTGAAAATATCTTTTTGTTTTGTAAAATATTACATGATGCTTGAAATTTAGATTAATCATTCGGAGCTGAGATAAACAGCAGTTTACACTGACTTTGAGCGTTATGAGAGTAATTAAATGCATTAATAATTAGAATGGCAACTTAACGCGGCGTAATATTAATGAATCAAGCATTGTGCTCTTATAATTGCATTATTGCATGTTGCTGTGATTTTTGTTTTCGAACAGCATTTTGCATATACTAAGTTTAAGTTTTAAGCTAAATTAATTAATTTAATATTCGGTTTTAAGAATTTTCATTATTCTTTTCTCAGTTTATAATAGTTGTGTGCGTTTATAATAATGCATAACAGTTAATTTTAATTAATTTTATGTTTCAGAATTGCAACAATTACAATAATGATGATAGTTTATGAGTTATGTTTTACATTTAAAACGTAAAATAAAATAAAACAGAATAAAATGAATTTATTAAAGCAAAACTTTGCATGTAACTTATAAACTTGCACACTTTTTATTCATGCTATTTATTTATTCATTTAATTTATTCATTTCCATTTCATTTATTCAATTGAAAGCGCATTTTCATAATCATTTTGTCGTAACTATATAATTATAATTTGTTGTGATATTATTGTGATACATGCAAGCGAGTGAATGGAGAAGAATTGAAATTATATAGTTTTGCGATTGAAGCAAGGTGAAAAAATCCTTCTTGTATAAAGTGAGCTTTGCAGTGTTAGGAATTGTAGAAATGGATCGTTCTTTTCTTTCGACCACGGAGAAAATGAAAATCTTGGGATCTTTCCGGATCAGCCATATATTCCGCTAAACTGAGGCCAATGCTTGCTAAAATAACAAATTTTCAATATTTTAATAATAAAAATTTCTTGAAAGTTCACAGTGTAAAATTTTCAAATTCCAAAAATATAAATTAATTTTTTTAAAAGTAACGATTAAATTTTTTATTAATGCAATTTTCGCTGAAATTATAAAAAGTGAACTCAGTTTCTTCACCTATCATTATTGATTATAACATCCAAGCTGTATGAATTTGTCATCAGTTTTATTTTTTTTATTTTTGAAATTTGAAAGCAGCAGCAGCATTAAAAATGGAAATTATTTTGTCGACTAATAAGCATAACAAAAGCTCCACTAAAACACGCAACGAAGCCGTTCTAAGTGTACAGTTGATGATAAAACATTACCTCGGTGTCTTATACTTTCCTGATTTTGTGAATATTTCGAAATTCTGCTGCCTGAAATGAGACCATTGAAAATCATTTATCCACATCTTTGACATTATAGTCATTCTTATTCTTAATGTGATGCAATTTGCTCAAACATTAACCTTTAATTTAGATAATTTCTCGATAAAGTTTTAATATTTAAATAAATAAACAATTATTCAATGATGATCAGAATAAATTTATTACACAATTTATTTTTTAATATAAATAACCTCTTTTCACTGATTAAATATCTTTTCGCTTATTTACATTTTTTCAGAAAGTGCTACAACTTTTTTTAAGTGAAATGCTTTATAATGAGCTGCGAAGTTTAAAAATTTTAGTAAAAAATTGAAAAAGTTGAACATCTTTTTGCATTTAATAAACGTTCTTTAATCTCACTTATCTTAAGCCATAAACTGATGCAGCTTGTTTACATTTTTGTGATTTTCAGAGGAAAAAGTTACTGATATGAAATTTAGTATTAATAATTTAAGTCCATATGATTAGTCTGCAATTTCTACGTCACTTTCTTATATTTCCAAAGCTTCTGTTATTATTTTTATGAATAATATTTAATAAAAATGGTAAAAATTTAACAAGACAGTTAAATATTTTTTAATTATTATTTATTAATTATTTGTATTGTATTATTTCTGTTTTCACATATTTGTCGTGTTGACTTTTCTTCAATAGAATTTTCTTGTTGAATTATTAATAACACATTTTATTAGTTTTTATAATAAATCTTCTTTTTAATTAATTAATCATGAAGTTAAATTAAAACTGCTTAACAAGTGTAAAGTATGAATAAAGAAGGAAAAAATTATATTTTGCCAATTATGTTGTAAGATGATTGAGAAAATAATTTTGAAACTCTTTGTTTTGATTAGTTTAAAGAAAGAAATCAATTAAATCACAAAATGACAATTATTGTCAACGTCATCAACGATGACAGGACACTCTTCATCAGGCTTACTTTCAAACAACTACTGCATATAATTAATTAACAGAAAGATCTAATGGCTAATATAAACAGTGGAATAGTTGAGTGGGATTAATCTCAACTTGCGCTTATAATGAATGCTTTTCTTTAGTAGAGCCTATTTATCTTGGATAAGCATGTTTCCATGCATGATTTTTATAAATACACTTCTCTATTTATAAATATCGCGTACTATATTGTGTTCATAGGTTGTAAACATGTATTGTTCTAATTTCTTTAATTAAGTATGTTTCATTTGAATTGCCACTTTAATCTGACAAGTTATGCAATAAACAATGTTATAAAAGTCAAATGAGATGCATTAATAAAATTCAGTTTAGAACATGAGAAACAATTTTAGTGCAAACTTTAAAATTCAGTTTCACAAAATTTTATAAATTGTTGCAGTACAAAGTGGAACTTACGCTTTCGTTTTTCTCTGAGTTCTTGAAGAAATCGTTCTAGAGAGCCACCTAAAATTAATATCAATATGTAAATTTATTTAATTTTTATTAAAAAAAAATACAAGAACCAAAATTCCCGTACTGTTTTGATACCAGTCATACAAATTTGGCTCACTGTGCACAACGATGACACACAAAGTGGTCAGTACTAAAGCGATGACAGTAATGTTCTTCAAAAAATGCATCATTTATTTATTGGTGAACAAGAAGAAGTATAGAGACAGACAAGAAGGTTGACAAGCTTCGTTTAGTGCACTGAATCTTTGAAGGGCAAGCCTTTTAAGTATTGAAAAGTAATCGACACCAATATGGTAAAACAGTAGTCATTAAACCATTTGCAATTCAGCTAATTGGTTTGAATTGAGCCAATGAATGTCTTCCATTTTCAGATCATTCGCAGACAGAGTGCGTTGATTATTGCCCATTCAAAGCTGAGCAATAACTTATTGAAAATTTATAAAAATTATTCTCTTTACCAATATTCGCAAATATGCATATATACATGAATGAATTTATTTGTAAATGTTCCATCTTATAAGAAAACTTAAAATTATTTTTAATTATGAAATGTCTTTCATTTATCATTTTCTTATCATAATAATTTGAATTCATCGAAAAGTAACAATGCCTGATTATAAATCAAGCATAAATATTGAAAAAATGGAAGTATTCATCTGATATTAAAGTGCTTTCAACTATATCCATCCACACATTTTCAGAATTTTAATCATCAAAATGTTCTTTCCTTATTATTTATTAAAATTTATGAATTAATTTCTATTGTGCATAAATATGCAATTTCCTATCAGGAAAAGTTGAATGTTAATATTAATAATTAAGAAAAATGATTCTGATCATTTGCCGTAATTATTGCAGAAGAAAAATTTATAATTTAAATTTCATTTCATAAATAAATGTAATCATTTCTCAGCACCATTGAATAAAAATTAATTTATTTTTTAGTTCATATTTATTACTTTTTTAATTATTTATTGCTTAATGATAAGGTTTAATTGCAGATATATGAATGTTTTAATTTTTCATAACAAATACTCATTTCTAGCATATAACATTATTAATATAGATGGCTTTTTATGTTAAATAAAATATTAAATAGGCTTAAAATTGTAAATTACAAAAATATTTATTCATACATTAATGGAATCTAATATTCTCGTTTCTATATAGTGAATATATATATATATATATCTACGCGAAATGTATTCAACTTCAAGTAGACAATTAATTAATGGAGCATAATAAATAACTGGCATTTTTAAAACCAACGAAGTGCAAAGTAAAATTTCGAATTCTCCATTGCCTAAATGAAAGTATTTAAATTAAAAACATGCGTCAGCAATTTTTTTCTTATTTTTACGGCTGAAACTGTCTTGCTTAATGCATCTTTCTAATTAAGAAAACTGCATAGCTGCCGATTTTATTGCAAATTATCTGTTTAATATTCACATTGGTTGTTTATTAAACTCTTAACTGCATGTGTTGATGATTGATTTATGGGATTTACATCCATTTGAAAGTTAATGTTTGAAAATTGTATAATCTTTCAGGAATCATTTTTGAAGATTTTGCATAAGCTGTTATTCAAATGTGATTTATTTGATAAGATAAAAATTTTATTTAAGAAAGGTCGAATTTAAAAAAACTAAATATGAGCATTTTACAGTAAATAATTATAATTTCATTAGATGCAGAATGTTTCACAGAACTTGTTGCTTCTTTATTTAGTTGTTTCAATTTTTTTGCAAAATTTTGGGTTTTAATTTTTACATAGCTGTAAATAAGGTAAACTGTAGCAATTTAAACAACATTAACATTAAACATTTATTCTGTCATTCTGAATTTCAAAATATTATTTCATTTAATCTGAAATGAAATTTCATTGCAATATTCGTCATACACATTTACAGCGTTTTTACTTTCCCAAAATGTCTAGCCTATTATTCTTTTATTAGGTCATTTCATCAAAAATACATTCTGTATTTCACTGGGGAGTATTCATAGTTAATTAAAGTGAGAGGTAAATGTCAAGTAATGCAAAGTCAACTTTAAACAGAAAACTTTCACTTCATATTAATGAAAAAAGTAAATGCATAAAAGTGCTAAAATGGTTAATCATGTAATTTAAGAATTCTACACTTTAATATAAGGTAAATTATGAATACTTAATTAAATTTGTGAACCCCAAGTTAAGTATAAAAGTGTAAAAATAATGCGCATATCACAGATACATAAAAAATGTTTACCACATTTATTAACTTATAAATATTGCCATAATGACATAAGTTGGTTTATTCTTGTTTTATCCGCTCTATTCTGGCCTCTGCTTTTGATTGGCTTTTATAAATTAATTTTTAATTGGCTGATGAGTTATGCTATTTCATTAGCTATTCAGCGTTGATCTGTGATTGGTTGATAGTTATTTACTAAATTTTTACCTAATATGGGTGTTGTAGTAATAATTTACCTAATGTGGACATTCACAGCCATCCTTTTCCAATTTTGGAAAGAAAGCTTTTGGGAGACAGGCTGTTGATGTGTAACTATGAAATTTTCATTAAGAATAGAATGCTCTATCACAACTTGTTTTTACGTTAACAAAGATTACTTATAGCATTTCTAAACTAAATATGGTTAAGCTTCATGTTTAAATTCTTTAAATTTGCTGTTTTTACACGTGTATTTTCAAACATAAACTGTAGAAAGATGATTGCTATACATCCTATGTTTAAGCGTAGTGACATTTCAGATTCGTTTGTTGCTAAAGTGAAGGCATATTTATCTTTAAAAATGATGCACGAAGAAACGCTTTAAAATTCTTAATTGTTTCACACTTCACTGAATACGTAAAATCATTTAATTATTTTAAGGGATAAATTGCTTTCATCCTTTTAATTCTTCAAATTTTCGCTGATCAGAAGGCAATATTTTGGGCAGACACTTTTCTGCTATTCCTTAAACGCGCTTCACAACCAAGCAAATATAATATATAAAGTTTTACTTTGCAACAAGAAACGAAAGTGAACAATATAGTGAACAATTTGAACTTCGGTTTTTCTTCTTGAACAGGTCGCAGCAATTGTTTCGCCGTTTTAATCATTTTATATGCCTCGGCTGCTTCCCATTTTCGGCTAGTACTTCTCGGTTATTCTTGAACCGTTTGCCGAGTACATTGCGATGCTTCTAATATCTGGCATTTCTTTTCTACCTGTCATAAAACAGACGACGGGTAATAGTGTGATGCTGATTGAAGAAGTAAATATATGTAGGCTAATGAAATAATCTGTAGAAGTTGTAGCTCGCCATTCCGTGGAATTGCAGGCTCTTCAAATATCGTATAAGTTTGGGTCTCGGTCACACTCTGCTACTTCATAATACGCGGACCAGCGGCGTTACAATGCACAGATCCAAATGGCTCAAAAACTCAACGGAACTCTGGAAGAGGTGACACTTATCGATGTTGAGTTTCGAGCCGCCATCCTTTAACCGCTGCAGCACAGCTGTAGACGCTAGAGATGCTCTTTGACTATCTTCCCAAAGATTAAAATATCATCCAAGCAGATAACATAGTTTCCAGTTCAGATCCCTCTGTAGATCGCTCAGATCGTCAAAAAGCCGCAGGAGCGTTGCGCAACCCGAACGGCATGACATAAACGTGGTATAAACCGAACAGGGTTGTAAGAGCTCCCTTCGGGTGGTCTTCAGGGCATACCTTCACCTGCCAGTAACTCGACGCGAAGTCCAATGTAGAGAACCATTTAGCACCCGCCAGCATGTCCGGGATTTCATCTATTCCAAAGACCGGCTGCGCCTCTTTGCGAGTGACGTCACTGCGATTCCGATAGTCCACGCAGTTGAAATCGCAAACAAATGTTGTCTCATCAAATTCTGATGAATATTTAATCCGCATAACAATATGGTGCTTCCAGTATCTGCCTATATGTTGGCAGTTCTTTTCTAACTGTCAAAAAGTAGACGACGGGTAGTAGTTTCCTTCCTTGCACATTTAAAGGGCAAACAACTGCTGGTATCAGGATGCCACAATTTTAAAGGTTCCATTCTCGCACCACCAGCCAAGTTGCGAAGAACAACATACATTTGTTCACCAAAACCAGGCTTCCCCGAACACCAAGGCGATAAGCCCCGTCTATGAGCCTTCAGTGTGGTTATTTGTAGCTTTCACGAATGCACTCATTGCAGAAGTTTGCTTTTTAACCTTCTTCTTCAAATTTTCAACGCGTATTTTTCTCCATTCACCCTGCACATTCTCAGAACGCACAAATAAATGATGGAAATGTGCCGAACAGTCAGGCACAGACAGTCAAACAGAATCCAACCCGAGACCGTCAAACAATTAACTCATCGCAAGTCACCAAAACCACACGCACTAATCGCGTCGCTCACACATCGTAATGCGTACACACGCCGAAACTCTGACGTCATACACTGCCAAACTTCCGGGTTATGGTACTAATCTAGATTTTCAGGTTCAAATGAAAGCGTTTTTTAACCATATCCATGACATCCAAGAAATATAATCTGAGGACTGAATTCACAACAGATTAAAAGTCTTGCATGAGAAGGTGGTTTGAAAATCTACCAACAAACGCATTCAAACCAATTCCAGAAGCTTGGAATGATGTACATAGGAAATATTTTGTGGCCGAAAATTTATTCCATTTAGCTTTCCTCTTCCACTGCCGTAGATTGCGCGTCATGCGCCTGTCATACATGCTGCGTCTTTCTTCTTTACACATATAGGACCGACGCATCGCATCGGTTGTTTTATAGGCCATGGTCCGTCTGCTGCTATACTGTGACTCACCAGATCCGTCCGCCCAAGATCATCTTCGGTCAGTGAGATGAGGTGCCTGGATCGGCGCAACACGTCGACGAGCCTTTGTTGACACTGTTTCGAACATTCACTCCTATCCACCAGTAAGCCCAGCCGGATATCTTTCATAGCCTGATAGCTCCGCGCTGCTTTGTGCTGCTCTGCTTCCCATCGCTCCTCACTCGGTTGCCTCACCACGCTGGATAGAAAATTTACGGGCTGAATCGCCAAGCTAATAGCGGCCGATGACGAATCACTGGCAGTTCGGAATATTTTGAAGCACGAGGAAGTCTTCAAGTCTGGATAACCAAGAACTTGCATTCGTTTCTGGTGTGAACGTCGATGGCTGAGAACAACACAAATCCAAGAAGCCCTGGCTCTATTTCATGTACGTAACGTGCTGGCGGGTTGGACTCCGTTTCAGTACTGCCACGTCGGTCACTGCAATCTGTAGTGATCTTATGACCTTTTTCGCGCTTCGACGACAACATTCACCATAACGAAAGGAAACAACGGAACAGTGAATTAAGACATTTATTAGAACATGCTACCAACAATCACCGTGATTAAGCGCACCACGAGCGACAAACAAATGAGTACAAACACCACCAGAGCCAACACGTCGCTCGTTACGGTAACCCTCTACAGTATTCTTTTTCTGATAATCAAGTGCCATAGCAATTCTTTCTACCGATCGGTTGGCAAGTCGTTCTGCGGTGGCAGCTCTTTTTCTGCCGTTTTTGGAATGAGTGATGTTTATGATTTCCTACCACATGACTCTGAGTACTTGGCCGTCTTTTGCAATTATTTAAATACTTAAATTAGTATTTTGTTTGACATTCATTCAATATTTCTGAAAAATCTGCTTTATTCTTTTATATCAACTTCAAAATGTTTTGAATGCATTTGTGAGCTTTCAAGAAATATGTGGAGCAGACTTAGTGAAGAAAAATCAATTAAACTATGTAAATTAATTTAACGATGTGCTCCACCTATGAATACACCATTCATCATCTTTTTAAAATTTATTGTTTTCTGTCAGTTTATTGTTTCGTATTTATTTCTAAACGTTTACAATTTACACGGTATAAACTGTTTAGTTTACCTATTCATCATTTTAGTGTACTGTAAATTTAACAAATTGAATTTGGGAATAATTTTTTACTTTGTCGGTTTGGAGACGATTTTATTGGAGCTTTACTTTAAAAATTATTAATTTTAAAAATATGACAAGAAATTTCATTTTTCTCTAACTATTTTTTCTTAATATGCAGTTGGTAATGATAAATTTGATGGAAAAAGTTGTTCTGCTCAGATATTAAACCTGGAGAACCAAATACTTCCCCATCATCGATTTTTTGGCTTTTGCAAAACCCGACCTTTCTACAGAAGAGGAAAGCGTGAAACAGCTGTTAAGGTTTATTTTTGCACTTTAATAAATTTAATTTCTTATTTGCTTGCAACATCTTAGAATGATTAATTATGAAGTGAAAATATTTGATTTGGTGATATAAAAAATGTGTTATTTGATTTCGATGTTTTAGGTTTTTACTGTTAGTAGCGAATCAAAGTATTTGCTCATTCAAAAAGTACCATCGTTGAATGTTGGTAATGAATTGATAAATCGTTGTGAAAATTTTGGAGTGATCGAAAAAACCTGGATTCTGCCTGACTATCCTTGTGATCCTTTCACAGAAGCGCATGTAGTTTGCTATAGAAACATTGTCGATGCGAGGTTAGTTTCCCGGTTTATTTTGTCACTGTAGAGGAACTTTCAGCACTTCATCATCTTCCAATATTTAACTATAAAAATATAACTTTTTATTGCATCAAGATTATCTTTAAACATATTAATACAATGTATTTGTTTTAATAGTTTTGTTTACTTTTTCTTTTTGAATTTAGGCGAGCTAAACGATTTTTTGATAATCTCAGCTTTTATGGCAGTTTGTTGCATGTTTCTTACGCGCCTGAATATGAATCTGTCGATGAAACTGAGCAAAAGCTTATTCTTCGAAATAAGGAAGTTGAAACACGATCAAAATTATTTCGATTAGCATTCTGTAAGTTTTTTTAAACTTATTTAACTATGATTTATGTTATTGTGTTCTATTACAATAAATTAAAACACATTAATTATAGATGGAAAGGGCAACAATGTTAGAACTACAACGTACTGTGAAAATGAAGCAAAGCGAAAGAAATGAATATTGTCATATTAATACAAATCAGTGAATGTGAATCTTGTTTTATAATTTTACAGTGAACTTGCAGTACAAATGATCATTGTGTTATTTTTCATCTGCTGATTTTTCATTGTGTTATGTTGTTATCCATGAATATGTTATTAGTATAATAAATGAGCATCTGATTAATTACTTTGTCAACATCTATAAAAGGTTTATGGAAATGAATGAATCAAATTTTCTGAATGTGATGACAAATCAACTTGCAGAGAACCAGAAATATTTTGTATTGCAGTGTATAACTGTCATATTTTTGAATTTACATGATACGTGGATATGTTATTAATTAGTGTAATTGATGGTGATTCTTTCAAATTAATGTTTACGTTTTTTTTAATTTAAATAATTATGGTAACAACGTCCGATTGCACTTGCAATCACAGCTAGAGATTGGCAGTAGTTACTTTTGCTCATTTATGGAAAGATGTAATTTTGAAACTTTTGTGTTTGGACATATGTGGCTGAATTTACAGGATGGCATATTTTGTAAAATAAATTCACCAGAGTCAGTAATTCACCAACTTGTTGATGCTATAAATTATGGCTGTGAGTAACAAAATAATTATATGATTATTATCATAAGAACGGTGCTATTTTAAAATAATCAGTAAATAACTTTGTTAAAAAATGCAAAGCTGTATTAAGAATATCACACTGCACATTAAAAAATTGATGATTTGTAATTATTATAATATCTTGTTGTGTTATTGAATTAAATTTCATGTGTAACACTTTTTGTTATTAAAATTTTTCCATAAACCAAAACAACATTTTGTGAAAGTTTAATTTTTTTCCAGAAGCAATAAGTAATTATGAAATAAGAAAAATTACTTTTTTAATATAATATGTAGAGAATTTTTATTATTAATAAATGTTAAAATTGCAAGTGTTTTTGCATGTTTTAAATCAATATAAAGCAATAACAGCGCGCTTTTATTAAATGAATAGTTATATTACTAAATTTAATTACGTTGTTTGATGACGGAAAACTGGTAGCAATTTGCTTCATAACATTTTATTAGTGTCTGAGCATCGATGCGTCCAGTCACGCCTACATGTCTGCTTTTTAATTTACATCAGTAAAAATTATACGACCATTTATTTCTGTTTGTTTAAGATTTTCAAGAGTATTAATTTTTAATAACTTAATCAAAAAAAATAAGAAAATAATAAAGACTGAAAATATATCTTCTGTAATATAAATATAAATATAAATAAATAAGTAAATGTATATGCGTGTGTGAATTTTTGTAAGCTAAACAGATATAAACAAAATTAAAATTCTGAGACAAAATTACTTTTGCGACTATTAAAATTAATTTTAAGCGTATTAGAAAAAAATTTTTTTGAAGTAGAAATTAAACTTTGCCTGCGGATGTTTGACCATTTGATGAAATGAATGCACTGAGATGGAATTTAATATTTTTTTTTGCTATTTGCAATTGAATTAAAACAATAAAATAAACATTTGAAATTTTTTTTTAATCATCAAATTTTACATTACTGAGCAACAGTTGCTATGCATATTTTGCAATGATCAAATAAATTCGTATGTTCGTAAACTTACAATGTATTTTTGTTTTTTAAAATAATAATTTAACTTTAAATTATGTTTGAAATTGTTTTTTTCAAATCAAGCTCGCATTTTATATCTGAACATTTTTTTTCATGTAGCATTTGTTTTTGTTTGAAATAATGCAATTTTTGTTTTTATGAGATTAGCTTCATCAATTTTCCATTTAACAAAATAATAATACATTTTTTTTCTTGAATTTATAAATTTATAATTTTATTAGTAGCATGTTATTTTTGTTTTTTGGTTTTTGGTTTGCATATCAACATTTGCTTACACTTCATATTTATTGAAGAGGGTTGATCTTTTTTTTTAAAGTAAATAAAATTAAAAAGAAATAATATTAATCATTGCAATTGAACAAAGAAACTGTAATATTTTAATTTTTAACAAAATTTGTTAGTTTAAAAAAAAGATTATGACAGTAGATTTTTTTTTGCTGATTTCAATTTTGATCGATCGAATGAATATGTTTGGTTGATTTGCAGACTTTTTTTGCAAAATCAAATCAAAAATGCAAATTTATAATATTTTTCATAATAGTTTAAATCAGAATGAATTTTTAAGTTGCTTTTTAAAATTTTATTTTAAAAAAAAGAAAGAATTGTTTTTTTCTAAATAAAATACTCCTGTTGATAATATTTGCTTGAATTTGAATATTTCAAATTTTGTCAAAGTATTATTATTATTATTATTATTATACATAATATTTTAGCATATTTTGGTGATTTTATTGTTTAACATTGGTAAATGTAAAGAATAAGTACTGTATACAGGAGGTATATTTTCTTTTCTTGAATTTGTTCGCTTAATTAAATTGTCGACACTTCATATTCGACAATTTAAATATTTTATTTTTTAGTAAAATTTATTTGAGCACAAATTGCTTTGAATGGATTTGCGTCAGCTTCAGTGGTGGTGAAAATGAAAAAGCATACTCGTCTGTGAAAAGCATTGTCTGAAAAATGAATGCTAATCTTGACGACGAAAATGATGCATACGTACAATTGAAGCTGAAGCTTCTCACCAAAGCCAAATGTTGACTTACATCTGCAACATTGAAAACTGACGAAAAGAAAGGATTTCTAAAAGAAGTGCTTAAACAAACTGTGCTAACTGACTATGCATGTGGCCGAATGATCAAACGGACGCAGTGTGGAGAAATTTGTCACAAATCTAATTTACATTATTACTACAACGACAGTACAAATATTCAATGCTTATAAAATGAGCCAATCTGCTCAATTCTTGCCCAAGAGCAGCACAACACCGCACACATCTGAGCCACAGCCCCTGCTGTAAGTTATCATGAGCGCATATATATATATATATATATAGATATAGATATAGATATGTTTTTTTTTTTAATTAAAATATCACACACAAAATTCTCAACAACTCTGCAGAAAATGGTAAATTAGCTGTATATTTTCATTGTATTATTTTTTTATGATTTCTTTTTTTACTTTTATTTTTTCCATCTTTTTCATTCCATTAGATCTTGAGAAAGACAATATGCAAGTGTAATAATTAAACAAAATTGGGTATTTTTTATTCACAAATTTGATAATATAATAATTAATGATCAGCCTTTAGGGAAAATTGTTCTTCAACTTTATATTTATTTGCTGCAAAAAAAATTATTTTAAACTTTAATAATTCCATTCATAAATATTCGACTAATTCCAATGATTCTAAAGCAATATTAACTTTTTGTTGATTTTAATAATAAATACCCTTTTGATGAGGATTTCGTTTGGATGCATTTTCTTTTATTTAAATAATTTCTACTAAAGCCAATTCTTAAACAACTACACATAAAATGGTGTTTTTCAAAAAAATCTAGTCTAAATTTTCCAATACTAAAAATAAATTTTTTCAGTTTATTTTCCAAATATTCAATACAAGCTTCACAGCTGTGTTTTCTCTTATTTAAATATTTACATATTCAAGCAGCTATATATTATCAATTTAAAAGCATCAATTTCAGCATTCAAAGCACAATAGTATTGTCAAATGTAATATATGTATTTTTTTTTTATTATTATTTACATTTTGTTTGCATGCAAAGAGTAGGCTCATTCATATATGATTTATCATTTTATCCATGGTCTGACAATTATGCTTATTGATTGCAAACTACATAAAAAAATACAATTAAATTTATATTCCAATAAATTCAATCGCTTTTATTTTAAATTCGTAACAAATTCAGCAGTAACAGTTTTAATATTAAAGTACACATTTTTTATTTGATTTTGAAATTTTAATGAAAATGATCGGCATATTTTAGCTTTTTTATCAAAATTTAAATAAATAAATCGTTAAAAAAGTTATTTGTTAAACTAAAAAACACTATTAACTGAGTACATTAAATTAAATACCGTTTCCATGTAAACTGGCATTAACATTTTACAGCCTGATTATTTTTATCATTTAACTTTGCATTAAAACTGAATATAAGGTTTTGTTGTAATTTTATTATTCACTAAATTTACAAATGAAAATAAAAATTATTTTATTACATTTTCCATCATACAAAACTTTATCAAACCAAATTAAACAAAAGTTGTATGCTCTCATGCTTTGTGTGATCAACAATTTTGATCATCATTGTTCGTGTAATTATTTGTGATTTGTATTTTATGAAAATTTTCATTTTAATTTTTGTTATAAAATTTTTTCAATAAAATAAATAAACAAGCGTTTTTCATTTCAAAGAATTGCCTTGAGGTGTTCAACAACAAAAAAATTTTCCTCATTATAATTGATCCATCATTTGCTTCCTGGTGTTTTTATGATAAAGCTTTTTTAAATTATTAATTTAATGCACATTCTTGAATAACATCAAATGTGACAAATTGCAATTTTAATATTTTGATGTAAGCAAATTAGGCGACTGCAGTTGAAACAATAGCGTTCGCAATTACGATTAATCATCTCTTCTTGCTTTTTAGCTTTAATTGCGAATGCTGTTCATCCTTCATCTTTATATTACAACTGTATAATAATAGTTTTCTTTTGTTGTAGCTTTTCTCGACATTTGAATTTTTTTCATTCAAATAATAATAATAATTAATATTCAAATTCAAATTCAAATAATTTCCAAAAATTAATCCAGTTGCAAGAAACATGGAAAAAAAGGAAATAATAATGAAAATTTTAACTAACAGTAATGATAATAATAATAAATGTTTAAAATGTTGGTTGAATTGAAAAGGAAGAATTAATAAGTATGTTATTCCACCGTTTCAGTTACTGTTTATTATTTAATGATAGACTGTACATTTGCATTCCTTGCATATTTATCGAGCCCTTGTTGACTTTGAATAATAAAAAGAAAAAATTTTTTTAATCTGATTAAAAATAATTCCAAAATTGACCACTAATTTTCGTTCATTTCAGGACAATTCAAATTTTACATTTCAATATTCAAGTTCAACATAAATTGTTGAACGCTATTAATATTTAAATATTGTTGACGTTGAAAATTCCATGTTTCTTAGTCATAAATTCAAGTTTAAAGATTAAAAAGAAATTTTTTTTTCAAGATTCTTCATTATCATAAATTATAGTTATATTGTCTATTACTGTCATAGGCTTGCCGCTCAGAGAGAAGAGCAGAGTTGAGAAAGAGGGATGCTTTTCCAACCTGGCTGGCCTGATAAGGTGAGCTCCGCTGGTACATATCAATTTCATATTTTATTGATGTGTTTATTTGTGAAAATTTTTTTTCAAACCTCAACATTTTCCACAAAAAAATTAATAAAAAGAAAAGCAGGTAAATGTAAAATTATTTTTTAATTAAACAATGCCCACACAGTGATGCTATCTATCGGCTAGACTGCGTCGAGCAATCAGCCAGACGTTTCAGTGCAGCTGCTGGGCATGCATATATATATATATATATATATATATATGGGTGTGTGGGTATGTATGTTCTCGTGTGCTTCATTTGAATCATTTATAATTTCTTCTATTAAAATTCATCATTCGTTGATTTAGTTGTTTTTAAATTTTGTCCAATTTTAGTTCTTCTGAAAAATAAAAATCCAAAGCACCAAACCTCTCGTCGTCGTCGTCTTTCCATTGTACAGCCATGCTCATCTATTAATTTGTATAAGGTAAATTTATATTCATTGAAATTGCATTTCGAGAGAACAACAATTTAACTCAAAAAATATATATATATACAGTCGGCTATCAATATTCGCGGTTCGGGGGGACCGCGAATATTTGCCGCTTCTGTACATACACCCAGCCGATGCCTCATAATCCCACGCAATTGCCTGAAAGCTGCAAGGGATATCACGGACCGTCTACTAATTTGCATTTTAAATATTTATCCCGTAATTATTTTTTTTATTCGTTTGATTGAGTGTATAACAGTCAAAATCATTGTGACGTCGAAAGAAGTGGATGGACTGTCCGGCGCATTTTTTTAAAAAAACATTGTGACTATAGTAGCTTCAGGCATTACGTGTTTACTCAAATTTTGCGTTATTCTCACGCTGTTTTGGATTGTGCTAGCTTGAAAGCGGAAATCTGGACATGTCCAGACATGTCTGGACTAGTTGACCAGTCTGGACCAAGCGTCTGAAATCCGCAAATGTTCAGGGTCGACTGTATAATAGAGGACATCAATCAAGTGAACTTCATTTTCATTTTTTTTTAATTTTCATTATCACATCATGCTCAAACAATTAATGAAAAAAAAATAATTTTAAAAATTTCATAAATTATTTATTTTGTATAAAAACTATACAAGGAATTTTAAACTGTCATTAGCATTTTTTATGCAATTTGCTTTACTTTTCATAAAACTTTCACTAATACATGTTTGTGTTATTTCTTCTTCTTTGTATTTTTTGTAAATTTTTGAAAATTCATGTACTTCAATTATATATGCAATGTTTATTGTACGTAAAAAGGTAAGGAATTGATGTATTTATTTATGTTGCTTTCCATGTATTTATTCTTTTGTTTTGTTTTTTATTATTTAAATTTACTTTATCATAATTATTATTCCATTTTCATCTTCAAATAGTAGAAGTGAATTTGTTTTTCTAAATTGAAATATAGTTTCAAAATATTTTCTCTTACGCATGTAATCTTGCATATTTTTAAATGAAATTGATCATTAAAAATGATGACTATTTTTCAATTTAAATTCATTTTAAACTGTAATTTTGTTTATGGATATCTTCCATTTTACAGTGCATAATTTCTTCAATTATTCACACATTTTGTTTCGCTTTTCAATGGTGATAATTAATGAAATGTTGCATTTCAAAATAAAATCAATCGTCAATAAAAGCAGCATCAGATTTTAATTAGTATAAAATAAAGCATTACGTGAACAGGTTAAATCTTCTACATTCATTTTTCACTTCAATTTTTGACTAAACTGAAATTTATCATATTAAAATTTCAAAAATGAAAAACGTTTATTTTTTTTAAAAATATTTTCAAATAAATCTTCTTTCTTTTTTACAATTGAAAATTTCATCACCTCATATCTTCAACTAAATTTATGAATAAATAGGTGATACACCTGTTCATGAATAATTCTATTCAAATGTCAAGTTTCAGTTAATTATTCTAATTTATCACTAATTAAAATTTGACTATTTTTTTAAATAAATTTTGAATGTAACTGTAACTTGGTATAAATTTTGTTGAAATTTAATTGAATCACAGAAAAATTGCAAAGTGAAAAATGCGTTTACCATTTGCAACATTTTTCATTTTTATATTATTATACTTTTGAAAATTGTATTTTTTTGCAGACAGCAAAAATATCAACTTTATATATATAACTGAACAGTGTAAACTGATCGATTTTAATTTAAATAAAACGTCAAAGAAATATTAATCTCTTTTTTTCAAAAAAATAATTTTACTTTAATAATAGGATAGGTGAAAAATATTTGTTTACTTTTCTTCAGTTCTATGAGACGTTGAATTTGATTTTTATCAAACTGCTGTGAAATGTTAAATAATAATATGTGCATTATGCTGGGTGAAATTTTTTAATAAAGACACGAAATATTGTGATGCATTTTTATCATTTTTGTCTCTCAATTTCAACAACAAAAATGAACAACAAATTTTTTAATAAAAAGTTGCATTATTATTTTGATACATTTTTTGAAATTTTTTATTTTTGAATTTCAAAATAGACTTTGAAAAAATCAATATTTTGTATTATCAGTTTTTGTTTTTTATTTTGACTATTTTACAGAATTGCAATTTTTATCATTTTTCTAAAAAGAAATTGTTCAACGTCATTTATAAAAATTTTATCAATGTAAAACATCGATTTTTTTAAAATTTATTATTATTATTTAAAATTGTTTATATGTTTTTTGTTTTCTTTTTTTTGCTTTGACTTTTCATACAAACAAAATGTTTTTGTATAATTTATGTAGTTAAATTGTATTTTATAGATTTATTTAAAAAAAACAACAAGAACAACAACAAATAAATGACATCATTTGATATTGTTGAATAAATAACTAAAACTCAAATTATTACAACAACAGCAGCAGAAAGCAAAAGTGAACAAGTGATTAAACACTAAAAATTTGTGAAATTTTTTTTTCGTTCACATTCTTCTATTGTCACATTGATTTTATTCATAGTTTGCATTTGAGTTTGTTTTCAAATAATTAATGAATTAATTTATTCAAGCGATGTAATTAAATTACATTTTAATCAAACAATTATTTTGAAGCATTAAAAATTGTATGAAATTATTTTATATAGACATTTTCTATTAGATGAGATGAAATTTATGGTTTTTTTTTGTTTGAATTGATTTTCCACATTAATTTTATTTATTTATTTATAACAATTGTTCAATATCAAAACGAAATTATTGTTTTAAATTGTAATTTACATCGATGAAAAAATGTCATCTAGCAAATTGAAAGTTATATGTAAATTTAGTTGAAAGAATACAAATGGTGAAAGTTGATTTTGAATTTTCATTTTTGAATATATTGAAAATAATAAATTTTTTTGTCAGAGAAAATTATGATTAAAATTTTTATTTAATATATCTTTAAGAAAAAAGTATTGATTTTACTGTAATTGTGTGGATTTTTGAAAACGTGAAAAAAAAGTTCCATTTATTTATTATTTGTAAAACTAGTTTTCAATTGTTTGCGTTCAGTTTGGTTTTTTTTCCTTTCATTTCATTCGACCAGACTGTTCGTTTTGTTTGGTTGATTGAACCGACAACCGATCTTCTGACAAACATCGCTTTTCCAATTCCAGACAGACAAGCAAATCAGACACATATACACAAACACACACACACAGAGGCAGACAGACACACAGACAGACAGACAGACAGACACGAGTTAAAACGTGGGCATTAGGGAAGGCCACTGGCCGCAGCGAGCAGACAGCAGCCGGTCTCACTTCGAACTTGTCTTTTTTTTGATTGGTTGTGGCGCGTCGATTGACGGCGCTGCGGTCGTCTCGGAACGTTCGTCTAGCGAAGCCGGCGGCGGCGTCTGCGGCCGTCCGGTCGGCCGGCCGGTCGGCCGTCTAGTTGGGACGTTGAGCTCGCCCGCGTCCGCGCCTGCCCTGCGCTTGCGCCTGCGCGCGCGCGCGCTGAGTTTTCATCGATTCAAAAATTGTCGGCCGCCTGGCGCCAGACACTTCCGAACACGTCTAGACTGGAACCAATGCTTTGTCAACGCCGCCGCCAACGCCAACGCCTCCGACGATGCCGCTTCGTCTGGGCCGCGTCATTTTGTTATTTTAAAGCTCGTTTTGCTTTTCTTCTGACTGTTGTAAAAGAGAAGCGTTGCAACCACCACCACCACCACCACTTCAACCATTGCTATTAATATTACTACTACAACTACTGTTTTATGACTGTTATATTTTCAATTGTATCTCTGTGGATTTTTTTCTTTGGTATATTTTGTTTAAAAAATTTTTTAAATATCGAGTGAACGCGTTCAAATTGCAACTTGTTGTAACAAATATACATATATCAATTTTTTAAAATTAATATTTAAATTATAGAAAAAAATATGAAAAGTTGACTTTTTGCACAATTTTCAGTTACAACACCAACAACACGCGTCGCCAATTGTGGACGTGAAGGAGTCGAACAGGCGACTGGACGAGAAAAGAACCACTTTGATCAAGCGAAAAAGTACAGTAATACAAAAAAAGCAACGTCCGCTGAACCCTGGCCAGACCGGGCCGGACAGCAGCAGATGGTCATTCTGGCCGATTTTCTCATGCCTTGGCGACTGTGTCGCAAATTGCGCCGTCGTCCACTGTTGCCGTGGTCACTTGTCGACGGCCGTTGCGCAACGCGTACACTGGACCCGTCGTCCAATTTGGGCGTTGTCGTCGACGACCCGGCCGCGGCTGTTGAAAACGAACTCAACCGGGTTCGAACGTCCGTTGTGAGTTTTTTTTTGTTTTGATATGCAAATTTTTGTAGATTTACTTATTTCGTTCATTTATAATTCCAGGCATTGATGCTGAACCGGATGAATGAATCTCCTGACGAAGCATTACCAAATTGCTCAGAAGAAGAGGTAAATAATTATAATATATCAACTTTTTCTTCGTTAAACTAAAAATTGAACCCAAATGTTTAAACATTTTTAACAGAGCTACAATTACAACAGTATCAAATAAGTAAATTGATAGATAGATAGATAGATAGATGATCTGAAAGGTTAAAAATTGAAAAGATATTGTGATCATTTTGTTAGATCTCTTTTCCACTTGTTGCCACTTATTATTTGTTCAGGTAAATGCAGAAGCTGCATTGCTCATCTTGTACTTTGATGATGATGCATTTATTCATTGTTTGTTTATGTCTCTATATCAAATTATTCCATTGCAATGTGTTTATGTTAGAGAAACGGGAAGCACTCTCAGACATAGATAGCAGCAGCCGTAGTAGTAGTAGTAGTAGCAGCAGCAACAGCAATAGCAGTAGTAGTAGTAGTAGTAGTAGTAATAATAATAGTAGTAGTTAGTAGGCAGAGTAGTTGGAGGAGGCAGGCAGGCACTCAGTATAATATATATAAAAAAAAAAGAAATTAATGCATGGAAGCTAGAGAAACTTTTATCATAGCCGAGAGCAAGAAAATGACATTTTTTTTATTTTGCACAACTAGTGCGCTGAGAGAAATTGAGCAAGAACCACGCTTCTAACGATTTTTCACCTCCTCTGTCTGTCTGTCCGTCTGTCTGTCTGTCTGTCTGTCTGTCTATAGGCAATGTTGCAATTTTTGATGTGACGTGTGTTTGTGTTTGTGTGTGCGTGTGATTTTCATAGTTCACTGGCTGAATAGTATATCTGCATTTATGAGTGTTTTTTGTTGTTGTTCATGAACTTTTCTATTATATATATTTTTTTCGCTTTTTCTCTCTTTTATTCAAAACAGCTTCAAGTCAAGCAGCGCATTGATATATAATTTGTTTACTTCCATGCGTAGGAAATTTGTTGTCTGTCTGTTGATGATTGACAGACAGTTCAGCGCATCATCTAGGCATGACTGTGTGTTTACTCAACCCAGACATCTATTAGGGAATAGTGACAGTCACTGTCTGATTGGTACTGAATGTTACGAGCAAGTTGATTAAAAGAAAAAAATATCTGTATATTTAAAAAGCAAAAAGTAAACAAATATTGCACTAACGATGTGATCCAGTTGTATTTTTTATTTTGTTGGAAGAATTTTCCACAGTACTACTTTTGTTTATCAGTTTTCAAACGGACAAGTATAATAATAATAATAATAGTTGCTGTGATTTGCAATGCCGGTTTTCATTTATCATAGTATTTGAACAATTTACAATTTTTTTTAAAATAATATATATAAATATGTCTGCCGAAATTTGTAAAGTCAGACAGACAACGAGTAGCGAAAAATGAATTATTTATCAGTGATTCTTTTCATAATTTTGCACAATATAAAACAACATTGAAAACTGGGCGTTATTATTCTTAATAAATGGCTCTTGTTTTTGCTTGTTAAAATTTTTTTTTTGAAATTCAATTATTGTTTGTTGTTGAACATGCAAAATTGATTAAGAAATGAGGACGAGTTGTCTATCTCTTTTTTAAAAATAAAATACATTCACATTCCAACAATAATTTTTTTCAATGCATTCAATGCGCGAATGATTTATTATTAATTTGAAAAATAAATGTGCTTTTTCCAGGATAAAAAATTGTGTGATGAAAAAAAAGAAAGAAAAGTAGCAGTAGTCTAGGGATACGGTATTGAGAAATATAAACAAATTTAATTTTCGTACGTTGTGCTCGGAGTTAATTTTCTCAGTAGATTTTTGATCTTGCGTGAATAAAAAAAAAATTTCATTTCTTTCTCTTTTTTATAAAAATAATTGTCAAAGCTCGTTTTCTCATGTGTTCATGCATTTATATTATTTCAAATGGTCACTTTGTATGAAAAAGCACATCTTCTTTGATTGACTAGCGTTGGCAGATGCCAAGAATAATTAAAATTTGCAAAATAGTCATTTGTTGTTGGCAAATAAAATGATGGTTTGCTTTATTATTATTTGTTTGATTATTATTTTGACATATTATTAATCGGATGATATATGTTAATTTTTTTGCAACGCATGTATTTTTCTTTTTTTTTTTTTGAATTATTTGCATTCGATGACGAGACAGACAGACAGAAAGAGAGAAGGAGCCGTGTGGGGTGGGGTTCCAATGGCTTATTGTTTTGCTTTGCTTTGCTTTCATCTCCAACAAATGATGACAATAGCTGTGCTTTCAGACAAACAAGTGTTTGTTGAAATATTTACTTTTATTGATTGTGTGCAGTTGATTGAAAATTGAGAAAAAGAGGGAGAAGAAAGAGAAAAAAGTAGTGGTGCTGCAACATTTATATGTCTAGACTTGATAATGAACAATTGAAAAATTGTTGCAGTTGTGGTTGCATTGAAATGAAGTTATTATTATTGTTGTTTGTTCTTTTGAATTTAAATTTGTTTTCCAATTATTTTTCCACTTCACTTTCCACAACCAACGTTATACATATAGAGTACACTGAGTTGTAGTGGAAAAAGTTAATTTCAAAGAATTATGGCTAAAATTTTAATTTGGAAAAAATTCACCCAGACATTGCAGACAATTGTTGACATTTGTGCTATAAAAGAGAATTATTTAAAAAAAAAAGAAGAATAGCATGAATAGGATCTTCTCGAAAAATTGGTCAACAAGGACGCGTGATGCATGTCTGTCTGTGTGTGATGAAGGATTTTTTTCTGCTAATTTCCGTAGCGTCGTCGTCTGAGATGGTACTGCTTTTTTTAATTTGTTTTTTTCTATTCGTTTTTTTTTGTCTGATTTCTTATTCTGGCCATTATGTTAATGTGTTACTAAGGCATTGCTGGTTTTTTTTATTCAACAATTTGCTGCTGCTGCTGCTGCTGTAAACTTTGTCTGCAATATTCATTTGAGTGTGTTTGTGTGTATTGATTGATTGAACACGACCTCAAAGAGTTGCAGTTCGAGAAATAATATTTAAAATAATTTGTCTGTCCTTGGTTCATCATCATCATGATGAACAGTCTTCTTTTTTTTTCTACATATTCCCATTCTTCTGTCCGTTGTTGGTGCTGTTGTGTACTACTGCTTGATGATAGCCAATGACTAAACAAAAAAAAAACAAATGCTGACCTGATTGATTTTTTTTGTTCTTGGAATTTGTGAAGAAAAAAGCAAAAAATTATGCAGAACAATTTTGATGGCTAATCTAATTAACGTTCGGTTTTTGGTGAAAAGTTAACGTAAAAAATTTTAAACTTCCTCAACTCTGATTGGTCGATTGGTCAAGGCTGTTTTTATTATTCTTCAGTGGATGAAAAAAGAGGCAGTGTTGTTGTGTTTCTCTCACTCTCTTTCTCACGCTCTCTACCCTTCACCATACTCCACCTTATATAGTATTTATTGCCTATGTGTATTATGTAATCTGTTTTTCCTCGTCGATAAGCTTTCCATAATAATAATCATCGTCACAGCAGATGAGCTAGTTTAGAGATATCACTATGTCAACCGTTGGGGTGACCATATATTATTATTATTATGATTTTTTTAATTTTTCTTTGATTTCAATCAGAAAGTGTGCAAAAGAAAAAAGACGACTGATCTGATCTGATCTGATGATCAATGCGTAGTGTATTCTGATGATCTATTGATGAATGGGAAGTGATTAGATGCGTATTTCCATTTCCACCGTAAATTTCAGAATAGATTTTTCACAGTTGGGGAGTTCAGTTATTTTCTCAAGAAATTTCTTTCATTTTTATAATGTAGCATGTTTTGCAATTTGAAAAGAAAAAATTTGCTTTCAAATTGTTGTTGTTTTGTGCATGCAAATGTTACAATGACATTGTTGAATAAAAAAACAAAACAACAATATTTTAATTTTCGTGATTTATGCCATGTATAAAAATAATAATAATAAAATGAATTTTTTTTTCTTTTTCAGTGCGTTGTCTGCTTGAGTGGCAAAGCATCGTTGCAAACTTTTCCATGCGGTCACATGGTACTTTGCAGAAGATGTTTCGTCAAAACTATTCAAGTGATTAGTTTTCAAATTGATTTAATTAATTAATTAATCAATTAATTTGCATAATCTTTTCTTTGTCAGGTAGCTTTAGACGAGAGGCAGTTGCCACTGCGTTGCATTATTTGTCGGAGTCGAATTGTGCGACTGAAGCAACAGTTTTCTTCCCGGTGTCGGGTAGCGGTGCGCACACAGCCTGTTATTTCTACACAGCCGATGTTCTCTTCAGACTGTGAATCTTCTTCAACACCATCTTCTGCAATTCGTCGACCCGGTTATTGTTAATATCCACTTCAAATTAGCTGCTTTATTTCATATTTGTAAATATATGATCCATTGATTGATTGTATTCATTTCTCGTCATTTTCCTTATATATATACATATACACCATGTATCTTCAAATTTTCAATCGCGAATCCCAATGTAACATTGCCACGTGGTTGCTTGAAAAGAGAGAATGTTGCTTGTGTTGGTGTTCCTTATGCAAAGACACAAAATCACACAAGCAACAAACATAATCACAGTTAGGCTGCTTCTCAATAATTTTATTTCTGCACTTCTTTTTCTTCTTTTATTTCAATTTGGTTTTTTCTTTTTTTTTTACTTCTGTCTATATGGTAATGATTTAACTTATTTTGTTGTTGTTGTTGTTGTTGATGATGTTGTTGTTGTTGTTGTTTAATTTTTCCCCCCATTTCTTGTAAACAGAATTATCAGATGTATCCGGCACTGTTCGACCCTAGGCAGTCTCTCGTTCTCGTTGAAGAAAGAGACTCTAAACGCAATCACTGTGCGCAGTTGTAAACAACAAATTCTTGCTTTTCTTATTTTTTTTTCAAAAATATAATTTCAATTTTTCAATTAGTTTGATAGTTTCTACCTTTTGGTTATTTTTATTTTTTTTAAATCATTTCTTCATATTCTTAAAAGCTTCTTTTTGATTTGCTTTCAACTCTGCTGCCACGTGGTTATGCCGACTCTGATTGCAATTTTTATTGTTGATTTCTGTCTTGTATAATATGCATACAGTAATAGATCGATCACACTTTTATTATTTCTTCATTGTTATCATCAGTAAAAACTCTTCAGCCCAATCCTTATGTTGAGCAGCATACACTCCACCACGACCGAAAATGCTTATCAATCAACGTACAAAACAAGCAGCTATATATATGTGTGTTGTATATATATATATATCTGGAATTGGCAGTGATTTTTTTCTCATTTGAAAATTTTCATACTTTTTTCCAACTGAAATTGATTTGTTTCACAATTTTTCATTCAGTTATTATTTCACTCATGACACTGTTTATCTGTCGTTGGAACTTGACACTCTATCTATATCTATAGATCTTTATACATGTGAAGGTCCACCGTGATTATTGTGTATGGACATGATGATCACATCAAAGCAATTCGTTTTATTTTCACCGTGAGAAAAAAAATATTGTTTGTGATTTATATTATGGGTTCTGTGAACGAGAGAAATGATGATATATTTTTTATTTGTCCTCTTTGCATCTTGTGTTTCATTTTGTTATTTGACTGTAATTTTTTTTTTATTTTTTCAATGTCCTGATATAGCTCTTTGCTGACCAAAGTAAAATCAAAAAAATATTTTTATTTCGAATTGTTCAATAAAAAAGCAACCACAAGTTAGTTAACAAACGATATATATATATATAGCAGCAGTGTGTAACAAGCTGTGCAGGTGAAATGTTCAAATTGAAAGCAGATAGATTCTCAGCAATTCAATAATAATAATTATTATTATTATTTAGCCTTCTTTTCCATTTCTCCTCTCTCAGTCTATCTATCTATCCACGTATATATACATACGTATGTTATCAGGAAATGCACATAACCCAACAATAGATATGATGCGCAATAGTATTTTTATTAGCCAACCGTTTGCCGTATGGATAGATCGAGGTCAACACGTCTGGATGCTGACATCATCAAAGTCTGGTTTCTTATTCTTTGCATTTTCTTACCCTAAATAGTGGAAAATTGATAATAGCAAGTGATAACTTTATTCTCACCAAGCCGACCTTAAGGGAACGTGCAAGTAAGTTTTACTTGACAAAAGTGAAACCAGACATTCTGACAATCAACATCAGCAGCAACACATGCTGCAGCAATAGCAGCAGCATTGCATCGATAAATGACACTGACCCAGACGTCGAAATCGGGCCACATGCAAAACATAATATTCTTTTTTTTTATCTTATAATTAATGTATTTTTTATTTTTATAAAACCTTCACTCATTTGGTTAAAATTTAAATTTAAATGATGACAATTATATAAAAACTTTTTCAGCTATACACTGTTTTGTTAGTCGAAATTTCATTTTTCTTTTTCTTTTATAAAAACCATCAAAAATATTCAAAACATAATTTTTTCATTGCATGTTTATTTTTCAAAAATTGCACATCTATTGTTTATATCGTATTCTTTTTTCCACTTTTCAAATTTGCATTCAATTCTCATTTCAAAGGTATAAATCGTGAAGAATGCGTAGCTCCAATACCAGGACGACCATGTTTCACTGGCTTGTAGGTTATTGAAAATTCGCCCAAATAATGGCCAACCATTTCTGGCTAAATTTTTTTTTTTTAATTAATAAAATTTCCAATTTTCCATACAAAAGTGACAAAAGAAAATTACCCGAATTTCTATCTGATTGAACACTTTGCCATTGTACACGCCGACAATGTTTCCAATCATCTCGGGAATGATGATCATGTTGCGAAGATGAGTTTTCACACATGCCGGCTTCTCCAGTTCAGGAGCTTCTTTTTTCGCTTTGCGAAGTCGTTTCAAAAAAGAATTTTGCTTTCTTTTCAAGCCACGAGTCAAGCGACGGCGAGCCCTAGCGTGCATAATCTGAGCCAAGTCTGCCCTATAATTTTTCATTATTAAACAAACGATAAAAATAAACAAATAATAATAATAATAATAACATTAACTAAAATGGAAATTTAGAACTTTTATGCTATAATTATAAAATTCATACTTCATTATTATTAGTTCTGTAATTAATTCAACTAGTTACAGTACTACCCAGCATACTTTACAGCATGACAAATTTTATTTTCCAAAGCTAAAATAACTGAATAAACAAAAATCTTCATGATAAAAAATTAGTAATAAATATACAAATACAAAAAATAAAGTCAATTATTACTATTACTGTTTTATCCTGCTTAGTTTGTTTTCCACTTTGCTATTATTTTCACCTAATGACAAATTTAGGGTTAACAGGAAAATTCATTCGAAAGTGAAAATAAAAATAGACACGAAGCAAGAAACAAATCGAGAGCATTCAACACATTACCTCTTAATAATAAAAAAAACTACAAAATAATGCATATTCAACAATAAAAATGCTATATGTCATCCAAGTAATGCTACTAAAATAAAATTCGTAATTTCTTAAAAATTAACCAATAAAAATCAAAACTATTCACGTTCAACAAAATAAATTTTCAACAGCTTACAAGTTCAGATCAAGCAAATGTTCCAAATCAATACCGCGGTAGGTATACTTCTTAAAACTTCTCTTTTTCTTTAACTCTGCTGCGGCATCTTCTCCAGCCTGTCAAAAAAAATTCGTTAGAGCGTTCATTACAATAAAAAAACAATAAACGAATTTCTTTCATCAGATTGAAGAGATAAAACAGCAAAATAATTTCAGTAATCATGCTAGTGAAACAAAAATGTAACAGAAAGTTCATTTTTCAATTCTGAATACAAGCTAACGGAAACGTTACTGACGTATATCATGCAATTATTATAATCAAACCGCAAAAAATATCAGGACGTGTGTAAATCTTATAAAAGGATATAAAAAATTAAAAAATTCTTACCATTTTCGATTAATTTAGTGAATTGCAACTGGTCTCAATACGTCCACTTACCGTATATGATTTACTTACTTGATTGTCAATGAGTTGACACGTATGCTTTATTGATGCAAAATACGAAAGTTGCGTTAATGTTAAATGTTAAGATGAAAGTAGGCAAAAACTTATTTATATTTTAAATATTTTTGTTCTGATACAAATCATCCATGACTTTATTGTTTCAGTGAATGCCAGTATTTATTTATATTTTATTCTACCTGAATATCTACAGTGAGATTATTATGTAGGTCAAACAGTGCAATATAAATGTTGATGGACTTGTCCTAAATATTGAGCTGTTGGTTTTGCTTGTATTTTACATCAAAGCACGTACTTATTTGAAAAAGCTAATGAGACCGTAGATACGTTTGTTTCTAACATGTAGCAAAGAATGTTGTAGCCAATGTCCCTGTCATATTTGAATGAAAGCCGCTGCTAACGTCTAAAAGGTAAAATTGAAATCGATTTTAACAGAACAGGGCAAAATTCAGTTTACATTACTCTATGGTAGTTAATTTTCAAAAATTAAAATATTACTACCCTATGAAATAAGCAATTTAGATAATTTCGACGAAGCCAGTTTGCAATGCAAAAAATTAATTTTTATAAATGTTTGTTTCAATAAATAATTTGTTTGTTATTTGTTGTATGCGGTATCAATTTGTTGCTTGAATTTATTTTTATCTTAGCTGACAACTGAGAGATGTGTGTGCGTCCATAGAATTGTGGACCGCAGTATACTGGCTGCAAGCGGGCATGCAGTTCCAGGAAATTGGTTGGTTTGAGTTACGTCTTTTATGTACAATGGAACTCTGATTATCCGAACGCTGACTGTCCGAAGTCATTTTGGCCGGCTGGTTGCAATGCACTGTTTATGAATATTACAATCAACCTGCATTTTACGAATACTGTAAAATTCTGTTGTTGGCTAATTTTTATGTCCGGTATGTCTACTACTAGAAAGAGAAATGCTTTGAGTTTGGAACAGAAACTAGAAGTGTGTAAACGGGTGGACAGCGGCGGTCGTTTAGGAAAATCGCTGAGAATTTTGGTCTAGGTCTGCCCAGAATGTCAGATATCTGTCGCAGTCGACTTCGGCTGAGCGCCTTTGTGTTGCACATGAATACTTCGAGTTGCTGTTCTTCACGAAAATCGATGAAAAAAGCGTCAAACAGCGCACTTGATTCAGCGGTATACATGTGGTTTCTCCAGAAACGTGCACTTGACCAACCAATAAGTGGTCCCATTTTACAAGAAAAAGTACTAAGCCATTTTACAAGATAGTTTTGTAGCCAGTTCGGGATGGCTAAGAAACTTTAAAAGTCGGCATGACATACGCGAGCTAAAATTCACTGTGAAAAGTTGTCTGCTAACAATGAGAATGCTGCCAAATTTACAGGTACGTTGAATGATTTGATTAGGAAAGAAGGATTATGATCTTGATTTTGTGTATAGCGCGGATGAAACCCACTTGGTATGGAAATTTTTGCCTAAAAGGTCGCTTGTATCGATGACTGAGAAGACTGCCGGCGGCTTTAAGCTATGTAAAGAAAGAGTGACTGTACTTTGTTGTGCGAATGCTACAGGTAGCGATCGTTTGCCACTGTTATTAGTTGGCAAATCGAAACGTCCACGATCCATGATTGGTGTGCAGAAGTTGCCGGTGGTTTATGATCATCAGCTAAAAGCCTGGATGACAGGAGATATTTTTTGCCGCTGGTATGATGAGACATTTATTCCTCACGTTGAAGAATATCAGCAGAAGACAAAAAGATTAGGAAAAGTGTTACTCATCATTGACAGTGCACCTTGTCATCCTAGTTGCTAATTGCTGGACCGTGAAAATGGCTTGTTCAAGGCTTCTGAGTGGCTCAGCCTTTCATTTGGTTTATCAGACACATCGGCATCGTCGTTTTCATCTTTTTCCACTGCCTCGAGTATTTCATCGTCAGTTATTGTTTCAAATATTGGGGTCTCATCACCGGCTAGCCACTGTTTGAGTCTTGATCACGCATGAGGGTCATCAGGGTATTGTGAAAACGAAATTCCGACTGCGAGAAAATTTCATTTTGAAATTGGCCAAAATTGGATCATCATGTGCAGGCATACGTCAAGAGTTGCTTCACATGTAGTGAAATGGATAAAACGGCGAAAGCGCACTGTGCTCCGTTAACGTCTGTACCGTTACCTCGTGCTGCGTGGGAGAAGTTAGCCGTCGACTTGGTTGGACCGTTTCATTCTGCGTTATTACGTTAATTGATTACTACAGCAAATGACCCGAAGTACATCTTTGTCATACTGTACAAAACAGTAAAGTGTCCTTTTATTACCTGCAAACAAATGGAGAAGTAGAAAGATTCAACAAGGTTTTGAAGAATTGTGTGCAAGCTGCCATCCGTACGTGTCAAAGTACCCCTGATGCCTTGAAAACGTTCATCATGGCATACAGGTCAACTGCACATTCAGTGACTGGACAGTCACCGTCTCAGTTGTTACATGGCAGAAGCCTTCGTACAAAATTGCACGTCCTCGCGCCGGCTAACATAGCAGTCGAGAAAGGCTTACGGCAGAGAGTTGAGTCCAAGCAGCAGTATATGAAGAAATATACTGATCAAAGGCAAATTTTGAAAAGGCACAACTTCAAATGTGGTGACTACGTTCGTGTCCGTCGTCAAGGCCTATCTAAGAAAAGGTTTCGGTTTTCAAAACTTGTTCAAATCGCTGAACAAGTTGGACTAGCTACATTTCGCCTTACTGATGATCGTCCGTATTGTCTGGCAGATTCAGTGACATGCAAGAATAAATTACATCATTACCATCTGGTTCCACAGAAGAAACATGCGTGTCTAAAAATGGAAAGGTGAAATGGCAACCGACACCGCCGAAGATAACGGGAAGACTGTCTGTCTGCAATGTCATAAAAATGATCCCGGGATCAACACGATGTGCACTCAGCAGGATCACTGATATCGCTTCATCTTTTGCCGTATTCATTCCAACATCCATCGAAAATGTTATTCTAGAAATGGCTAATCTGAAAGGAATAAGCTGCTCTCAGGAAACTTGGAAGCCTCTTGACGTGACAGATTCGCGTGCCTTCATAGGCCTACTTATATTAGGCGGAGTCTACAGGTCTCGAGATGAAGTCACTGGAAGCCTGAGAAAATGGAAGACAGTTCAAAAAATTCCATCAGATATCGAGAATGATACAATTCAACGATCATAGTTCCAGGCTTCACGTCGCTCAAAAGACAAGTTGGCAGCAATGAGAGTAATATGGGATATATGGGTTAAGAATCTACCAAAAATGTATAATCCTTCCGAAAACGTTACAGTTGATGAGCGACTGTATCCTTTCAAAGGCCGATGTCAATTCAGACAGTACATGCCAAAGAAACCGGCAAAGTATGGCATTAAGTTTTGGGTAGCATGTTGCTCAAAATCAAGCTACGCATGGAATATGCAAAGTTACACTGGCAAGCCGTCAAGTGGAACTCACGAGAAGAATCAAGGCATGCGAGTGGTTCTCGACATGACAAAGGGCCTAAAAGGTCATAATGTCACATGTGACAACTTTTTCACATCGTACTCATTGGGCTTAGAGTTAAGAAAGAAGAATTTGACATTGCTTGGTACGGCGAAGAAAAATACGCCGGAGCCATTGCGGGAATTACTACTCTTCAAGGCAGAGCATTGAACTCTTCCAGATTCGCCTTTTCTGAAGACTGCACCATCCTTTCATACATCCCAAAAAAGAACAAAAAGGTTCTGACTCGCAGTATGATGCACAATGATACCCAGGTTAGCGAGGGAAAGGGCAGCAAGCCTGATATTATACTACATTATAATAATACTAAAGGTGGCGTGGATAATTTGGACAAAATGACATCAACGTATTCTTGTCAAAGAATGACAGCTCGATGCCCGTTGGTCGTATTTTATAACATGATAGACGGTATCGGCATACAACGCTTACGTTCTTTGGACAGAAACACATCCAACATGGAATGCAGAACGGTTGCATAAGCGTCGATTATTCTTTGAGGAGCTTGGTAAGGCTCTNCACTGCATTTATGACCAGAAGAATATACGATTTGAAGTGAAACAGATTTAGTGCTTTTCGTCACTAATGACCAGTAATTACCATCTTACAGCTTATTTCATTAATTACTGCAGCATTGCTAAATTTTAATTTTGTCATTTTTTGATGAATAATCCCTTGGATAAAGGGAAGAGAATTATACACCACACAAACAATTTACGCGCTGAAATATTTACTGATATTTTCACAATACATAATAGAATAAAAAGATAATAGAAAAATAAATTGACTGAATATTTAATTCATTTATTCATAACTTTATCAAATAAAAGAAAATAATATTATTTGTAATAACAATCTGAAAAACAATTTTTAAAATTTACATACTTTAGAAACAATAAAAAATAGAATTATAGTACGTAATAATATATGATACTTATAGGGAAATAAATAAAATGGTGGAAATAATTATTCCGCGATAGTAATTTCTTTTCCAGGATTATTGAACAGGAAGAATTGACTGTAGAGAGGTTGAATAAGCTTTTCATACAATTTTCTAGCTGCACAACAGCTTGGCATGAAAAACCAAAAGAAGAAAATACATTTCAAAAGCCAGCAGAATGGAAAAATGTGGCTAGTGAAGTCATAAAAGAAATCAGCAATGGTGAACAAGCCATAAACAACCCAATAAAACATCAATTGATTGAAATTAATCTTTTCTTTGTCTTCCATTTCCACAACCGTTTTTATTGCCGGATAACAGAAACAAATCAAGTTGCACAACACTTCTGCACTGGTGATGAAAATCAAAATAACCAAAATCACAAATGCCAATACAAATGTAATGTTGCAGCTTGATAGCAATTTTGACCACTCTTTTCTTCAACTTTACCAAAAACTTTTCCAACAAATGTATTTTCATCGCAAATCGCATTGGTAATATCCGCTCAAATATGTTGAACAATATTTGCCATTTTGGAACAATGCATACACTACAAACAACTTGTTTACTTCAAGCAGTTTCAACAAAATGTTAGTTATAAAAACAATGTAAACTTATAAATATCACACGATAAACTTTAAACGTTTATGTGAGCAAAGTAACTTTTAACTTTAATTTTAAGCATAATTGTGTGAACACTTTAAAAAGCTTTGTTGTTCATTTAATATGCATGTAAATTATTTTGTATTAAAGAAAATGCTGAAATTATCAAAGCTATACTCATCAGAAATCATATGTTATCAGAAGTTGTTTCGAATTGTGATGGCTTTTTTGAAATGTTGCACCCAAAATTCATGTTTGCCATTAAACAAGAGCAAAATTGTTAAAAGAAGCAATACATTTTTCAATGATTAATTTTTGCATATTAAGTAATATCCATTTTTTAATATTCAATAAGCATGCCAGTTTACTAGTTGTCTTGCCTGTACGGCAAGTCGACATGGGTAATGTAGATACACTGCACATCAGTCCATCTTCGAGGAGCATCTGATAGCAATATGTGAATGTGAACTTGTTTTATTGCTAACGTTATCCGGTCTGTGATAACAATAGTTAAGCAGTCGTGCATTCCGTACATTGTATATGTTTCAGCCATTCAGATTAGACGTCATTAGCAAGCAAAATCCTGAGTTATATACGCCAATAAAAAAACACTTATCATAAAAATTATAGGAAAACCATTTGAAACCAGTCAGTGCATAAAACACAAAATTAAATTTTTAAACCAATAATAAAACCACAGCAAAAAAGCAGTCCAAAATATCCCTTACAACACTTTGAACTGTAAAGTATAGTTTGCATTAATGTAATTGTTTAACAATACCTGAAAATCACTACCTTACGGTAATACAGTATCTTAGTAAATTGTCGGAAGCGTCATCTTGTACATTATAGTATATGAGCAGTGTATATTCTTTAATTTATAAAACGTTTAATTTGTATTGTACTGTTTGTTAAGTGTATTTGTGCTATATATGTTTTAAAATTCTGCCCCCCCCCAGTGTAAAATTATTTTTTATAGTAATATCTATATGACTTTTTATGAAATGATTAAATTTAATGTTTGTCAATGATTCTGGTTTGGTAGTTTTTCTTTCAGCTTTTGTTACTTTTTCTGTGTTTCAGTGTTTTCTTGTTTGAAAATTATATAGCCTATTCAGACGGGTGCGCTATTAATAGCTAAGATAATTGTTAATGTGTAATTCAAATAGCTTAACATCCTCATGTTAAATGTTCAAATCAAAATGAATGCGATGTGAATGCATGTGAAAAATTATTTTCTTTTAAAAATATCAAATTAAAGTATAAGAAATGTATTGTTTACTGTAGTATTTATGCTTGTTTGATTGTGAACATGAGTTTTTGTGGCTTTTATTGATATTTTATTGAAGTAGTACAATGGCCAAAGTGCGCTATGAACTCGCTGTTGGTTTGAACAAAGGTCATAAAGTAACACCTTACAAAAAGCGAATAAAGCCATCGTCAAGAAAAGGAGTAAGTTGAGAGGAAAAAATGCTAGATTCAACTAATTCACGTAATTTTGTTAATTGAATGATTTAGAAGTTGCATAAGAGTGTGAAATTTGTGCGCGATCTTATTCGCGAGGTGTGTGGCTTTGCGCCATACGAAAGAAGAGCTATGGAATTGCTTAGAATTTCGAAAGATAAAAAAGCACTGAAATACTTGAAACGACGTGTAAATATATTTCTATTGTTTTTTTTGAGAATTCTTTTTAATTAATACAGCTCAACAATGTCCATTTTTCTCTTCAAATCTGAAACTTGATTTTAATGAATTATTTTACATTGTTTAGATTGGAAGCCATCGAAGAGCGAAAAGCAAACGCGATGAAATGCAAGGCGTTTTGATTGCAATGAGGAAAGCGCAGGCACAGCATAAGTGATCCTGTGACTATGACTTGTATGTTTCAAAAAACTGGAGTAAATTTGTGATTGATGTTATTGATGATAGTTTATTTCATTTACATGTATAGTTCAGAATTTGATTTGAACAGTTTTTGCCGAACAATCCTAAAGAGAGCTGAAATTAGCTGACGATTACTTTCAACGGCGTAATTTTTCCCTAAATAATAATTTCAAAATGTCAGAGGATGAACTTTCATGTTAATGACTATAAATTTTTTCAATGCTAATTATTGTGTGAAGTTATATTGGCTGAATACGAAAACAGATATAGAATGAAAACTTCGATTTAAATGCTGCGCTGTTTATCATCAGATAAAAAATGAAACTATTTATTTAATGTTTGTTTTATAAAATTTAAGTTTCAGAATTTTATTTGAGAGGAAAAAAGTTAGAAATACAAGTTCAACATTGGAATGGAATTTTTGTTTCACTGCTTTTATTATACTGAATTCATATACAGTAGAACTCCGATTATATGACCATGCCGTTTTTAAGGGAATATGGATAATCAGACGTCTTCAATTTTTTAAAATGTATGTACGTTATTGAAGCGTTTATAGCTGTTATTCTCAATTATACGCGGAATAGTAGATATTCTGTTTATTATGTGACGTTATTTGCCCTTTACTCGCTTAAATTGCATGAATGTTTATTAACACGGTTGATTATATTTTTCAACGATACATTGAAAAGCACTAGATTTACTTTGTGTCACATTTTATAAAATCAGTAATAAGTTTCTATTTTAATGAAGACAGCTTCTTCTGTGCAGCGATATCGCAAATATGTCTTACTACCATCAGCTGAGTAACGCTGAATTCATTCTGCTGCTCCATCCAATTGAAGAAGACTTTGGCGCAAGAATAAGCTTCTGAATGGCTCGGCCCTTCATCTGACTTATCAGAAATATCAGACTCGTCGACGTCTTCTTTTTCTTCTTTTTCCACTGCTTTGAGTATTTCATCGTCAGTTAATGTTTCGAATAACGGGGTATCATCATCGGCTAGCCATTGTTCACCTTCGTCCTGCGATAACTTAAATTTCTCGAACATTTCTGTTACAGTTGCAAAGTCCTCATCACAGTCTATTGACTGGTTTACACATTCTTCTTTGTAACCCAGAAGTTTATTCCATGATACTCGCAAAGTATGTCCTGAAATCCAGCCCTACGCTTGCGCAATCATATAGCAGCAGTCTTTCAAACTTATGCTTTAAGTTGTGACACCAGATCACCCCGTCAGCTTCTGAAAGGACAATTTTTCGCAAGAGTTGTTTCCTATATCGCTTTTTTAAACTTTGAATAACAGTTTGATCCATTGGCTGCACAAGAGACGATGTATTCGATGGCAAAAACAAAACCTTGAACAAGCCATTTTTACGGTCTAGCAATTCAGAACTAGGATGACAAGGTGCATTGTCAATTATGAGTAACACTTTTCCTGATCTTTTTGTCTTCTGCTGATATTCTTCAACGTGAGGAATAAATGTCTCATCATACCAGCGGGAAAAAATATCTCCTGTCATCCAGGCTTCTGTCTGATAATCATAAACCACCGGCAACTTCTGCACACCAATCATGGATCATGGACGTTTTGATTTTCCAACTAATAACAGTGGTAAACGATCGTTACCTGTAGCATTCGCGCAACAAAGAAGAGTAACTTTTTCCATAAAGGACTTAAAGCCGCTGGCAGTCTTCTCGGTCATCGATACAAGCGACGTTTTAGGCAAACACTTCCATACCAAGCCAGTTTCATCCGCGTTATATACAAAATCAAGATCATACCCTTCTTTCCTAATAAAATCATTCTACGTAGCTGTAAAGTTTTCGGCACTCTCATTGTCAGCAGACAACTTTTCACCGTGAATTTTTAGCTCGCGTATGCCATGCCGACTTTTGAAGTTTCTTAGCCATCCTGAACTGGCTACAAAATTATAAATACTGAAATCTAGTGCTTTTTCTTGTAAAATGGGACCACTTATTGGTTAGTCAAGTGCACGTTTCTGGAAGAACCACATGTATACCGCTGAATCAAGTGCGCTGTTTGACGCTTTTTTCATCGATTTTCGTGAAGAACAGCAACTCGAAGAACAGAACAAAGGCGCTCAGCCGAAGTCGAATGCGATAGATACCTGAAATTGTGGACAGACCCACACCAAAGCTCTCCACTAGTCTACACACTTCTAGTTTTTGCTCTAAACTCAAAACCTTTCTAGTAGCGGACATACCGTACATAAAAATTAGCCAACAACAGAATGTTATAGTATTAGTAAAATGCAGGTGAACTTAATATCATAAACAATGCATTTCATCTAGCCGGCCAAAAAGCGTTCGGATAATCGGTTATAGGATAATCAGAGTTCAACTGTAATGTCCTGTCTTCGGCTCCGGGGAGCAAAAGGTCGACGCTTCGAGATTATTCCATTTGGCGACGTGTACTCATTCTCAAATTCACTGTCAGTCGTTGCTTCATCACTGCCATTATCAGTAGTATAAATGACAGAGGTATAAATGAAAACCTCGCCGTCACTTTCAACTTCAAATAGTTGATCACTGCCATGATCTGCTTCAAAATTACACACCGATATAACGTCACTCTCTTCATCTGAACCAATTTCAGTGCTCACGGTGTGAACATATCTGGATGCACCAACAAGCTGCTGAATTTTATGTAGCGTAAAAATACTATAAGAAGAACGAGACATTCAAAACCTGTAAGAAAAGGAAAAGCACAGACGAAGGTAAAATGTGAAATGACTTTTGTTGTCCAGAAATGTCAGACTCATTGTCATGAGAATGAAACACAGGTCAAATGTGGCAACACCCTGGAACAACTGTTCCAGGAGCCTTGCTATGCACGTATGGAGAAATGCAAAAGCCGCCATCAGTGGTCCGCCACAAGCGATTATATTTATCAACAGGTAACTGTAAACTGGATATATCTGACCCAGGTCTCTCAGCTTTCACAAACAACTAACTGCTTTCATCACATACTGAGCTAACCACATTGACTCTTGGACAAACGTCTAGAAGCTTACAGATTGTGGCAGAGTCTTGTAAATAATACTGTATTTGTTTTCCAGGATGGCATTCAATATGACTAATCTACATTCCATTATCCACAGAAACTTTATCGCATATTTATTCCCATAAAGCACAAAACCATGGACCACATTCAAAAATGATCAATGTGGTAACCTCAGAGCACATGAACTATTACTAACATATCAATTATTTCAACAGAATCATCGTTAAAACCAAAAGTGTTCTGTGTCTACAAATGTAGACAGGTGCCCGGAATATGAACAGTAAACATGAAACAACAGTTTCAAGTAGTCATAGCTTATAAAAATTGGCTGCCGAGATACAGCATAAAAATTCGTCGACAGATTTGGAATAAATGCGGATAATCATTTTTCGTTCTATTACAACAGCGTTCCAAACATTGTCCGTCTACACATGTACATAGGAGCCCGGATGCAAGTTAAACAACTCGTAAAACTGAAGTGGAACAGTTGGACACTTATTTCTTGGGAAAATTACTTCATTAAATTCTATAGATCAAGAACAACTTTTAGAGGAAGCTTCTTCACCATTGCCTAAAAAACGGCTTGTTATAAAACACTTTCTAAAACAAGTAATCATAATATAGATTTCAATTGATGAACAAAGTCAATGAATTCATTACTCGATTAAAGCAAGCAAAATTTCAATAGTTACTGCTTCCTGAAATTTAACAAGGATTGAATATTTCTCGTTCATGAATACCTATAAACAGTGACTTCAAATGAACATCAATGCTCAGCATCAGAATCATCAAATCAGCAACAAAAGCTTAACATCGACTTGGCTGTCACGACAAGTCGTTGTCATGTTCTCAATTTTGTAGACAATCTTTAAAAATTATAACAAACCTATTGCCAGTAACCCTGCCATCAACTTCTAAGCGCGGTAGCGTTATCTTTTATTAGGTAATATTCCAGATTTGACCACTACAGAGTTCACAGCTGTCTGATTTTTGTAGTTCGTAATTTTTATGCACATGACAGCAAAAGTATCTCCGAAAGCGTATAGTTCAGTCTCGTTCATTTCCTCATTAAAGCAGAGAATCAAACAACGTAAAATGTGAATTCGTGAAATCAAGCTTAGTTCCTTCTTCCACTTCCTCAGAACTTGGTGCAAATCAGATCGAATAAACTCGTTTCAATCCAGAAATACCAGAAAATTTAAAACAAATTTCGTGCCGGAAATTTTAAAACAATCCGGAGTCGGATAATGTGACACGAGATAGCGGGAGAGAAACAGACTACAGACCGGAATTATAAGCTATTGTCTCGTGTAATAGGATTAAAGGTGTAATAAAGATAAATTCATCATGATCAAAATTCCAACAATCATGGGATATTCACTACTGTTCACCATGAATACTGTTGGCAAGTTAGCAAATATGGAATTTTGGTCAGTGATCCTCTTGTCGATTCAAATTGGATTAGATTGGATCAATCAATGATCTTAGTTTCTTCGCCTCTGTTTCTCTTTGGACGTTGAGTGGAATGTCAATCACGTATATATTATCGAGTGTTTCGATCGAAGTAGTCGGAAAGGAAGCTGTCCAGTTAGCTATGCAATTACTTACAACATTCATAGCCATGAAAAGGAAACAAATGAAGCCAAAACAACTTTTTTTAAAAACAAATAAACGTAGTGGTTCTTGGATTTTTCCAGAGGAATCGACTTATATCTTAAAAATTCTCGTGTAGCTTTATTTAAAATAAAATTTCCGAAATATCTACTTTCAAGTCGATATCGTCAGAAACTGAGTATCATTCTAACAAAGTCATTCTGCAAAACTGGACCTGCTTCTAATTGTTCGTCAATCGATACTCCTTGGTACCGCGCCGAGCCGTCAAAAACGATTCCATCAAATGCGTGATGAGAGAATGGTGCAATTCTCCTGAAAACGACCATCGTCAAGTATTTCTCCTGTTATAAAATCTTCCAGATACATTTGCCCTAGGATTTTCAGGATCAATAAACAAAATTGTTTTCAGTGCGCCAAAACCTAATTAGCATATCTACACAATTTTATCGCATTATTGAAGGCTCATTATCATGAATTTGGATAAGCTTCTCAAGCTTTAATCAAACACGAATTCATTCCAATTCATGAAATTTCTTTATCAAGTTGTACTCAAAGTAGTTTTCTGCATTTATATATAGCTGATAAATCTCTGCATATTTGCTAAGCTGTTCAGTTCTACCCAAAACTATCCATCACACACCAATGAGAATGTAAATTTCGACAGTTGTTCTAGAAAATTCATCCACTATTCTCAGTCGATTTAATTCTCTATTATTAAATCTTCAAATCTATTGGAGAAAAGCATTCTCCTGACCTTTAGCCTTTAGCCACTAGCCTCTAGCTCTGGCCTACGACGGAGTTGAGCCTGAGAACATGTTACTGTGGCCCCACTGTTGTATATAAACGAATGCGTTCTCTGTTTTCACTCACTTATGTTTTCCACGCACAACCGCTTTATATTGTCCTTACATTGGAAGTACAATAAACTAATCAAAATTCAATAAAATCAAAATCATCTCAGACGCTATATAAATATGTGAAATGCAATTTAAAAAAAAAGAACTTTAATGATACAAAAATTTGAAAACATACATATTGTGCAACAACTAAAATTAATGAAAAATTCATTTTCGGACAACCACAACAGAATTCATTTTAAGTATCTCAAACTTAAATTAAGCATCAAAGCTGTTAAAACAAGATAAAAAATAAAAGAGAAATACCCTTTATTCTCAAAATTGAATAATAATGGAAAATTCTAAAGTAAGAAACTACAATAAGCAGTTACATCTTACGTCGAAATAATGCGTAATATCAATTCATGACAATAATGCATAAAATTGATTATCATTAAAAATTTTATCTATATAAATAGTGCGAAAAATTCAAACACAGTTGCGTAATTGATTGCAATTTTCAAGCAAAAAAACGTCAAATAAAGAAATTTAAAAACACATACATGAAAAATTAAAAGTCATAGAAAAGAAAAATATTACAAGGGAACTTTATAAAAAATCAAAACTGTTACCACCTAAATGACCAAAAACTAATCATAAAAAATGAAATAATTAATACTTATTATAAATAGGTTTTATAACTTCAAGATAGTACATATAAATGATCTCGACAGCAAATGCAGCATCCTGAAGCCAATTGTTAAAAAAAATAAAAGAATTATATGAATAACATACTGCATTCGTAAAATTTATTAAAAATCGAAAATTCTAAACTGAAAATTACCATAGATGTAAATAAGTTGATTTCGAAAGATAAATGATATGCATTCATATCAACAAGATTTGAAATTAATTATTATAAAAACGGTCCTACCTGAAATAACAATGTTTAAAATGCAAGAATTGCATTATGGGTGAGTAATAATGGGTGAGTGTTTCAGATGCAAAGTATATAAAAATTAAAAGAAAAATAAGAAATTTAAATTCATTCAGTTAAGCACAACACAATAAAGTAATAAAATAAAATTTTAAAATAACCAAAATCAAAATTAAATTACAGGCAAAAAGTAAGAAATGCAGGCACGAATGTGAGTCAAATTAAAAATACAGAATAACAAATTTAAAAATTAGAAAAATACATTAATAATAATTCATTTCATTTTTAGAAAAAGTTGAAAAAATTGAAATCTGAAATGCTTGAAGCGTACTATAATTATTGTGAAACAAAGGGCGATATGGATGATTACACAACAAACAACAGTTTCAAATTCATGTCCTCATGGTGAAGGTAAAGTTTGACCAGTAAACAAGTTATGAAGGATGCTAACATAATTATGATGCATAACAGTTTTTATTTTTATGACTTCCACGTTTAGAAAAAATTTTTTTTATTTCTTTATTTTTAAGAATTTATTTTTAAAAATAAATAATACATTTTTATTTTTCATATTTTTTTAGTTTTTCAAATTTTTAATTGTGCATACTGGATTATGGGAAAAGTGATAGAAAAAATCTGATAAAATTATTTCTTTTAATTTCATTTTTGTTATTTGCTTTTTCAATATTTCATTTCATCTTATGCTGTTGTTGTTAGCAATTATGTGTGTTCTGATGGATACTTTTATTATCTGTTACTATTAATGAGTTAAAGCATTTTTAAATTTAAAGCATTAAATAGTTGTTTTGATCTTTTATTGCCCATTTTATAACTGTGCAAAATGATTGCAAATTCAAAGCTGTGAAAAAAATTTATTCAAGTAGTACAAGTGAAGTTTAATTTATTAATCATTAGTGAATTTCATATTATGTGATGTTAATATTAAAATTTGAAATCGTTGAAAATGTTAGAAAAAGTTAATTTCAAATAGAAATAATAAATCGATCAATTAATCAATGAAAAAATCAAAAAACAAATGAAATTATAAAACTGAGTATTCAATAAGTTTCTCTGATAATGATGATAAGTGAAAAAATGTTTTCGATGAGTAGAATGAAGAAGATGTTGTGCCGCTAATTTCTCACGTACGGCACGACTGTTAGAAGCGTACCATACAGATATACTTTATCTATGCTCAACAGAAGATTGACCGCTGTAATGTCCCTGAAGGTAATAAGCGCAGATTTGGTTTTCAGGTTCTTTTCTGCCGAAAATTCAATTCGAATACTCATGTTATCAATAAAACCAAAAGCTAAAATTTAAAATGAGATCAAAATTGCACAAGATTTCATTGAAAAGGTTCATTTCATGCAGTACAATAATTCTCTTACCTCTAAAACGCATGAATACATCTCTGCGTCTGGTGCCAACAGGAAGATCTTTGATAAAGACTTTTCTGCTTTGATAAGTATTAGTTTCACGTCTGCTGTTCCTTGTAGTCACATTCTAAAATCATATATGCAACATTCAATGATATATGAATTAATTTTTAATTATAATTTTTTGCATGCTTTCGTTTACATTATTCGGTCTTTCATGTGCCACTGAACTGTGCATGGATTTTCCACCTCGAACTACTTCTGCCCAGGTATTAGATTTAGTTTCACTGTTTTTTTTCTTCATTGGATCACTACGTTTTTCATCTTTACAACTGCTGTTTTTTTCTTCATTATTCTTTTTTTCTTCATGACTCTTTTTTTCTTCATGACTCTTTTTTTCTTCATGACTCTTTTTTTCTTCATGACTCTTTTTTTCTTCATGCCTCTTTTTTTCTTCATGACTCTTTTTTTCTTCATGACTCTTTTTTTTATCCCCATTATTATTTTTCAAATCAAAAAGCTGATTCATCTTCAAACGACGTGATTCATCTTCACTTAAGTCATCAAATTTCCACTCTGATGCATTCTGACTTTCATCTTCAACTAAATTACGGTCCGTTTTCTCTGAAACCATCGCTTCATCAGTGCAATCTGTTAATTTTATTAAAATAAATAACAAATCTTCTTCTGCTTTAAAAATAAGCTAAAGATATACTTTTTGACGATGTTGACGTGGAATCGTCATTTATTTCCACACTAACACTTTGCTTGTCAATTCGAAGCGCAGCGTTGTGTTTCTCATCGCTTAACAAAAAGCATATAAAAGTAAATTTTGTAAAAGTATTTCAGATAGATTACTTACACATCAGATTTCACAATCCCAATCTCTTGCTTTTGCGAAATTTCACAGCCATCAGTATTCTGTGACATTTCTTCAACGTAATCAAAATAAAGAAACAAAAGCATTAATAATCAAACATAATAGAATAACAATCACAAAATACAATTGCTTTATCAAACTGGACCTTAACACAGTAAAACTATATAAATTATAAAACTCAAAAGTCAATTCAGAAATGGATACATTTCAAGAAAATAATAAGTGAAAAGGAAAAAATGACAAAACAAAAACAATGAAATAAGAAATTACATTTAAATAAATTTAAAATTTTCACAAAATTGCTTATGGAATGTGTCTTGCTAAACTAATCAAATTTTCATTTAATATTGAAGTGCTATGTGTAATTAAATATTTAAAAGTTACAATATAAAATGTGAATTACCCTTCTTTATCACAATTTCCTTGTTGATTCCACTTTCGTTTTCTGTATCAAAGATGTGCAACACTTCATACGTGATGTAGTAAGATGTCTTAGATTTCGCCTGAATTGTCAAAATTTGAGTGAACGTCCTTTCTCCTTGCTTCTCCTTTATTTTCAACGTTCCTGTAACCTAAAAATATAAATAAGAGAAATATATATCTCATAGAAAAAACAATACGAATAAAATACCAGAATCACCAACGTCTGGTTTGGTAACACTTCTGTGTGACAAATTCTTATTGCCACTTTTTCAACACCACTTCTGAATTCACTTTCAACGATGTATTTTCGAATTTCATCAATTCCACTAACTTTCTCCGAATTGTAGATGAACTGAGCATCAATGGAATAAAGTCTGTGAAGACTCTTCCCACCATTCACCAACAAATCATTGTATTCCGCCAAAAACTCATTTGCAACCACAGCGTTCACATTCAACGGCAATTGTTCATTGTTGTTGCCCATTTCCACAGTCTTGTTCTGTTTGGTAACACTAGCTGATTGCAAATGCATACTTGTGGTTAAAGCTAAATTATTCAACATTATTTAAAATCGAAAAAAATCTTAATCACATGAAAACTTACCAATAGCACAAGAGAGACAAGAGAGAGCACCGAGTCGGTTGAAGTCCGAGAGAGAGAAACAACCAAGAGCTGATAAACCACGCACACAGTAAATGCGCCTTTAAAGTTTCTACGTTTAAATTTAAACTAAAATTATCTTAACCTTTCTTTAAAGTGTTCTGAATGTCAAACTTTGTTTAAACTAAAAAATAAAAGTTACCTTTGTGTGAAAATATGGTCACAATTTCATAATTATGATTGCATAAATTAAAAAATTTTTATTATCACTTTACCTGAACTCATTTCCAATTTTAGATCTATCTCTTTCTTTCAAATCACATTTCCTTGTCTTCAATGAAGAAGTACTAATCATTGACTGATTTTTTCTTTTTCATTTACCAAAAAAAGTTATAAAGTTCATTTTAAATAAAAATTAACATGAAAAATTCATATAAAATCAATTTATTTGATATCAAATATATGTAAACACTTAAACAGCTTCTCATACCATCTGCAAAAACCATTCTGGATAATAAACGGCTAAAAATATTTAATTAAAGCTTTATTTTCTGCACTAATAAAAATGATTAGTTGAAAAAAAAAATTTTTTTTTTGCGAATTAAAAAATATTTCACTTTTAAAAATAACTATAATAATGCATACTTTTTATTCACTTTTTGAAGCTGTTGTTTGTTTTTAATAAAAATGTTCGAACTTTATTTTTGAGCAATTTGAATTTTTGTGAATATCATTTTATAACATTTTCAATACTTAAAATATTGTTCCTAGCTAATGAAAATTTACCTGTTTTTTCATGCTTTTACATGCTACAAACATCTACCTATACTCATAACTTATTTTATATGAAATTACATGTAAATGTTCATATGTAATTATGTGCATATAAATAAAAGTGTATACAAAAAAATACTAATAGTAGTCCAGTTGTCCCTCAACATTCGTGGTATATACGTTCCGGCAATACTGCGAATAATTTTGCCACTTCTATTTATGGGGGGATGATCTTCTTCGGGCCAAATTTTCACCGCCATATTTTACATAAAAATTTTCGCTACAAATGTTACGTCACAACTATTAAAGTTACGTAATTCTAAATGGAAATATTTGAACCAATGAAATGAAAAAATATTGCAGCTAATCACAAGTGACAAGTTTGAATCAATGAGCAATTAGACAATGAAAACCAATAAGACAACGGCACGAAGGTCCAATAAAATAGCGCGTTCAACGACCAGTAAAATAGGGCGGTGAAAATTTGGCCCGAAGGAGACCAAAACGACAACAGTACATAGGAAGACCAAAACTCTGCATAAAACGAAAGCTACTGCTTAGCAAACTAGCAGTACATGAACAATATGAATGCATAAGCCGTTGTATGCGACTATAGTAGCATCATGCATTACGTATTTTTCAAATTTCGCGTTATTCTCACACTGTATTGGACTGTGCTAGCCTGGGAGCGCACGTCCTGCGCTTCCAGGCATGTCTCCACCAGTTGTCAAGCTTACCATCGATTCAGGAATCATGTGACCGCAGCTGCCGTGAACCATCAGCCCGTTCGCAGTGCCCTTGTTTGCTTCGCCCTAAATTTTCATTTATCTTTTTTATCTTTTCATCAGTAGCGGTTAGTTAGGGCTCCCAGTTGGGTAAAGTCGTTAACGTTACATTCAGCTTTTTGATCTACGCCGTTCGCCGTTGTTCTGAACGAGAGGTTAATTCGTTAATGGTCATCCACATGCGGGCTTAGTAACTGGAGTTTTCTTGTACTCCGCTTGTTGCAATAATATCAATCATTTCATCAAAAATCCTCGAATAATCAAATTCGCGAATGTTGAGCAGGCGGATGTTGAGGGCCGACTATATATATATTTTTTTATATCCATTGCTAGTTAAATTTTAATTAGACATCGATGATATAAGGCTAATATATTGTAAAACGTTTACGTTCTCAATCCTTCCTCACTAAAATGACACTTCGGAAAATATTTTAAGCCTATTATAACAACTAAAAACTGTATGAAAGGTAAATAATATAAATATTTTAAAAAACGTTTGATTACATATTTTGCAAAAATCAAGCATTTCAAAACGCCAATTGTTTGGGTTTATATGACTGAAGTATATTTTATTTTTGATTTTATTCAAAAACGCATTATATATATTCAAAGTTCTGCATTTTATTTAACTTAACCGAACCATCAAATAATGTTCATAATTGTACTTGATTTTAACAATTGGGCATGTTCATACGATGCATCCTACAGTACGATTAATTCTCGTTTTGTTAAGTGTCAACAATAAAGCTGGCGTGCGTTACTTCTTTGTTCTTGGGAATTCATTTGCCTAGCCCAGGGAAGAAGGCTTTCTTAGGCATTTTTTAAAAATTAACATTGCCATTTCCTATTACGCTTTCATCTGTGTTTACTTTACTGAAAAATCTATTTTGAATTTACTCTTTTATGTTCGAGTGAGTTAATTTAACATTATTCTAGATCATAGTTTCAGCTCGACTTTAATCTTGTAATATGTTTTATTTTGCCATATTCTTTTCTTTTCCTTTCCTATTGCATAGTGTAGTAATAGCTATATAATCTTATTTTTTTAATGATTTAATTGATTTTATTTTTGAAAGAAGCTTAGATATTACCTTGACACTAAGTGATTATTCCTAGTCAAATTATAATATAAAATTTTCGATTAATTATTTAGTATTTATTTTTTTTATAGCACTTTTGTTTCTTTTATAATTTTAAGTAATAATACAAGCAGTGAAATAATGTAATTGTTGTCGTTTGTCAGGTTTTGATTGATTTACCAGGATGTTGAACAGTAAACTGCATTTAGATTTTATGGGTACTTCAGAGCAAGATTCAAAGGGCGTTCGATCAATGTCAGTAGGCAACTTGCCCACTGAAAGTTCTGAAGAAAAATATCAGGTGATACATATCGAGAGTTAATTTTGCGATTTTGAATTATTTGTATTTTATAAAATGCGACAGCACTTAGTTTTTCCAGGACTATTGTTGCTAGAAACCGTGACTGAAGTTTGAAATGAAAAATACTTTTCTCTTATATATATATATATAATTATTGATTATCTTGCATTTTTTGATTTTACATTTATATTTTAGGCACCTGCTACTGCATTGATGCTTGCTGGTTTAAGTCTCAACGAAACTCAAAATACATTGTCAGATATTTACCTAAAGGAAAGGGATAAAATTGTTGAGGTTTGATTGATTGATCATTTATTATAAATAAGAAGCCAGTAAATAGTTTGACAATCTGTAGACATTTCTGTTGTGGTCAGAAAGTGATCAAGTTAACTGTATACAAGTTTTATTGTCTTGTATGAATCATCATCAGCATGGTTTAGTGAATTCTTTTTTAAAGCCAATGTTTCAAAGGGATTTTATCTCTCTTTTAGCAGGTAATTTTTGTTGTTGCTTTTTTTTTTAATTTTCAAATATAATTTTTCTTTTCTATTTATTTCAGCTAAAGGTTTGCTTAACATAGCTGTGAAGGTGCTTTCGTATTTGGATGCCAAAACGCTCTCCATTGCTGAATATGTATGTCGCGATTGGAGGCGCGTCATTGCGCAAGGTCATTTATGGAAGAAGTTCATTGAACGTAAAGTACATAGCGATTCACTTTGGAAAGGTTTGGCCCATAAGCGTGGCTGGTATAAAAGCTTCGTTTTTTGTATTTTTTTTATTTTAATCAATTCTTTTTTAAGGATTGAACATATTGTTAGGACAAAGTCAGGTCGATATTCACAGTTGCATTGCTTTTACCGCAAGCTGTACAATCAAATTATCAACGATATTGAAGTTGCAATTTTCTGCTTTTACCCTTCAGTGCTGCAGAATGTAACTTTTGTTTGCCTTTTTTAGACTATTGAAAGCAACTGGAAACATGGTCGTCTTTTGCTTTATCGAATCAATTGTCGTTCAGATAATAGCAAAGGTGTTTACTGTCTTCAATATGATGACAAGAAAATAGTCTCTGGTCTTAGAGATAATACTATAAAGGTGCGTGAATTTTATTACAGCATTATTGAAATTGATCTATTTTGCATTACTTTTGCCATTCACGTTATTTTGTTCCATTTATTTTTATGACGATTTTATTATAGACCAGGTTTTTTTTATTTCACAAGTCATTTTTTGCTATTATTTATTGTTAAGGTGCTGTTGACCCATTTTTTGTGCACATTTGTACCAGACATAAGGTCATGCTCACCAGTAGTTTTAGTACAGTACATTTGAATAGCGCTTATTTCTGCATTTTATGTACTTTTATTAATAGAACTATGTATGTATAATTATAAATTAAGAACTGATATTTATGTATGTATTATTATTTTTAGATATTTGATTTTGAAACATTGAGTTGTATAAAAGTATTGACTGGTCACACGGGATCGGTTCTTTGTTTACAGTATGACGATCGAGTGATTATTAGTGGCTCGAGTGATTCAACAGTGAGGTATACATAGCATTGCGATTATGCTTTTCATATTTTTTCAAAATGTTTTTTTTTGAAGAGTATGGGATGTCAACACTGGCCATATGTTATGCTCTCTTATTCATCACTGCGAAGCTGTATTACATTTACGATTCCAAAATGGAATGATGGTCACATGCTCGAAAGTACACGGCATGTTACATTAAAATGTTTAATGTAATTTTGGCTTTTATTGATTTAGGACCGAAGCATAGCAGTATGGGATATGGTTTCTCCAACTGTTATAAATTTGCGTCGTGTCTTGGTAGGCCATCGAGCGGCCGTTAATGTTGTAGATTTTGATGAAAAATACATTGTTTCAGCATCTGGTGATCGAACAATTAAAGTATGCGTAGTGTGATTAAATTATATATATTGTATATGTGCTTGTTTTCTATCTGTTTTTTTAAAACAAAGTAATAATTTAAAGTTATATTTAAAAAATTGTTTTTGACCTCAAATGAGAAACCAGTTAAATTGTAAACTGAAATCTGTTATGTTTATTAATTATTAGCGTATAAAGTTGATTTTTTCACTGTTATATAATGTTTCAGGTATGGAGTACTGATTCATGCGAATTTGTGCGCACGTTAAATGGTCATAAACGTGGCATTGCTTGCCTTCAATATCGTGATCGCCTGGTAGTTTCAGGAAGTTCTGATAACACCATAAGGTAAGCACGTATGCGTCATTAATAAAATAGCTGCGTGTAATAGTAGAGATGGAGATTTCAAATTGGAAGTGTTCTTTAGTTTATTTTTATTTGTAATATTATAATTTCTGTAGACTTTGGGATATTGAAAGTGGTATTTGTTTACGAGTTCTTGAAGGGCACGAAGAGCTTGTGCGTTGCATTCGTTTTGACAACAAGCGCATTGTATCTGGGGCTTATGATGGGTAAGGTGATATTTTTAATCACTGGATATTTACTTTTTTAAATGTACAAATTTTCAGTAAAATAAAAATTTGGGATCTCCAAGCAGCTCTCAACCCTTGTTCCTCGTCTACTTCATTGTGCTTGAAAACACTAGTGGTATGTATACAAATAAATATCCGTATATTATTTATTGTTTCTGTTTGTTTTATTTCAAATGAACGTGGATTGCTTTTTCAGGAACACACAGGTCGAGTGTTTCGGCTGCAGTTCGACGAATTTCAAATTGTAAGCAGCTCACATGACGATACAATATTGGTTTGGGATTTTTTGAATTACAAAGCACAACCTACAACAACAACACGCCCAGTAAACCAACGTAACGCTCAATGAGATAGTTCACTTGCATAGCAAAAAGGAATTGTACTGTACATCCAGTGATCGAAAATGAGGAAAATTATTTAATAATGTCACAAATCGCCATTTATTTCAATATTAACGCTTGCCTGACTGTCAGTTGGAAAATTTTTATCCACACATGACCATGCTATAAAAATCGACACTTTTTTTTATAACATTGCGTTCGTTATTTTCGTTTTTTTTGAAAAATTTATATTTTTGCTATATTAAACATATTTTTATTTTATTTTATTGTATGATGTAGTATGTATGATTAACTTCACAAACAACATATGAAGTAAGTTAATGAACAAACAGCTGTAATGAATAATGCAAAAAATGATTAATTTTTAACAGAAGCAAACAAATGAAAATAAATTTTGACGATTTTACGCGAGCATTTTACTTCAGTTTCAATATTGCATCATTTTCATGACTCAGAATAATAATAACTATAACTACTTTTCAAATGCGTTTTTAAATAAAACAACGTTAGTTTGATGAAATTTATGTTGCATTATTTAAACTAAAATTGCAAATGCTCATACGTATGTTAATTTAAAAGACGAAGGATCATTTGATATGATGCTATTCATTTTCAATGATATTTCAAATAAAATTAATCACATTCAATGAAGCATAAATGGAGTAATTTTGAAAAGTTTTTAATCAACAATGCTTTTAATGCTTTAAAAAAAGCTTAGCAATTTGAACAAATTTAAGAAACATTAAAGAAATTTGTCCATGTGATAAATAAAATAAAACAGCTTTTTAAAAGACAGCATGCATAGCTCATAGGCATATATGATACAGTATTCACAAATAAATAAGTAATCTTTCTAGATGCTACGTGCTCAATATTTAAAATTTTAAAATATAAGAAAACGCATTAACTTTTAAAATTGCGTCATTATCAATTAAGTCAAGTAGTCAATATTTCATTTTTATTTACATTCTAAATAGCACGCGTAAAATGATATTGTCTACCTTTCGCCATCCTTGACGCAGGAGGCAAATTCGTGGGATTATTTACTGCAGCTGCAAAAGGAAAAAACGAATGTAAGCTTAGTCAAAATTATTCAGACTAGATAATGCTTACATTAAATAAATGTAAATTACTCACCGCACTTATTTGATGATTGACTTTTGACAATGCTGCAAAAAGCACCGCTTGAACCGTATTCAATGTTTTGCAGCAAGTTGTAAAGCAATTAAATACACTGTGGGAAAACAGATTAAAAACTTATTTATTAATAAATGATACTTTTGCTGAATTACAATAAACCTGAGTCTCGTGAGTGACTATTACAAATCATTCAATATATCAACAAAGTATTAGCTTCTTCATTCAAGATATCATTTACAATTATCAAGCGGATTAAATTATGTAATAATTAATTAATTTGAAAATGAAAGAATACTTATTTCTTTTCGTAACTTCAAAATAGCATTACTAGAAACCACAACATTACATACAGTTAAAAACTTTTCAACTTTAAACATCTGAAATGGCTCGTGAAATTTGACTTTTATGATAAAAAATTGTTAATCAAAAAAAGACCAAAATTTTAATGTGCCATTATTATAAATAATAATTAAATAAAAATTATTTGAATTATTATTACAAAATTATAGGACTTTTTATTCATAAAATAATGAAAACAATCTTTGTTGTTTTCTGCATAAAAGATGACTGTTTATTAATTGAACTTCATTTTCATTAATTCAAATTAGTCATACTGAACAAGCAAGCTCGTAAAGTGATACTGAGCGATTAATCATGTAGCTTGTTTTTACTTTAAATTAAAAATAAGACAATATTGAATAAAATAATTCTGTCTAATTTTACGTAAATCTGGATAAGTATAGTTAATCAACTGCAATTAACTCAAATTCGACACCGATCACACAACATTCCTTTGATTTTAAGATTTATTCAAGTCATACTTTAACAACTGATGCACGGTGAAATGAGTAAATTTCAAATCAAACAGAAAAATCCACCATGAAATAGTTTTGAATACTGTAATTGTGAATTAACATAAATTTTCAACAGCGCTGTGCAAATTTATAAATCCTAACGTCTGCTGAAATTTAGCTCCAGGAAAATATTTTTTCAGTATCTCATTCAAAATTGGCATGATTATACCTTTCTTCAGCCTTTTCAAAGTAGGCTTCACATGCCGCAAAATTACAGAAAACAACAGAGCACTGTCATTAGTGACGGGTGCAATACGCAGATAATTTTTTAACCAAATCAACAAAACATTAATACGAAATTTGCCCGATGCTGCAGAAGGATGACACTTGGGATGGTGGTTTCCCAGAATTTGCATTAAAGGGTATGGTTCACACAACATTTTTGTATATAAATAACAGAAATTATTACAGTTTGCCAGATTCAGTTTAGACGATTGTGGCGAAGTCGAACTTGGAAAGAAAGGAATAAACTCCGGTACAATGGCATAAATCATATACAACATGAAATTGAAAAAGCGGGGATAAACTTGACAAATCAAAAGAATTTTAGTTATAACTATTTCCAATAAATTACAATTTTCAGTAATTTGAGATATAACATACTTACCTATTGTGTAAAAATAAATGTTCTCGGAGTTATCAAATTTCTTATACATGTTCGGTAGATTGTTTATCATTTCTGATAAAGCTTCCCATGAATCCAAATTCAAACATTCATAAACTTTTAAGGATAAATCTGATGTAGAGCTTTGCGATTTTATAGCAACGTCGTTAATGAAATTCAAACAATTTTCATAAAAAGCACCGTCGTCTACTAATTCTAGTGTAGGAAGCTTCAATTCTACATTTAAAGACTCCATAGCACTTGCAGTTGACAAACAGCGATCATCTAAAGAAGTAGGATTGACCTGAATGTGGTCACTCTCCAAAGGAAAATCATTTACAGACTCCAAAATTGATTTCCAATCTACAAAAAACATTTAATTTTGAATTCATTCCATTATTTATAAAACTTATCAAAAATGTACCTGCTTGTTTAGAGGTAGTTGCAATTTCACTGTCTTTTAATGGTTTAAGATTTTTTAAATCATCCATATCAAGAGTGGTTACTGACGAACCATCTGTAATGCTATCAACTCCACTGATTACATCACAATATTTTCCCACATTATCAGTGAAGTAATCTGCAGTCAATTTATCAGTCAATTTAATAAAAAAATGTGCTTCTTCGATGGACATTTGACACTCTTCCAACATATAATGCTCTTTGCAAATAGTGTTGTTCAATGCATCAACATCAACCTGTTGATTTGATTCTTGTTCACTGCTAAAGTTTTCTAGCGACTTAATCATATTCAACATGTTTTGATGAATTAATAAAAATTTGTCATTAATCGATTTCAACAACTTCATCAAAAGAAGAACACTGTCTTGAGAAAAGACGATATCAGATAACGTTTCATCTGCAGATGTGCTTTGTTTCTCTTGAATCCCAATTGTTTCAGCATGTCTGTTATTCTTGTCACAAGTCGAAAATTCTTCAACCGGTTTCTTATTACAGATACCAGGCATCTGATCAACCTCTGGTGGAGAACAATACCTTAACTGTTCCAAAAAAGTTTTTTTTTTCTCAAGATATATTTTTTCAATTTCTACAAATCTTCTCTGAATCCGATTATTGTAATGGCGTTTTTTTATATATTCTTCACGAGCTGCGTACATCAGCCATGCTTCATGTGAACTCATTCCTTCTTCATCGATTGCTAATGTGAAGAATAAATATGTGCAATTAAATGAAATATACATTATGGAAGAATTGATTATTAATTATTAAAAAAATTCCTCTTTAAAATAAACATCATGAAATAGATAACTTGAAAAATGAAGAGAATTAATGCACATAAAAAAATATTCTTCAAATTGTTTTAAAATTCAGCTTACAACTCTTTTCATTACGACTGTAAATATCACTGGTAGCGTCATCGTCATCTGAATCAATCCCAATATCACACAATTTATTTGTAACATCATCCATAGCTTTTCTTTCTTTACTTCTAATATATTAAAACATACAAAACATTTCTATGATGTATAAAAACAAACTTAAAACGAAGAAGAAAATGTTATACAGAAAAGGAAATTCAGGTATAAAAACAATGTACTGTAAGCAATTACACGCAATGGAATAGCTCATCTTAATTATTAATTTTATCTTGTTTAATATTTGCATAATATATGGAATATTTTAGTTAAAATTTATTTATTTTTAGATAAATGTTGAGTTTAGAAGATAATGCAAATAAAAATAAATCATTTTAAAAATGTGGTTGCTGTACATAGAGCAACTAAACAGGTTGAGTCCACGATTAAACTGAAGCAATATTTAGTCACCTGAGTTGCTATGTTAGTCTAACAGATGCTGATGAATAAGAGTACAAAAGATTAAAATGCCGTAAGGCAATAGCTTTACTTTATATGCGCTTGCTGAACAGTTTGAATTATTCATTATATATATTTTTTCTTTTGAAGGTGTTGTTTTGCGTGATGAAATGCATTTTGCTGGTTGAATGCAATTTATAATTTTGGTTTTTAACATCATGTGAAAATGTCTGAATTTTGTAAACCTTTTAGATTAACAATATAAATTATGGACATTATCGTGCATCTATCAAAAGAACACTACTTTAAAGACTTTCCAATTTTCTGTTCCCTTATTGACCATTTGTTCAAGGAACTATGTGAAAATGGACTTACAATGAAATTAAAATTAGAAGAAGAAAGCGTAAGTGATTCCTTTAATAAAAATTTGCATGAAGAAATATGCTCATTTTATAGCTGGAAAAATCCTTAAAAAAGGTACGAGGAATCTACTATAAAAATATGTTCATTGCTCAAACTTTGCAAGCTGTAAAGCTGAAAACAGTAATTTACATTAAAAAATTAATTTACAATACTTTGTTCATCTTTGAAAGTAAGTTTATAGACATATTCCTTTTTTTCACTTTTGGAATTAAACAATATAAAGAAAGAATTTCCTACAAATATCAGCATTTCCTATGAACTTCAAAAAGTATTAATATTTGTCATTTTTTAATTAAAAGTTGATGCTAATTTTCTTAGACAGAAAAAAATTTATTAGAACGATGTATTAAAGAAATTATGGAATTTATCACCAGTTTAGAAACAAAACTTTTCGCCATAACATCTGCAGCTGAAAAACCATTGTTCAGCATTACAAATGATGATGGTAATAAAATAGGATGAATTGAAATTTCTCAATTCTATATAAAATACTTATTTCAAATTTACCATATTCCTACAAAATTACAAACTGTAGTGATCACGGCGTGTACGATGTTTTGTCAGAATTGCCAGCAATATCCCAAAGCTTCCTATGATCAATATTTTGATTTGATGAAACTTTGGCAGAAGTTAAATAAGGCAAAAAATATCAATTTATCACACCATCAATGAGTAAATTAACATTGTTTTTAGCTATTTGATGAAAATCGAACTCTTGGTTCGAATTTTCTCCAATTTTGCTCATCCCCAGAAAATAGCAAAATGTCGATGAAAATAAATCTACTAAACAACCATACAGAAAATCTTGCTGCCAAAAGAAAGTGAGTTAAGCTTTTCTTTAATTTTCGTTTCTGAAAAAAATTAACTCTTCAGATTAATACAGTACAAATTATCAAGCAAAATCTACACGGCGGATAAAATTCAATCTATCCAGAGACAGTGGTAAGATGTAAAAATGCTTATTTGTTTATACAAATATTTTTATCTTGCTTATTTAAGTGCTGAATACGATGCGCAGATTGTACAATTAAAATTACAATTACTCAATAAAGAGCAAGAGTTGCAAGAATACCAACAGCTTATAAAAGATCCTAAATATGCACAACTTTTTCAAGAATACAAAAAACTAAAAGAAGATACTAATTTATTACAATGGACTATTAAAGATATTTATGAAAATCATAGTAACTAATATGGCGTGCTGATTCAATTTCCGCTAATTCACTGTATTCCTGAAATGTTCTGGATAAGCTTTTTTTGTATTCCTTAGTATTTTTTTAAAATATTTCTAAATTTCAAAACTGGTTTCAACTAGCACAAAACAAAATAAACAAACCATGTGAAGAATTTGTTACATATCACTACTGAAATATTAATTATTCTTTTACATTTATTTGATAATTTCTTGATAAATTGGAATCATTTCAGGCAATTCATGAATACAATTCTTCAATGTTGATATTTGCATTTAAAAATTGTAAATAGAAATTAAAAAATAATTTCAATCATGGTTATAACAGTAAAAAAATAACCAGCTCTAACTGAAATATTCAAATAATTTCAATCACAGTTGTTTTAAATCAAATCATTCTAGTTTCATTTTAAAAAAAATATTAAGTAGATCCTTTTATAAAAGCAACAATAGCCCTGTAAGATAGTGCTACTATTACAGCAGCAGCTGCAGGAATTAGCCAATTTGACCATGTTCTATTGGAAAATACAAAAATGAAAAACAGTTAAAAAAGCATTTCTATCTTACGAATTGAATATCGATGCACTTGGTTTTGTCACTGTTGCACTGCTCTAAAAAAAAATCAAAACTAAGCAATTAAGTAAAATTAATTATTTCTCAACATACCGTGCGTTGAAAAATTTTATGTTCATTCTGAAATGCCCATACAATAAATTACATATTTTTGATTTAAAAAAATATGAATCAAAAACATACTTCGACGATATCTCCAATATAATATTGATCTCGCATCTCTCGTGCATCGTTGGAATGGCCAATATCTTCAAAACTTTCTGTTGCATCTCGGCCAGCTTGTTCCAACAGTACTTCAATTCCACCTGGATGCTAAAATTTAAAATGATAATGTTAAAAATAATTAAAATTTTCAACTTTTCAAAAAAATACTTCTTCCAGAAATTTGGTCACATCATAAACTTTATTTTCCATAATTAACCAAGTAGATTGTTTGCTATTGTGCTCTTCCACTTCTCTCCGACTAAATGTTCGTTTTGTTGCCATTTCTTCATATGAAAAAATGATGATTAAAATTTTTATGTAATAATAAAAACAAAACGTTAGCAATGCGTGTAAATGTTCTCACAAGTTAATACATCTCATAGCATTAAAAATGAAATGCTGTTATGTAAACTTAAATTTGAATATGAAAATGATGAACGTCCATTATATATTGTTTAGTCTTATCCCAAACAAGTATCAATGGAAATATACAAACGTAAAATGTGCAAAAAATGATGGATGTAGTGGCAATAAAAAGATCGGTTGTAGTTGAACACTACAGATTGGCTCAGAAGAGATTACCTTCGCCCTCCATCCTATCTACCATCAAACAAACCATACAAAAAGAAAAGCAAAAGAAGCCTTGGCAACAAAAACAGCTACATTTATTTGTTACATTCGTGATAATGGAATTGAAATCAACGACTGTTGGCTGCCATACACGGTTTCCAATTGCAACCCGAGGCGACAACAAACAAACAATTTGACCAAAACATGATTCAACAACGAAGTTCACTATATGTATATATATTTATATTTATTTATTTTTATTTATTTATTTATAATTATAAATACAATAAACCAATTACAATTACCAATTAAACCAAAGAAAGCTGACGACGAAAACAGGAGCTTCCAAAAGCTACAAGATTTTATATTTTCAGTGAAGTTTGTCTGGAATAAAAACTCAACAGGAATAATGGACGTTACAACCGTAAATAAAAGAAAAAACAAAGAAGCCTTCGTTCGCTACAAAAATGAAAAAACACTTTCACTCACATCAAAATAAAATTATTTATTTATTTATTTATTTATTTATAGATTATTATATTTAAATAAAATAAAGTCAGTTAATTATTCTTTTTTAAGCGAATTTCACAGTGTAACACATAAAAAGCAAATTTTAAGCTAAAATAAATCTGAATTTACGTGCACTGGATTCCATAACAACATTTACATGATGCACAAAAACTATGATGTCTACTATAAAATCATTGAATGAAAGAAAACAACGGTCAAGGTAATCTTCAATCTACAAGCATGTACACATATAAACGGATATGCATATAAATATATAATTGTAAAAATAATAATCACTAAATTAGCAAAATTTTATAATTAAATAATATAAGCCCTTAAACTATACTTCAAGCGCAATAGTGTTGAATAATGACAATTATTAATTACAAATTTTTTAATAAGAATAACTTACAGCTGACCTTGAATAAGTTACTGTAAATGCTTTGACAGTTAACAATTATCAAGTAAGATATGCAATTGTATTAAATTTCAATCAAAAAAACAAAACATTATTCTAATATTTGTATAACTGACATTTCAATAAACAGCTTTACATTTTGTTTTATATTGAAAATATTTATGCTTATTAATTCATGTTTATTATACATTTATGCAAATATTAATAGCTTACCAAAATGCAACTTTTAAAAATGATTTAAAAATTAAATAAACATCGCATTGCATTGCATTTTTTACTTTGTTGCTATCCATATATTTACACTTGTGTATTCTTGTGAAATTTTATTTTTTACACAAAATTGCATACAAATTATACTACATTAAAAATCATTAACATATTGATAGATTTTATATCCTTTTAAAAATTATTTCGCATCATAAATGAAATTATAGATTTTTTATTAGTGAATAACTAAAAGAACAATCTATGAGCATTATAAATAATGAATTCATGTTAAAATGTTTTAATTATTTTTTTATTATAACACTTTACCAATTATGTTGCAGTTTTTTATTTTATGACACAGCTTGATTTTCAGATATACTTTCACCTATGCACTTATTTCTAAGTAGTTGAATTATGGTGATTTTTAATGGTTCTATCTTTAAAATATCTTATTTATAATATTACACTTTATGTTTTGAAATTTTTGTTTAATAATAAAGTGTTCTATTTGTTTAAGAAATGGGTGCGATTTGTCAAACAACTCTACTGGCAGGATCCTTTTTGGTTTTTCTCTATGGCATTGTACCACTACTTTTATATATGTTTCCAAATATTGAATTATCATTGATCTTTATGTCAGCTGTGAATTGGCCTTTTACCAATTATAGTGATCCTCGAGCTTATGGAGTGAAATATGATAGCAGAAATTTTTATCTGAGCAGTTCTGATGGTGTTAAATTGGGGGTATGGCACATGTTGCCAAAATCACTTCATAAATCGTCTGTTTTCAATGAAAGAAAATTTGATACTGTTTTTGATGATGAACGTTATCCAGTTGTTTTATATTTTCATGGAAACACATGGAGTCGCTGTGCTAGTCATCGAATTCAATTATACAACATTTTCACAGAGTTGAATTATCATGTTGTGACATTTGATTACAGAGGCTTTGCAGATTCTACTGGAAGTGCTTCGGAAGAAGGTATGAACAAAGATGCGCATACGGTTTATCAGTGGATAAGAACTCATTCAAATCGAACTGCAGTATTACTTTGGGGTCATTCCCTAGGTACTGCTGTTGCTACTCGATTTGCTGCCGATCTTTGCTTATCCGGCAATTGTCCACTTGGATTAGTTTTAGAAGCACCATTTAATAATATGTTTGATGCTGTAAAAAATCATCCATTTACATCAATGTATCGCTGGCATCCATGGTTTGCTGAAATATTCACATATCCCCTTTTGAAATACAATGTCCATTTTAAATCGGATGAGCACATAAAAAATGTTTATTGTCCAATATTGATTTTACACGCAGAGGATGATAATATTATTCCTTCTCATCTAGCAAGACGACTTCATGAAGCGGCTCTTTCTGCTGATCGAGATTCCACATTTAAAGAATTTAGTCGCACTAAGAAATATGGTCATAAGTTTATTGTTCGTGAACCTGAGCTGCCAACAATTACTAAAAATTTTGTCAAAAAGTGTACATCTGGGATATGATTTCGGTAAAATGTCTTATTAATGCATGAATTTCAATCTGCGTTGCTTTATCTTCTCATAATATTGTTTTTTTTAAATATATTTTGTTTTGACAATTAAGTGAATATTATTTTTTGCAAGATACATATGATATTTGTTTAACAAGATTTCAGTTTTCATTATTTCATTGAATGATTTCGATCTCTAACTTTTGGTTTTTCAAAATGCTACAATGATATTTATGTTCCAAAAAAAAGAATGAAGTTTTCATCACACCCTTTGCATTTATTTATCATGTCTTTATCAATGCAATATTTATGAAAATGACAGTTTGAAATGATTTATTATCAATTCAGAATGTTTGAACAATCAGAGTGATTTGTTCCTTTGTCATTCAATTCAAATATGGCGTGATAAAAGTTGACAATAAATTTCATCTCATGATTTTTTTCGTGAAAAATATTTATTTAGTAATTTACTTACTTCAGTTATAAATTGTCAGCTAAGGCGTGTAAAAATGTTGCAGCATTACTTTGCAAAGCTGATATTTTTTAAATTCATTTTTTCATTCATTTGGTCAGACTGATAATTAACAAGAAATATATGACGATTATTTTTAAAAGAAGCAATTTTACAACCTTTGCTTTTTATTATGATGTTGATGCTGATTTTGAGAAAAACTAAAATTATAAATAAAACTGAAACGTTAATAAAATGTCATACTCACTTGTATGAAAATTTTTTAGTTTGTTACTTTTTATTAATAAATGGTATTGAAATTAATAACTTTTGCAAAGATATAAATAACATTAACAGTACTGATTTTAATTTATTACTGGATTACGTTTTCAAATTTAGAATTAACAAATAACAACTGATTAATTAAAATGCATAGTTAAAAACATAAATAATATATTTAGATCTTACAAATTATTTATTTATTTTGATACAAATTTATTTCAAGATTTATTGAAATATTAAAGTAAAAAATACTTGCATTCATATTGTATACTGTAGCTTTCATATTTTGTTTAGAAATTTTCATATACCGATTTAAAATGTTTTATAAATTTTCATGCAATGAATATTTTATTAAATAGCAATGCTATTTAAAATATACATGAATCTCTTATTTATTTTTTCTTAATCAATGTTTTGTAATCGAAGACTAATATGTTGTGTAGTATTTGTTTTTTTTTTACTTTCTCTTTATCCTAGTTTTTCAAATTTGCTTATACCACTTTCATTTTATTCAAATTGTAATAGCATATAATATTTGTAACTTAAGAATTGTTTAACACAAGAAAAAAGAGTTACATAATGTCACTTTTACATTTTTACTTTATAAAGTTATAGTTTTTATAATTCAGTTTGCAGTATTGTAAATTATCAGATTGGTTGTTATAATCAATTATTATATTTAAATCATGTATAAATAAATTAAATGTTATGTGAATAATAAAAACAAAGAAAGATTTTTTTGAAATATTTCATTGTTGTTTATTTTTTGTTATTTTAGTTTAAAAATAGATACTGATCCAATGGCTTGCTGAGGAAGATTTTGATTTAATAAGGAAAATGTCAACTAAAGAATTTTTCTACATATGCGTAGCCATTTTACTGCGCATGATATTGTCTCTTTGTGGTTTAGTCGAATTTTTAGAAACTCGTATTGAAATTAGCACTCCGTTTAATAGCTGGATAAGAGGTATTTGTATTTTTCTTGATTAAAGTTGTTTGATGAATTTTATTTCAGTTAAAGAAGCTTTTGCATTGCAAAATGCTGGACTTTCACCATATTCTGGAGATGCTGTTCATTGCGTAAGTTGAATTATTTTCAAATTCATTTGTATCATAAAATTATTATAGAATCCCATGCTATTGATCATGCTTAACTTTATTGATCGCAATGCATCTTGGTTTACGCCATTCTTGTTTTGCGTAATCAAAATTTTGTTCTTAACTACGCATTATTTGAAAACCTGTGACATTATTGATAATTTTAGCTTTTGGATGTTATTGCAGCGTTTTTATTATCCAATGCAACTTACTTGTATCGTTTGAAAAAAGTATGTTGTTGTTTTTTAATGATTTTCTTATCTGTTTATTTATAATTTTAGCACTATGTTGAAAATTTGCAAAAATCCCAATTTGCCCCGAACACTAAGCATCTTTTGCTGAATGAAAATGAAAATTTGAAAATGTCCCAGCTTGTATTTATATGGTAGATAATTTTACATTAGATATTATTGCAATGAATTAATATGGTTGTTTTTTTTTAGTTATTTATTTAATCCTGTTGTAATACTGAGCACAGTTGCAAAAACAACATCTACGATCACGAACTGTCTTTTGTCTTGCGTATTGTTTTCCTTTATAAAAAGTACGACAACGATATAAAATTTCTACTTTGCATTATTTTTACTTTATTATTGTGATTTTATTTTTATAGGGAAGACTGTGATTTGCATATTTTTTCTCACCATGCTTCTGTTTGTCGATGTTTATTTTGCTACTCTGATTATACCTATTTTCTTATTTGTTTCACAAGTTTGTTTTAATTTTATTACATAATTATGCTTATTGTGTGTTTATCTGTTTTCACTTTTTTTTATGCAGGGTGGGCATTTTGATTGGAAAAAAGTGGTATATTTAAATTTATTTTTCTTCCAATGTTTGGGCTGTTTTGCTTTGCTGTCGTACTTATGTTTTGGAGATTGGTCATTTCTGAACAGCACCATTGGGGCAGTGTAAATAGCAACAGCAAGCAACATTCTGCACCATTTTTTACTTTTTAATTTAATTTCAGATTAACTTTATCCGACTTGACTCCGAACTTTGGTCTTTACTGGTATTATTTTGTGGAAATGTTTGATCATTTTCGACTATTTTTCTTGTTCGTTTTTCACCTTTGCCCTTTCATTTATACAATTCCATTAGCTATTAATTTAAGGTAAACATGGAAATTATTCATTTTTTGTTTCATTTACAGCTTTAATAATTTATGCACAAGTGAAAAGTTTGAATATTTTTAATTTATTCTCGTTTATTTTAGAAAGGATGCTTTTTTTCTCATTTATATACAGCTGTTAATAACTACTTTGTTCAAATCTTACCCCTCAATAGCCGACTTTGCCGTTGCATACAGCCTGATACCTTGTTTTGCTCATTTATTTCGTTGTAAGTATTTCATTGAGATAGTTGAAACTGATTTTTAATTCATTATAAATTTAATGTGATGCTGTAAAACTGCTGTACAATGGAAATTTCAATATGTATATATATATATCTTTGCATCACGTGAAAGCAAAATAAAATTTATTAGAAGAATTGTCAATGAGCTAAAAGAATCTTTTCCATTTGATATATTTTTTTTCTTGTAATTTAGATATGCAATATAGATATTTAATATTGTTCACGTGGTTTACTTGCATGGTATTGAGTCCTGTAATGTGGTATTTATGGATTGACCAGGGTTCAGCAAATGCGAATTTCTTCTTCGCTATTACTTTGGTCTATCTAGTTGCGCAAGTAAGCTAGTTAACTTCTCAAATAAGCAAATTATATTTTATTTATTTATTTTTAGGTATTTTTAATTAGTGACTTTCTTCAAGCACATTTTAAAAGATGCTTTTGTCTTCGTCACGGTGAAAGCATGTTAATCGATGGCGAAAATGGTGTATACGTATTGGAGTGATGAAAATTTGTTGTCTAAATTAAATATGTATAAATTATGTATTAAAAATGAATTTTGAATTTTCTGTTTTGTGTGCATTTTAAAGTTAAATTTAAAATTTCAAAAGTTTAAAGTGCTTTAAAGCATCAGCTTTCACAGTGAGTGCGAAAAAGTTGGTTGATCTTTATTGTTGTGTTTGTTGCTTGCATGCAGAATGGGTTCTCGTCTGTTGAAAATTTCCAACACAGATTTGGCTCCAAGTTTGCTGATGTTTTCCGTCTATTTTTTTATTTTGTTGGCTTGTGAAAGATATTTAAATTTTTGCATGCTGGGCGGCATTGTCTTGCTCTTGTTGTCAATGCCATTTCTCGAATGGGTACACATGCAACGAATCAATTTTGGTCGCGTGGCGATGCGTGCATTTTTTGACGAGCTAAATTTGCTCAGTTTGCCACGAAGCAAAGGGATACGCTTTGACTGCTGTGCCCCAATAGAGCCACCAACAATGTGGATTGACAATAAGGTAAACAATGATTTTTTTTAAAATTGACGATTTAATTTAAATTATTAATTATTATTTATTTTAGAAAGAAGATAATATTCCTGACGCTTGTCAATCGCAAACAACATCACAAACGTTGACTAGTACATGGCCGTCTGAAAATGAAACTCTGACAACTGACAATGTGAATACCAACATTGTAACTACGTCTAATATGCAAGAACAAAGGAGGATAGATTTTGAACGAAAACGCGCTGAGCATTACGCCAATGAGGCAACGATTGCCCGTCAGCACTTCGACGAATCTTTTCCCTTGAACAACATTACAACCAAGGAATCTTCAAAAGATCTTCAATCCAGCAGTGCAGAGGACAAAGAAGGCAAAAAGAAGCAGGTAGAATATTTTCATTTAGAACTTCTTATAATGCTTTCATCAATTGAAAAGTAATTGTATTTTAAAATTATCTCACATTTTATTCATTTTACATTTATAATAAATTAAATTGTAATAATTGATGAGAAGGAATTTAACATTGCGTACTGTAAGGTGTATTAGAGTAGATAGATGAAAGTACATGTTTAAGAATTGTCATTTTAGAATGAGGAAGATCTGCCAAATGAGGCCGCTGGAAAGAAAGATAAGCCTGAAGATTCCGAAGAAATATGATATAATAATATTTATTTACTAATTAATTTAACTTACTTACATTCAAATATTAATTTTCACTTTAGTAGTTAAGTTTTAAATTTTATTTAACATACTTTACTTTTTTATCGGCAATGTTAAAAATATGTTTTAGTATGTAAAAGGATTTAAATAAATTTTTCTTTTTTAATTTTACTTCACTACTGAAAATCTAATCAAAAGCAAAAGCTAGCGCCATCAACAAAATTATAAACAGAACATCAACTTTTGAATTAAAAAAAAAATGAAAAACTTTTGATCAAGTCAACGGTTTCGGTGATGTTTTGCAATCGATCTGCCTTTTTTCAGTATTTTCAGAACGCTGTTGTTCAGCTGTTACTTCAGCATTTGACGTTTTTGTAGGTGTGTTTTCAACTGCCAGTCTTTGGTGTGATTCTGCATGACTCTGGCGAGCTTTTTCCAAACGCTCTGTTAAATCTCTTATTGCTTTCTGTCTAAATTATAAGCAATACATTAATTAACAGATCAAATAAAAAACCTTGAACAACTAAAAACCAATATATAACCTGTATCGTTCTGCATCTGATGGAGTAATACCAGGAATTACAGATGGCGTGGAATGAACCTGAACGCCAACTAAATCATCCATTTGACTCACTTGAGCTGATGATGGAAACCACCGAGAGAAAAGAGCAGACAATGAATTACTAGAAGATCAAACGTTGTAAAAATAATAAAACTACAAACTTTTTTATGGCAAACCTATACGTTGAGGCAGAATTTGATTGGCCCGTCAACAAAGGAATTCTTTTTTCAAAGTACTGAAAAAACAACCAGCCGGCGCCTACACCAACTATGTACATGCAAAAGTACTGTTCTCCAAAGATAGTTGTTCTCAAATGAAATAATGCTTTAAAAAAACTAAGAGCAAAATAAATCAGACCGCTGATCACTGGAAGATGCTTCAATTGCAAATGCAACAGTCGAGAGTGATATAACGGCGTATTCGGAAAAGTATGCGCTAATGTATAAACTACGGCACCATTAAATCCACTCAAGCCATTTATAAATGTTCGCATATCAATTAAAATTTTAAACTGCATTACAATGGAGCCGAAAGCTGCATATGTAATTATAATGAATAAGGACAATACCACTGCAACGGATAAGTTAACAATCCAAAAAAACAACCATAAATGCTTCATACCCCAAATTGGTTCAAAAACTCTGAAAGCAATATTCAATAACAAAAAATCTAAGAAAACCATCAATACATTGGTTTCCAACATCCAAAAAGTAAATAATGTCCAAATTTTCCCATTATATAATAAATGATACACCACTAGTGACAATTCTTCATATAAAAATGGGCTGAATGAGCTAATGTAACCAAATATAACTGCCAGAAAAGTGATTATGTGGAACGCCGGACGTGCCAAAAACAGTTGAGAAATTTCGGTAAAAAAAGCAGGTGGTTCCATAATTTTCGCATTAATATTTTCTTGTACTTTAGGTTTAAAATGAATTAAATGCATTGCACGTCTGAAACAAAAAAATATTCAAAAACGGATTTCAAAATTGTCACAATGATCGTTTGGCAATTTTTCATAAAATTTGCAATAAATACATAAAAAGCTGTAAAAGTATTTGTTTCACATTGAAATATTAATGCAATAAATCAACTTGATTACGCTGTACTTACACAAAAGATAGTGAAATAAAAATTGAATTTTTGTTGTATTCAGTAAATCATCTATGAGCATTGAAAAAACGGAAAAAATAACATGCCATTCTCTTTTTATTTAAATTACACAAAATACAGCTATATAATATATTATTTTTAATACCATGGTAAATTAACAAAACCGTTAACTACAGTACAATTTTAGTTTTACTGTAAAAAATCAAGATAAAATGTATTAAAATTTTCAAATTATGTCAAAAAATTTTAGTTTGGCAAAACATATGAAAAATAGTAAAACACTTTTTTTTTTGAATATGATATTTGTCTCAGTTCTTCATTATTGCTTTATAAAAATATAATTTTTTTGAAATGATTATTTGAACTTTTGTATCTTTCTAAAAATGTGTGAACGAATTGATCATGAATCATTTTTTTATTAACAGCTTATAGTAAATAATTTCTTATTAGATAATAATTTGAATTTTTTATGCAAAATAATTTAAATTTTCTGGATACTATAAATTTGAGATTTTTACTTTTAATCGACTTTAACTTGATTTTCTTACAGTTATACTGTTTATTATTTTTTTAAGCTCTAAATATACGAAGTTCACTGATCAGTTAATTATGTGAGCACAATTTTTTAACTTTTAGTTTTTTATATTTTTGAAGTTTTGTTTAAAAGTAATATCAATAGAAGCGTATAATAATGAACGTTTGAACTGTATAGCCCAAAGTTTTTCATTTATTGCAATCTCATTTCACAGTTTTTTTTTGCAGTTTACGTTATAATATATAACAACATGTATTTCTGTTATTTGTGCAATGATATATGCATGTTAAACTTACGTATAAAGTTTTATATCTATACGAAATAAAAAATGTTGCCGAGTCTGCATTTTTAATAGTTTCATGAGTATAAATGTGAAATAATGTCATCTGTTTACTTTGATTTTTAAACATACTCAATTGCTAAAGTATATTTTATTTGAATAAATAGTATTTTTTTCTATATTGTTATTCTTCAATAAATGAATGTTATAAGAATGGCATATTTCGTGTGATTGTTTTTGTTCATGAAAGCATAAATAGGTTGCTGATGTTTTTCGGTTTTGTTTTATAAAATAATAAATATGCATCTGAATTTTTACATTTATTTTCTTTTTTTTTCTTAGTCATGACTTCAAGCTCTTCTGAAAGCAAACGAAGTCTTTCAAAATATGACGAACGGCGCAATCCAAAGAAACTTGACTATTCACATCACAGCAAAAGGCGAAGACATTCATCATCGTCATCTGAGGGTAGTTTAGATCTAAAGAAAAATGCTCATCGTCATACAGAACGGTTGAAAGTCAAAACAGAGGTTTGTATTTATTACAGATTTTAGTATTATCAGGTACTTTTTTTTAAAATTAAAAATTTCAATTTCAAAATTACGAATAATTGGTTCTAGAATTATTTTTAAATGTGAAATGGGGTTGATATACGTTTGTATTGTAATTTATAATTATATTTTTAGATAAAAGTGAAAGAAGAGCCAGATTCTGACGGTGGTTACCGACGCGATTCGAATTTGAAGAATAAACGAGATTTCAATCGGTATGAAAGCAAATCCAGGTCTAATGTCGATCGAAATTATCCATCTCATATTAAAGTATTCGCGTATATTTTATTTTATTTTCTTTATTGCTTTATTATTAATTTTATATTTAAAGGTAAAAAAAGAAGAAATATCGGATAATGAACGACATGCAAGACCTTCTTCAGTGAGTGGCCGTTATTCGCAGGACAAATATCGGTCTGGTCGACGAAATGATCGTTTTGATCGAAGAAAGAATGAACAAAATTATGCTTGGGGAAAGCGAGAAATTAAAGTAGAAGCGAACAACGATGCTCCGCCAAAGGAAAAGCCAAATTTTGAAGTTACTGGAGCTTTAGCATCGGACACGAATTCTTACAAAGGGGTAGTGATCAAATACACTGAACCTCCAGAAGCAAGAAAACCAAAACTTAGATGGAGTCTTTATCCATTTAAAGGCGAAGAAGCACTTCCATTATACAGAATTCATCGACAAAGTGCTTATTTGTTTGGTAAGCTTAATGTAATTCACGAAATTTCTTATTCACGAACAGCTATGTACGAGTTTTCAGGTCGAGATCGTAGAATTGCTGATATCCCGATTGATCATCCCAGTTGTTCTAAACAGCATGCTGTTTTTCAATATCGGTCAATACCAGAAACTACAGAAGATGGTCGTGTTATACATTTAATCAAGCCATATTTGATTGATTTGGGTTCTGCAAATGGTACTTATTTGAATGGCGATCAACTGGAAGCGCAACGTTATTATCAACTTTTTGAAAAAGACGTAATCAAATTTGGATACAGTTCTAGAGAATATGTTTTGCTTAACGAAAAATCTGCTGACAATGACTCTTCTTCATCCATGAATGACTCACCACCGGATGTGAAAGTGAAAGTGAAAGAAGAAAAGCAAGATTAGAAAGAAAAAATTATTTATGCTATTATTTTTTTATTTATTATTTTTGTTATTCATATAAGTTGGTTTATATTAAAAGTTATTCATAAATGCAAATTTTGTTTGTTGTTTGTTTTTGCTTAAATTAAATATCGATGTTAAAATTATTTAATTTTAAGCTTTATTTAAAAATTGTACCATTTATTAAAAGAAAAATATTATAACTAATCTGTTTAAAGTAATTTTAAAGATTATTTATTTTAAATTCTTTAATAAGAATTAAAGCATGTAAAAGAATTATTGAAACTTTAAAATCAATATTGACTGTGATCTGTTAGATTTTTCTCTTTTCATTTACTCTTCTGTTCAAACTGATCTGATGAATACTGTTTTGCGGTATTGCGTTGTTGGCTTTATTTTGTGTTTTTGCTTTTATGTTTGTAAGTGTTTGAATTTATTTTTTTTTATTAAAATATAGATCAATGTAGACAAATTAAATTAATTTTTAACAAATGTTTTCAGCGGTTTCTTTAGTGCAACCTTTGCCATGTGCAAATCATGCAGGAAACTTTATTTGCCACTTCCAACATCGAAAGCCAAATTTTGTTGAACACTGTAAAAGATCTCGTCTTTTTGGACGATTTTACTGTTGTAAATCTTGTGCAGCAGAGCTCGGTATTGTTGTTAAAGAAGATGGTTCATTCGAAGGTTATTATTATTATTATTATTATTATTACTATTGAATAAAAATTATGATTAATTTTTCTCTCTTACAATTCTTTTTTTTGTCAGATTTGAAAAACTTTACTTATTATGATCCGACTTGTCCAGATATTAAAGATCGAGCGGTTGCAGAAGGACGGGAAAATGTTTTCTGCGATTTGCACATGGTAGTTCCTGTCGTTTTGCACTGTTCTATGCCAGATATGCAATATTCATGCGCTAAGACATGCAACATTACTTGCGGTGTGCAGCAGGGCAAAGAAAAGATTAATCTTTTTATGTGAAATGGATATTTTTGTTTATTTTATTATTAAAATTTGAAACTATTGATGAAAATTGTGTTTGATTTGATCTGATCAGTTTGAGTAGTAAATATTTATAAAAATAATATGCTTTTTAAAAAAAATTGTTTTTTCTTAAACTTAGAATACTATATGCAATGTATTTTGAAAATTGATTTTAAAATCTGTTTGCCATACAACAACTGATTAAGACCCCATTTCAAAGTATTCTATTGAATGGAGTTAATCGATTAAACAAACAATTAATTAAGTGGTTCAATAAAATTTAGGCGGAAGAATCTTTCGCTAACTGAAGGAAATGGCACAGCATATATCAAAGTATTAAATTTTTTGCTACGCTGAAGAAATTTTATAGTCTACGGTTTGACGCAGCGAAATTCTATATGAATATTGCTTTAAAAGCAAACAACGTGGGTGTCACTGTCATTTCATTATTTAAATCTCACTTTCTCATCTATATTCATCATTATTTCACATTCGCGCTCCTGTTGAAAACACCAAATCAAAACATTATTAATTATCATATTTCAGTAAGTTTCTTATTTTTTCTAATCATACAATACATGATGTTTTTATATTAACTTTTGAATAGCGTTAATTAAGCAATTTGAATTTGTAATGACGTTATGCATTTTGAAGATTTTCAAACCAAAAAAGTCGGATGAATAAAATGAATGAAAAGAAATCATTTGCAATGACAAATTTCATTAGTGTTAATGTCAGCAATTTCCAAAACGGTAAGTCTCTTCAAACTGAGCAAATTTTAAATATTTTTTCATATATTTTTTTTTTTATTTTAAACACCATACCAAATTAATATTACACTTATAAGAACACATATTTCTTTTAAATATTTAGGCGAAAAAAATTTTCCACTTCGCAAGAAAGATTTAGATGTTGGTGCCAAACGTGTTCACATGTATGGCAAAGAATTGGATGGCGATCATCCAGTAAATGAAAAAAATTTTAAATGTAGAAATTAATTAAAATTAAAATTACAGGGGTTTAAAGATAGCAATTATCGTAAACGAAGAATGGAAATTGCTAAAATTGCTCAAGAATTTAGATAGTAATATTGTATTGTTGAAATTATTATCGCAAATTGCTAAAATTCAAAATTTTATTTTAGTGGAGATGAAATTCCTGACGTTGAATATACACAGGAAGAAACATCTACATGGTAATTTTTATTTAAATTTTCAGCTAGGAAATAATCATTTGTCATGGAAAAATACTACTGAGAGATGTTAAGATCAATTTTGAAAAAGTTTGAAGATAAAGTTTTAGGCGGGCAGTTTATACCCAATTGAAAATGTTGCATCAGAATTATGCATGCAAACGTTACTTGAGAAACTTTTCAAAATTGGAAGAGCAGCGCCTTTTTAGCGAGGAAAATGTCCCACAACTTCAAGATGTTTCAAAATTTTTGAAAGGTAATACATGCATAGTTACTATTTTAGTTTAACTTCAGTATTAAAAAAAAAAATTAAATTTCAGATTGTACAGGATTTGAAATTTATCCTGTTGAAGGTTATCTGAGTGCTAAGGATTTTCTTGCTGGTTTGGCATTTCGTGTTTTTCACACTACTCAGTATGTTCGTCATCCGAGTGATCCATTTTATTCGCCAGAACCGTAATTCATTTTTTCTTTTGATAAATGAAAATAATATTTACATTATAAAGAAATTTAGTGATGTATGTCATGAGTTGCTTGGCCATGTTCCCATGTTTGCTGATCCTGAATTTGCACAACTGTCTCAAGAAATTGGTCTAGCTTCTTTAGGCGCTTCTGAAACTGACATAAACAATTTAGCTAAAGTATGCAATAATATGTATTAATGGCTATTTCTTGAGTATAAAAATAAAATTTAGATTTATTTTTTTACTGCTGAATTTGGAGTCATCGTAGAAGATGATCAAATAAAAGCATACGGTGCAGGTCTGCTATCTTCAGCTGCAGAATTGAAAGTAAATAAAAAATTAAAAGCATCAATAAAATAAAATCTTAATTATGTATTTGCAAATTATAAGCTTCGCTTTTTAATACTAAATAATGAGTTATATCGAAAGCAAGTTAAAATATTGGAAAACAAATTAATAAACTAAAATTGTTGAATTTATCTGTTTAAAAATTTTGCTTTCAACAAATTAAATTTGATAAATGCTTTAACTGAATCGTCTTGTTTTAATTGCAAATTCTGAAAACATATAAATCTGATGATGCTGATTAATAAATTAATTTCTGTTATATTCCAATTTTTAATTAAGAATACTATGGAACAAAATAAAAAATTCAAAACGTTCGATGTGGACACCATTCTGCAAACAGACTGCATCATCAGTGACTACCAGAATGCTTATTTTGTTTCATTGAATATTCAAGACGTTATTCAACATGTTCGGTAGGTTCATATTAAAATTCCCGTTTTTCATATATTTTTTAAATATAAAACTTAATTTTTACAATACTTTTAGATTATTTGCTAGAACAATCACACGAAGTTTACCAGTTCGTTATAACGCATTTATAGAAGAAGTTGAAGTGTTGAACAACGTCGAAAAACTTTCTCAAGCAATTGACAATTTGAAACATGAAATAACATGCATTAGTGAAGCTATGAAAAAAGTGATGGAAAATTGCACTGATTAAAATGAAAATATATCATTTAAATAAAACTGATACAATTTTTGTTCAACATTTCAATTTATAAAACTTCACATCATACCATATGATCTGATATTTTTTAAATAGTTTAAAAAATTAATTTACGTTAATAAACATGAACTCAAAAAAATTATAAACAGTGTCAGCAGTATTACTCAAGACACCCTTACTTGAGTTTTATTATTACTGTAGTATAACAAATTAGAAATGAAATAGATTATTTGTTTTATTCAATGCGAATTACAGTATAAGCTGGTTTATAATTATTAATATATTGATTAATTAACAATATGAATAGAGGAATTGTTCAAATTTATATTTACAATAAATAATGAACATTTATGTTTAAGTTCTATGCTTTTATTGAGTTAGTAATGTTTATATTTATTTCTAGAATATTTATATTATACATACCTGTATTATATAGGAAACGTGATATTTGAAATGAGTGAATTTACAAAATTGAATGCTAATCACGGGAGCGGTATACCTGAATGTGTAATAAAGTTTAACCAAAAATATGAAGATGTGAATTTCCGAGGACCATGGTTGTCAACTAACGAAGATGGTTACCGTATTTTAATGTGTTTGATTTCGTTAATTATGTTTTTGTTTTTAGTGACAGCATTTGAAAAGCCATTCAAATGTGCCATCTTACGAAACTTTTTAACTGGCAATAATATGAATGAATACTTTCATATTTTAAGGAAGGAAATACTCGATAGCAAACCTGTTTTAAAGCAAAAAGATTTGTTCAAATTTTTGCAGGTAATAAAATTTTTTAGTGTTATTTTGTATTTACGTGAAGTTTACTTTTAGACGAAAGATTTTAGTGCATTGTCATCGCCAGCAGTTGAAAAATTAAAATCTGTATTTTATGGGCCTGTCAAAGAATGGTTTTCTAAGGTAACTGGCATTCCTTTAGACGATCGGGTGGCATTAGCAGCACAAGTATACAGTCACGGTCATTATTTGCTATGTCATGATGATCGCATTGGTGGTCGTCGAATTGCCTTTATATTGAATTTCACTGAAAATAATTGGACATCTGATGATGGTGGTCTTTTGGAATTGCTAGAATGTGAAAGTGAGCAAGCATGTGTTGTTATTTATTTCATTTTATCCGACAGTAAAGTTTATTTAGCCGAACAATATCCAATGAAAGTGAAACACACTATTGTTCCATCTGAAAATGTATTAACATGTTTTGAAGTAGTACTCCAGTCTTTTCATCAAGTAAAACTTTTCTTAAATAGCAATAATGAATTTAGAGCTTTCGAGAAATGCTTAAACTGTTTTATCTAGGTATCAGAAATCAGAAGCAAGACAAAGAAACGCTTTTCCATTCAAGGTTGGTATCATGGATCTGAGATTGAATATCCTATGAACCTGCGCCCGCTTTCTTCGCTTTATCAATTGATTGATGAACCAATTGACATGCATGTAAATTTTGTTTTCATTCTTTTTTTTTAATTTTGCATTTATTTATTCAGGATGAAGATTTGAAAAATTTTATAAATTCTACGTATCTTGACAAGGAAGTGATATCTTGGCTAAATTACACTTTTGAAAAAGAATCCAAAATGGATCTTATGAATTTTTTTAAGGTAAGCAGTAATTAAATTAAGCAGATAATAATTAAAGTTTTAAGTCTTATTAAGTATTATTTAAGTGAAAATATTTTAAGTAAATATGAAAATTATACTATTATTTTTAGAGATTGAATATGAAAGACAGACATGGAATATATTTCTGACAGGGTTTTTGAAGTTTTGACAGTTTTTCTTAAACATTTAGGATGATGTGTACAATGCAATGTACAGGGAAATTTGTTCCAATTCTATTCTTTGGAAAATTCATGGACCAATGCAAAAACGGTACTATATGTTTATTAATTGTTCTATTGTGTGTATTTTATAAATTTACATTTAATTTAATATATGCATATAAGCATTACAGTTGATTGTATGTGAATTAAAATTTGTGTTTTGATTAGCTGGTGTTTTTTGAAATTTTTTTAAAACAATATTTGCAATTTTAGAGGAAAAATGATATTTATTATTTGACATTTTAGATTGTATTATATTGCAGAAGAAAATGCATTCAATGCTGAATTGTGTCCGACGGTTTCTAAAGTAATATCTTTTTTAAAATCAAAGTTGATGTTCAACTACCTTGCAGAATTAACTGGGCTGGATAATTTAGCAGTTAATAAAGGTAATTGAGGTTAAAAATTTCTCCGTTAAATATATAAAATTAAATGATTATCAGTTAAGGCTGTTTTCATATGAAAAATATTAAATAAAATTAATTATTATTTTGATGCTGATTAATTTATTATTATAATTAAAAAGTAAACAAAATATAAGTATGTTTATCTTTAATATTTCATTGCTTTGAATATTTGAATATATCACAATTAAGAGGGAAAGATTTCAGATGTGTATTACTTAGATTTGTCTGGTGGATGCGGTTGTAAAGAGGAAATACGAAAATTTGGATCCGGTTGTTATTCGTTGATTGATGCAGATGAATGCAGCAATTCAGAAAATGAAATGCTTTTAGAAGCAATATTTCATTTAGTACCAGAAGGTAAAAGTTTTCAGTTTTTTTCAAGTGGACGATGGAGTTTGACTTTTGCACAGTAGCACAGTGCTTTGTAAAGGATTCTGCTATTACTTGCATTTTAGACTGGGATGAAAAGTATGGTGGTGTCACTATCTTTCATTTGGGAGAAGCAGACGAAGACGAGAATGGAGATAATGAATACGCATTACCTGAATACGTAAATCTTTTTTTTTATTTGTACTAGAAAAATCATTTTTAAAACAACTTTAAAACAAAATTACATAAAAAAATGTTTTTTTGCCTGAAAAGTTTTTATTTTAAGGTAAACGAGAGCAATTTGCTTCCTAACTTGCTGACACTAGTTTATCGTGATAGAGCAGTGCCTACATTTGTCAAATATGTCACAAAGGATGTCGAGCATTTGCAAATTCCATATTTTATTGATTTCAACATTAAATATGTTGAATCACAGTCTATGGATACTGAATGAATTTATTCAAAGCAATATGAAAATTCTGTTCTTCGAAAAATGAATAAACAATGAGAAACACCTGAAAATTTTTTCTACCAACAATGCATTATTTTCATTGTCGTAATCATTGCATCTTATTTCAGATTTATTACTTTACTATCGTTATACTTCAATACGTTATTGGTAATATGTATATATAGTGACATCGGAACAGCAAATGCACCACTGAAAATTGTTATGAATTTACTGTCATGCTAAATAGATAAAAGTAAATAAATAGTAAATAAAATAAATAAAAAGTGATACAATTTGCTAATTCTTATGAAACATACATTAATACAATTAAATTTGTTATCAATAATGAAACTATAAAAACATAAAACATGAACAATAATAAAATGAGACATTACAATATTGTTAATGATTGGTGAGTAAAGTCGTTTATGGACGAGTAAAAAAATTGATGTTGACGCGATTACTGAAATCTAAACATGAAATTGGTGGTAATACATTTGCCATTAACTGCCATTTTCCATTTGGTGTCGTTTCTTCTAAGCCGACAACAGAAGCATATGGGAAATGAATACCCATTTTGCTAT
>JYDO01000075.1:0-189524 GCA_001447755.1 Trichinella papuae
TTTTCTAATGAAAATGAAAACATCTACTTGTAGAAATTTTTCACCGTAAAAAACAGGTGGAGAATTCCACGATTGCCATTGAACTCGCTCGTTTCCCTATCCCATTCGATTGAGTGCTTCAATTCATTTGTATAATAAATCATATGATAGTTCATACAAATTAAGCGTAATATTTGTAATATCGCACAGACATACTTACATTACTTACATGTAATATCCATATAAACGATTTTAGCAACTGAAATGACGAAGATATGAAGCCTTATAAAATAAAAATTAACAAAAGTAATGCCTTTATTATTTTTAAATAATATACCTAATATGCTTATATACTTTTACAATTGTACGACAAAATATTCAAATTTTAAAGATATTAAAATTGAAAACAATTACCTAGTTCCGACTTACATGATGTATATATTCATGCTTGTTATCCCATCAACGCTTCTGACTGCAGTTATGCGACTGGCTTGCTGTTCAAAATGAATCTGTAATGATGATAAATGAAAAAATGTTATTTAAAGTTCGTAAAAAGATTGCTGTATTCACTAAATTAATATAAAGCATTCATACCATCATTTCTTTTCAGCAATAGAACTCCATATTAGTTTAACATTCTAGAATTTGTGTATTAACATGTAATAAAATTTCAAAATAACCACTCACAAAAACTGCTGCATGCACTGAATAAATATAAACCATACATACCATCATTCGTTTTCATCATAGAACTCCACTTCACTTTAACATTCTAAGAATTGCATATTAATATAATACAAAATTTTAAAATAAAATTCAGCAAAGCTGCTGGAATAACTAAATTAATATAAAGAATACTTACCGACATTCATTTTCTGCATCCAATTCCTAAATAATTTCACATTCTAAGACGTCAGTATTAATATAATACATAAAATTTCAAAATAAACGAATTAATGATGAAAACATTTACTTACACATTCCATCACAAATACTTGTAAATATTTCCAACACTTCCATCACCTAAACAAAACTTTTCATTAAAAAGAACTAACACGCTAATTTAAAATAACATGAATTTCAAAAATTATTGTCCTGATGCACTGTTATTCGTCTTCAATTACTTTTTATAATATGGCTGTTTCATATCGATTTATGTGATCACATTAATACGAGTGGTCAAACACAATAGCAACATTGTATTACTTACTTGTTTAGTATATTCAAATGAAAATAAGAATGAAGAGAACGGTAAATAGTTATCCACTGAAGGTTTTCAAAGAACTGTTCCAATAATGTGGAGTTTAATGATACAATCCATATTGTTGTTTCGATATTGCGGTGGATTTCTGAAAAAGTGCATAGCAATATGAAACAAATTTGAAAATTATTGAAGCTTCTACTTGATTTCCATCGCTTGTATTCACTTCCAAGTCAAGTAAATTCTAAAAGCAAAATATATCAGCATTGAAATACGTAATTTTTGGTACATACATTGTGGTTAAGCTGAAAGTTAATAATAGTAATAACAGAGAAACCCATTAGTGTTCAACAAGCATAACCGTGAAATCATGCATATAGCATGCATCAAGCAACAACTCTTTTTGAAAAAAAATAAAACTTACATTTCATTCATACATTATAATGAAGTCAACAAAGTGCTGCAATGTTGACGCAACGAGTAACTGACCATGAAGAATAGTGCATTCTATAATGTAGCATAGCACTAAGTAAATAATGCAAATGAGAAATTACTTTGCCTTTGGCCAAACAACCTACTTTGCCATCAGTAGTAACGTAATAATGTGAATATAGTGGAAAACGTTATTATAAGACAAAATTATTACCTTTTTATTTACACGTTATGTTATGCAAAATTCAAGCAGTATGCAATTCATTTCATATAAAGTATACGAAAATTCTTTAACGTCATACATTGAAAGATTCTAAAAATAACTGAAAATTATATAGCATTAATAGCGTTTATTACAATTCACAAGAGATATGTGATGCAATATTGCATTACAAAATTTTAATTTACCTAATGGCCAAGTAGAATTATAATTTTTTTTTATTGAAAAGAAAACAGTCAGATGCTATAGTTGCGCTATAAACAAATGCTTAAATCTGGTTGAGGAAGTGAATAAATTCACAATTGAAATGATACATAAAGCTTCACACGAGGAACAGTGTAATGTTAATTCTGAAAAAGCAAGCAATTTACAGTAAAAAGCTTTCTATTGGATATTTCCAATTGATTATCACATTAATAAAAGATTAAAAAACTCTCATCTATAACAGAAAATGATGGTTGATAACACGTATTATGAGAATTATCATTTGCATTCATAACTTTTCGAAATTAACAATTCAGTAACAAATTTGTGTGAAATCATAAAAGCAACATGAACAAAGCAACAGCACTTTAACATAAAAAACTAACACTTGCTTTTTATTCATAGATGATACTGCGGTTGACCACCTGCTACTATGCTGACGCACTGACTAACTGACCATGAAGTAAAAGACATTCTATAATGTAGCATAGCACTAAGTAAATAATGCAAATGAGAAATTACTTTGCCTTTGGTCAAACAACCTACTTCACCATCAGTAATATAGCAATAATGTAAATATAGTGGAAAGCGTTATTATAAGATGAAATTATTACGTTTCTATTTAAACTATATGTTATGCAAAAATCAAGCAGTATGCAAATAATTTCGCAGAAATTATATGAAAATTCAATAACATCATGCATTAAACTTTCTAAAAATAACTGAATATACTTTAACAATGGAATTGAAGGAAACGATAGCGTTGAGGGTGGACGACAAACGGAAACTTTTCTACGTCGGTATAACAGCGTCTGATATTCATTTTTAGCATATCGTTTCCTGCTCTGAAGTGATCACTCGTTGGCAACGTAGCTTCAGAAAACTGCTGGGACAAGTTACAAAATGATTGGAACATGCATAATACTAAAGGGAAGAAAACAGCACAGCAATGTTGATTGGATATCTTGAAGATCATAGCTAGGGTGCAGTGAGTCTTACAGATCTCAAAACACCGACATTGCAAAATTGGTTCAAACAATGGAAATAAATAGGGAACTAAGGGTAATAAAAGCGGCTCAAAAATTACAAATCTAAGAGCCTAATAAAGCAATCAGATAACTGATGTATTTCCAGCAGCTTTCAGGAAAGCTGTCAGAAACAGAGTGGCGGTGATTCAGCAAAGAGGACGTCAGAGCAGTCTGTTGACGTGATAGGAGCACACAGTTTTGGATTTTTGGCATAGCAAATGCACTGACTGTTGGTGATGATTCAAGATGGGAAATTGTGTTGCACCAGCAAAAGTGCAGCACATCATTTTGAAGCAGGTTTTTCACAGTTGTCTTTGGATAAGTCTGTTCATTTGGGCGTGGAAACATTCTGGGGTAGGTAAAGGAGCAATAAGTTTGGCCAGCATATAGGAGAAATGGGGTGGGAAAGATGCGTCGCATCTGAGGGACAGAAAGCATCTTCGAATAATGACAAGGGTGGTAATATAAAGTGCATTGCCAGTATCCCTATTGTCGATGTCTCAAAAGCAGGAATAATTACGATGGTAACTAAATACTTCATACACAATAGGAGGAAGTTATTTTACCAGCAAGCTGGTATGGTGGCTAAACCGGCGGTAAAGCAATTGGCATGCCGATTTGAGTCTCTGGTCAAACAACATTCAGATGACGGGATGTAGTTTTGGGGTGAGTTGGTGAAGTTGGACTGCACTGGGCAATGCAAATCTTTATGTATTAAAAATTAAGCACGACAGATTATAGTTCAAATGGAGAAGGCTCAACTGAATATTATGAACAATGCTCACTCAGTAGGGTGATCACTGATGTTGATCATAGTAAAAGTTGGGTGATGGAGGCTTTTTTAAATAACAATTTCGCTAAGCTACGCTTGCATAAAAAATCTGCTTTCTCAGTTTAAAATAAGTTTCGTTGAAATAAACTATTTTTTTGAGCTGATTTCTAGTAGATGTAAATTTTTACCTGTTCTCTAAATGTGCAGCAACTTGAATGAAACTTCACAATAAGAAAAATAAATCAACTTACGAATTAGGTATGATGTGCGGCAAGTGAAAAAGCTTTCTGGCATCCATTGCTGCGTAGCACACCGTTCCAGGGTGAAATATGTATACTAACTGTGCTGAATAGAATAATACCCTGAAATATATTAAAAGTAATAATCCCTTGGGGAGAATATAGTGATTGAAAAATTTGCATGTTTGTTAGTTGCTAGTTGAAAATCAAACAATGTCTGTTATTGATTATTCAAATGGAAAAAGCAATGCATGTACGTAGGTGATTTATGAAAATTTTCGATGCATTATTACTATTATTATTATATAATAAATGAACAGTTTGAAATTGGGTCATTGTACTGCTCTAGTGTTTACTCATTTGTTGAAAACTAAACTTGGAAGCAGAAGATGTATAAAAGCGATTGTAATTTTCTAACATAGAAAAATTTGAAACAAACTGTGTAAAAGCAAATCACTGTCATGTTGCTCGTTAGATGATTCTGCAGCTGTTGCAAGTGATGATTTGCAAACTTTAAAAGAGTCATCAGAAGCAGAACAACTTCAGTATTGTGAAGATGATGGAAAATACATAGAAAGAAAAATATATATATATATAAATTAAATAACAGCATATTTCTCAAACTTGAACATTCTATTTGCGATGTCTTTTTTTCGATGATTTGTCTTTTTTGAACAATTTTCGTTTGCCAGCACTGAGCGTTCTTTGTTCGACATCTTTCAACATACTCTCTTCAGTTGCTTCAATCCGGTACATCTTCAGTTCACTTTCTGATAGTTGAATGCTAAGCTTTTGGTCTGCTTTTTCCTTTTCTTCTTCGGCATATTCGTTCAATTCTTCATCCAATCTACGCTGAAGACCGGCTACTTGTACGCTTGTTTGTTTCTCAATTCCCAACTCGCATTCAACAGCTGATTCACAGATTCCATTCATACACTGAAAATGTAAAGATAAAAAAAAACATTAAAATACATTTATTTTCCAATTATATATTACTTACTTGAATACACTTGATGATAATGCGATTGAACAAAGCTAACACTTGTGCTGACTGCAATTTCAATTCTTTCGCCAAATCAGCCACATTTTTCAGTTGTAATCCGAATCCCAACAAAATCGCCTTAAAACAATCATCACAATAAAATTAAAATCAAATGGAAAAAAAAACTTTTTTATCTCACAAATTAATTCAAAACTCAAATATGAAATACTTCAATTGGTGAATTATGAATTACTGTTGTGTGAATTATTTAACTGAAACACAAAACAGCACATTTTTCAATCAGTAAAATAATTTTTCAAAATGTTCACTGAAATTAAATATTAACCACTACTAAAACAAACACATCAGCTACTGAATTTTTATATGATCAATGTGTCACTCACTCACCACTTCGACAGCATTGAGACTGATGTTCAGCTTGCCCAGGAAATATAATTTCGCTATTGATGGTACAAGATCGACGATCAGATGATGGTCAATCAAATTTCGACTGTACATTTCAATACGTTTCAGGTCGTGATTGGTGAAATATACAGCCAATTCCTTTCGATCTAGTGGTGTCGTTTCTGCAGCTTCTGCATTCAGTATCTGCAAGTTCGGTTTGGCCAATATTCCCAAAGCCAGTGCAGCAGGAAAATGGGAAAACGGATTGCTCAACAGAGAAATGAATCGTCTCCGAAAATCTGTAAAACAAGCACAAAATTGATCATATTCGGATATTTGTCATTTGTTCACACAGAACAGAGCAAGTAGTGAATAGTTTTGCTTTTTACCCGTCCAATAAGCAATCAGCCATGGCTGATCTGTGTTCAACGTTTTCAACATGATGCAGGAATATTCGCCGGTAAGTTCATTGGCAATCTGTCGAATGTAGACGGGAAAAAATTGACTTCTGGCCCAAAATCTTTAAAAAAAAAAGAAAAGAAAATAATATCCTTTGCATAAATGATATTGACAATGTGAAAATGATTTGCAACCGTTGCAAATTTTCCGTCAGGCCGTAAGAAACTCCAATCCAATCCAAACGTTCCGCACTTCGTTCGTACAACCTGGACAATAAAGGAGGCAATTTTTTCCGTTGTAAAACATGCTCATCCAACAAACCACGTAGTTCATTATTCTAAAACAGAAAATTTCAAAATTATAATAACACAAAAACACACACAAAAACATACAGGTGATGACATATTAAATTCGATCGGCACAATATCGTTGGCACTAGTTGTTGTATCATCAAGCGCAGGGAACTTGCCTTCGTAGTACTGCTGCAACAGTTGCACGGCACGTAATCCATATCCCATCTGTATAATTTGAAGAAAAAAAAAGAAAACTAACCATTAAAATACATTCATTACATATATATATATATATAAATATCATAAAACAAACCCGTTGATAATCTGGATGTGTTGCAATGCGAACAATCCTAGCGCCACATAGAGAAGGAAAATCTTCATCTTGAAACTGCAATTTTGCAAGCAGTTGTAATTGTAATCAGACAAAGTTGAAAGTGAATAGCAAACCAAAAACCCAAACCTGTTGAACTAAAGTCCACGGAATAAGATCGCCCGATGGTCGCTTACCGCTTGTTAAACTAGTATGCACGCTTGCTTTGCTTAGATCACCTTCTAGACATACTTGTACGACGCACAAAATTTCTGGTATATTGTTGCTATTTTGGACAAATGGACCAAGAAGAACAAACAAATGATGAGCTGGAGCATCGGACATCATTTGCAAATCATTCGGTGAATTCTACAACAATTGTATTCATGCAATATACAATACATGTATGCAATACAGTACTCACTTTGTAATGAGCTGCAACGTATATGGACATCATGCGTTGCAAAAATAATTCGGATGCTTTGTGGAAGCAGAACAGTGTATCACGATTGATATAATAAGTAAAATCGGAAAAAGAACAAAGTTAAGGAAATAAAATTGATTGGCAAAATTATTATAGAAAAAAGAAGAAGAAGAATATTTCATATAAAATTAAGAATATTAAGTAGCATTTAAATAGCTCGTTTACTCTAAAGTTACATATATAAATTGAGAAAAGTGAATTTAAGTTTGCGCTGTTGATCTGATTAAAAGAAAGGATATAGATCACAGTGCTCAGGAGGTGGACAGCCACCACCTGATACTTTCGGTATTGTAGTGACGTCCAAGCACAACAATTGATTCAACCATAGTTCCACATCGTCACCAGGCTTGTATCGAATTGATTCACTGAGTGTAAGTTCACTCAACGTTCTACCTAAATTCAAAAAACAGACAAATGAACAAATGCAAAAACAAAAATCAAGGCTATTATTATTGTTATTATTAAACCTCCGACAGTTTGAAATTTAAAATTTTCCGCAGAAATGTTGCTTGATAATTTGGAAACTGCAGTCAATTTGGAACTTTGTTCACGCAATTCTTGCAACAGTTTTAAAGACAACGATCTACCAGTTCCTTCATATCTTGAAAAGAAAACACCAATCAATAAAAACATACATCATAGATTTGCTTGCCCATTTCCATCAGTTGTACCCGTTAACTGTAGATGATATGAACACCAAATATGGTCCAAGCAGTTGTTTAACATGCAATAAAGGAATGGCAGCTGCTTCGTCAATGATAACCAATTCCGCTTGTCCAAGCTTTATAGCGTCAGTAGGATGTATGTACTAGCACATATGTACAAGAATCAAACAAAGGGAAAACAACTCTACCACTGCTTGCTTACTTGTATTGTTTGTCGCTGTCCACGAGTGACATTGATTCGAACAACAGCTTTATTAAATTCTGGATTAATCGACTGCACCACTTCATAATCAATGTGCTCCTCAAAAAGAGTAACAATAACGATACAAGTAATAAAATTTAAACTTTTTAATTTTACCTCAAATTGCAATGCGTCAAAACCTTTGCAAACAAACTGAAAAAATGTTTTCAAATTTTCAGGGCCAGGAGAAGTTACAAATATATTAGAATATCTAAAACAAAAAGCAAAAAAAAAGAACAAAAACATATTAAAATTAAATTAGAAAGCAAAAAAACAAATACAAGCAGTGTACCCGAATCCGATTGCACCAGCAGCAGCCAAACCAAGTGCTGCAGATTTTCCACGACCTCGGGCAGCCGTGAGGGAAACAGTATGTTTGAGGTTGTTTTCCGAAATTACGTCAAAAAGTTTCAAAATCACCTTAGCCTGAATCACAGATAGCAAAACAGAATTATTTAATATTTAAAAAAAAGAAACAACTTTTAAATAGAAAAATAATTTCATTTTTGCATACTTGGTCAAGCGTTTTGCACTGTTTTAATAATTTTCCCACGGTCGGAGCATCGCTCATCGATTCTATAAGCTGCTTCAATTCCGTTTCATTAGAGGCAACTTTCTGCTGAAAAATAATAAAAACAATAATTGAAAAACAAAATAAATATTCACACAAAAATGATATGCATCAATTTCTATTTGAACTAGATCATCAAATTCAAATACAAATAAATAAACAGTGTACATTTGCTACTGTAGGATGAAAGTTTTCATTCAGTTCGACTTACTTTTGCTTCCGCAGAAGCGGGATCTATAGCTGAAATAGACGACGACAATGGTAAGATATTCAATTCATCATCAAGCAAGAGGCAAGTTTTGCACGACGCTAATGATAATAAAAATCTAGAAAATATTCATCGTAAAATAAAACTTATTGAAGATGTTTCTCTCGCAAATTGTGTTCGTATTGTTGAACTGTGTGAAATCGTATAACAACTAACCGTTCGTTGAATCTAGCAACCACGTCCTGATGCGCTTCAGTACGATAACGAGAATGAACATCCTAAATCGAAAAATGCTCACCACGCATTAAAAAAAACGTTTAAACCAACCAACAAACAAACAAAAAAAAACATACATACCATCGTCATAGCGTGCAATTGTCGAATTGAATGCAACGAATGCAACAGAATGACAACAAGGCCGCCACCCTCGACCGTTTCGATTGTTCGAGCCAACAAATTTGGCGTCATTGCTTCGAAATCCTGAACAAAATACAAAAAAAAACATGCACCGGGATTGTAACTGTACAACTACAACTGTCCAACCTGCAGCACACACATGCCGTATGTGTTTCCGAGAATTTTGTGCGTCTCCGAATAATAGCAATAGCGAATCTCGGTGGAAGAGATGAACAATTCAAACTGATTTTCTTCATTTATGCTAGCTTTGCCTGCGCGTAATTTTTTCATAATAAATTGCATTCGTTTCTTCCGATGGCTTTAAATAAATTTACCTTAAATCGAAGAAGAGAATACACAAAATCAACTGTAATGCAAACCTGGAAAAGCCGAGCTCTTTCTTGTAACACCAAAGTACGCTTGGGCGGGCACGGACAGTAGCTTTGGACAGAAGATGATGCAAAATGGCCACTTGTTCGCGTGCTTTCTCGCCAATGACGATCAACAAACTCCGATGACCCAAATGAATACCATTTTCAATAAGCACGCGAATACGACTGTCTATCTTTCTTCGAAGCATGCTACAAGTAGATTTGTTTTAATTTTCAAATGACAAAAGTGGTCTATATTCAAGTGATTTTCAAACAAACAGTGACGAAAAATTAAAATCAAATCACAAAATCTTACGTGCATCATCGAGCAAACAGTTCAATTCTCTTTGTATTCAAATTTATAAAAATGAAATCTCTATTAATTAAACAAAAGAACAGAATACAAATTAATTAAATACAATACATAAAAAAAACAAAATATATTATTTTAAAGAACAGCTCGTGAACTTCTTTTTTTAATCTTATCCACTCACTGATGATGATGATATTACACTTGCGTCACGCAAAATTCACCCGCTACAGTACTCCTAAAAATCACGTTTGTTTACAAAAGTATACTGTAAAAATAAGTAAGTGAACAATTACGTATGCTGGTGAAATTATTCGAAAAATACTTCAATCAATACTAACCTTTATTGATTTTCAATGCTTCAAACAATATTTTTTTAAACCATTTCATCAATTTAAAAAAACGTGATCCAGCTAGCTAAATGGGCCACAGTAATTTTTGAAATGTACTGCTAATCTTTTTTTTATTATTATTATCAAATGCTTCTTGTGGCCAGCACAAAATTAGTCACGCTGAACATTTTTTCATAAGATAAAACGTAAAATTTTCAATAGGTAAAGCAAAATTTTTTTTTGTAAAGCAGAGCAGCAAATGGCACTGGTTGAAAGGCTGTATGGAAGAAATACAGACACACACACAGAGAGACACAGACAGACAGAGTATAAGACGGCAATTCACTTCTCTTCACTGCAACAAAATTGATTATATTACATTTGGTTGAACAGAGAATAGCAATCAAAATAGAAAAATGTCAATTCAAGTTTTGTGCTAAAAAAAAATTAAAAAAGAAAACAGGGGGAAAATCAAAATTTTGATAACAAAAAAAATTGAAAAAAAAAACAAGTGGTTGGTTAATAAAAAAAGAGGGCAAAAACTTTACAAGTGCTCACATGGCATAATTCGGATATGGTCCCTCTTTTTTCAGTTCTTCACCATAAGTCAACAGCAGATCCAATATTACACCGTTGGTCCATCCGAAACCTTCTTGAACAGTATATTCACCTCCGCCGCCGATTCCATAATGGCCCTCTACACGGTACTGGAATGGAACAATTGAATGATCAACATTATTAAATGCAAATCAAGCAAATGCAGTAAACCAATAATAATAATAATAATAATACCTTTTCGAACATTTTTCCGGCATATTGGAAAAATACAAACCAAACACCTTCGATCCAATTTTGTGCAACTTTGAAAGCAATCTGCTGAGCAAAGATGTCACCACTTTTTCGCAGGCCCTCAATGACCATGTGATTGTGCGGTGCCCAACCGTTCGGACGATCCCATTGCTCATCAGATGCATGCATACTGGACGGTATGCCATAAGGCATGGATGAGATGCCATTTTCCTAAAAATGAAACAAAACAATAAATAAATAAATAAATACACACATTGCTAGTTGTTACCTCGAGATATTTGGCAACTTGTTGGCCAACTTTTTTCTTATCATTCAATACACAGTCAAAGTACAACGGTGCCAAGTTGGAAGGATAAAAAGTAGGCGATTTAGCACCTCGACCATCACGTTCATCCAAATCGATGTCGTACCACATTTTGTCAATTGGATCCCAGAACGCGTCGTGCAAATCCTCTTTCAATCTTTGATATTTTTTCTGATGGACTTCAGCCATCGTCTGATCGCCAAGCACGTTGTAAAATCGACTTAGCACCGCCTCACTGCCGCACAGGATTGCTTGCAAATCTACAGGCACTATGCGTCTTGTGCGCATTGAACGGACAGTTTTGTTCAAATCGCCATCTCGTCGAAACCAACGGGTGCCAAAGTCGATACCAGATTCACACGCGGATACTATTTCTGACCAGATCCGTTTTTTGCCCGCTTCTAAAATATTTTTAAAAAAATATTTTTTTTTTGTTTAAATAATTGTAAAGAAATAAATAAATGATAAACCAGTGAATTCAAGAGATGCAGAAGCTAAATCTTCGGTATAGGATTCGGCCCTTGGAATATCAGTGTCAACTCGATATTGATGCAATTGCAACGTTTTGCCATTTTCATCCGTATAGACTAAGCCTCGATTTTTATACCAAAATTGCAACTCTTTTTCAAGTCTCGGAAGCATGTTAACAAGAACAGTTTTGTCTTTGGTAGCTTGATAATAATCCCAAACGCTCATGGTTAACAAAGGTGGCTGCGAACGATTTTTATAATAAATGCGACCACCGTTTGGAACAAATCCAAATCTGAAACACAATGAAGATAATAATATACAATGTAATTGATCACAAGAAGAAGAAAAATAAAGAAAAACTTCAACTGCTCACTCACTGGTCGATGATTGTAGCAAAATTATGTATCATATTTCTGGCCGTTTCATACATTTCAGAAGCTAGCAAGCCTTTCAAAATCCAGTATGTGTCCCAGTAGTAGAATTCTCGAAACCGTCCACCGGGTATGATGAACGGGTGTGGCACGGAAATGAAGGTGAAACGATTGCGCTCCGTTTTCACTTGGTCAGTTACCTGAAATATTGAAATTTCATCACTTGAAATCTGCAAAAGTTGGATTTCTAAAAAACAAAGCAAATAAAACGTAAACTGCAAAAAAAAGCATCATCCACTTGGAAAATAAATTTCGAAAAAAAAACCTTTGATGCTCCAACAAAAAAAAATGAAGAATTCCTCTTCTTCTTCTTATTGTTTATTCTTTTTTTAAAAAGCTTTAAAATGATACATTTGCAATTATAATTATATGATAACGCTTTGCAAACAATTTTTCAATTCTTGTTCACCGCTTGAGAAGAAAAAAAAGCTGCAGCGCAAATTGCATGTAGCATTATTATCATTATTATCATTATTATAATTATAACATGTAGCAGCGTAAAATTTTTGATTTATTTACACTAAACTGACCAAGTGTCAGGTTTCTGTTAATAGAACAAGTCAAATTGAATATAAATTTTGAAAAGAACAGGAAATGTGTTTTGATCAATTATTCAAAATAGCACCCCCTTTTTTCCTCGATACACTACTTTTGAAGACGCGTTTCTATTTTTGAAAACAAACCAGGAAAATAAACGAAGAAAAAGAAGAATAATAATTTTTTTTCAAAAACAAAAAATATGTTTTCTCAGCAAAATACAGTAAGATTGAATTGTTGTAATAAACATTATTTGTGTTTGCTGAAAGTGATGAAATTGTTTGGTTAAAATTAATAAAAGCTGCAATGCCAGTTTTTGAAACAAGTACACTCAAGTGAAGAGGAAAAATATTGAAACGTCATCAATTTCTTCAAAGCCCTACTGACCTGAACGTGTAAAATTTTTACCATTGAAAATGAAAATAAATAATAACGTTGCAGATGTGATAATTTTTATCAAATACAATTTAGATAACAAGTAGTCAATTTTCATTTTCAATACAAATGTCAACTGTCAAAAACTACACAGTTGATAACAATAATTATTAGATGAAGAAAAATGAAATAATAATACAAACACACGGTGACAGAACACGGTAACGCCTTATCACCAGCTGTGCATAAATTATGGATTAATAAATTGCAGAAGATGATAAATTTATAAAAGCAAGAAGTTGAGTAGAAAAAAAAATTAACTTCTTATTGATTTCAATTTTACCAACATAATCAACCAAAGCACTACACTAAGAAGAGAAAGAGAGAGAGATGTTGATTTTTGCAACTTATCGTCGTTATTGCAATTGAACAACTTTTGATTATCAGAAATCAATAAATCTTACGAAATTTTTTTAAAAAAAAAAGAAGAATAAATGCAGAATACGAAATAAATAAATAAATAAATGAATGAACATAGAAAACAGCAGACGCGACGACACATGTCGAATCAAATTTTACCCTTGTCAAAAGTTCCAAAGGATGAATGAACGTTTTTGAAAAGGCAAATTTGAAACAAATTTCAAATATCATCAACTGATTTATATTTAAATATTTGACTTACCTCTCGGCAAAGTTTCTTCCACTTTCCATGTATGAAATAGGCCCAGAGGCGAAAATGTTCGTCGGCAATTTTTAAATACGATTTTGGCCTTGGCACCCAATCGACGGGCTGACACTCCTTCAATTCTGAACCAGGAGGAGAGAAATATTTTTTAATAAAAATATCCAATTCTTTAGGGTCGGTTTTATTTTCCAGCTCATGAAATGCTTGTAAAACTACGTCTGGATCGTGCAACAATGCCATGTCGACAAAATATTTGCTATCTTGAAATAGGCGAGATTTTTGAATCACGTCGAGCAATGGTCCGTGACAAAAAATATCGCTAAAAATTAACAAAATAAAAATTAAATTTATCAATAATCAACACATTACCAAATATCTTTCGTCAGCACTGGACTTGATGCAGCATATCCAACAATAACAACGGTGATGAAATTGATAAACAGCATTATAAATTTATAATTTTAAAAAGAACAACAACGTGATAAAAAAAAACAGCTTCAGTGAAGGCCGTAATGCTGGTGGTGGTGGTGAGAACTTCCAAAGCCACTGTTGTAGTAGTATAAATAAATAATAGGTAGCAATATAAGGTGCAAGTTGAAGAAAATGAAATGCAGTGATTGTTTTCGCTTTGTGGCTGATTTTGTGCGCCCTATTTTAACAGATTGTTGCAACGACAGAAAGTGACACAAGCACGCCGCACCACCGCTCTCAGACACGTGAACAAGAGACGCTGCACTGCTTTTAACCCTTATGCATATATATATATATATATATATATATGTATATATTTATATATATATTCGCAAACTCGATAACGGCAACTAAATTCAATATTCAATCCGCCTGCTGGGAAAATTTTGATCTAAAAAGAAAAAAATAATCACACGCGCTGTCGATTCACGTGCATGCGTCTACGAGATAAGCAATTAATTACAAGATTAACAATTTTATTATATTAGCAGACGTGACGACAGGAGATGGTTGTGCAAAACTCTCCTCCAATGCGCACGATTAGCTATTATGAAAACTCTAATCATACAGATAAACACGTCCAATTAACAACACACTGACAAACCATGCTATCAACCTTACATTTACACTTTATTACATTGGAATGTAGACGGGCTTCATCGACACAACTACGTCACACTTATGAATATCATCAGGTATTCTTTATGACGACGCTGCTGTTGTCTCGTGTTTCAAGCTTCTATTTCCGCTTTCACTTACACCGTTGTGAAACAACAACAACAACAAAACAAACAACCACTCGTCAACACCGAGAACACGAACAACAACTATCCTTCCTAAAACATACCGTTCGTATTGATTCAATTTGAGATTAACAAGTTCAATTTGTAAAAGGATGATATTACAGTATTATCTCGTTCTTTTCTCTTTTCAATTAATTTCAATTTCAATATGCAATGATGCAGACGTGTGTGATGAAATAAAAAATAAAATAGCAGAACAGACAAGCAGATTGCAGAAAATAATAAGTTGAGAAAAAGAATTTGAACGCATAAAACACTTGCGTTATTTCGAACATTGCAAGCGAAAAACGACAATCAATTTTTTTTAATTAATTTAACAAGAAAAAAAATTGATCGATACAAACAACATTTGCAATAGTAATGAAATTAGAACATAAAAAACAATTAATGGCAGATTTTAAGCGATGAGAACATTTGGAAAAAGAAAAAGATTCCAATTTCAAAACAACAATTTCAGAGCATTTGACAAAATTGGAAAAATAAATTCAAACATCTTTACCAAAAATGATGATATCAGCACTAATAACATATGAGAATATGAGCGACAAATGAAAATTAGCATTCAATTCAATGAAGCATGTTAATTTGGTAATATTTTTTTCTCAATTTTCATACGTAAATCTTCATCTACCTGAGCAAACAGATCAAGCACGGACGTCATAATCGGTGACGAGATTGGTCTTATATATTGCGCAATACGCGTCGCCACTTGTTCGCGTTCATTTTCATCGAAAATCTAAATGGAATTTGAATTGTTGCATTTTCAAATTTTAAAAATTCAATTTGTTTTTCAATTCAACAACAACAAACCGTTCTCCACAGTATGCCTGGCTGCCAGAATGGATCCATCGTCCGACATTCATCCGTTATGAGCAACTTTTCTGAGCAACAAGCGTCGGTCAGAGTTTGCCAAATTGGATGTCCATCATTGTCCATGATGTTCAATTGGTCCTACAGAACAACAGCGACCAAGTTGCATGCAAAGTGGAAAAAGTATGCAGAATGTTGTACCGTCGATCGGCTGGTAGTAGCATGGGAAACTGGCACGCATCCAATCGTACTGTTACTACCGATGAACTCAGTGCAATGATGGACAACTTTGTTCAAAACAATTTTCCCAACAGGAATAAGTGGACTGAGCTTACGTGGCCACACCTACGATAGATAGAAGAACAATTTTCATTGTGGATGAATGAAATTGAAAAAAAAAAACAAAAAAAATCATTTCACTTTGGTCGAATCGAAAGCGTCAAATTGTAGATAAGCTACTTCGGCTGCAGTGAATATTTGAATATCCACTCGCCACGTTAGAAAATTGCCTTTGGCAATCTCGTCTACAGCATGCTCCAAGAGATCGTTTACCGACTGACAACCAACATCATTGTTGATCACTTTTGATTTTAGGGGATTTTCGTTTTGAACTGCCTCAAAATCAAAAAAAAAAAAAATATATATATATATACAATTAATTTTTTAACAAAAATTTTAACCGCCTCATTGTATACTGTAAAATGAAAACGACAAAATGTTGTTCGATTTTCTTTTTCATTTGTCATTCGAAACGATTGTGTACTGTAAGCATTCATGCTGTACAGGCTGTGTGGCATAGCCCGAGAACTGACGGAAAACATGAACGCGTGCATTGCTTCACTGTGAGACAGCAAATATTGGCAACACAATTCTGCATCCTGAATATGTAAATAAATTTCAATTAATTTTACATTATTCATCAAAGGAAAAGTGAATGAACGAACAAATGATGTATTCATGTTATCCCCTGTGTAGATTTTATCATTAAAAGTTTCACATTAGTCGAGTAAACAGAAAGTGCACAAAATGCACCTTTCCCTTGTACAAATAGACAATTTGCTATTCATTTTATAAAAGTAAAGCATATTCAGCTGAACAATCAATGCAACTTCCATCTGCAGCAAATATTGTTAATATCATGAAAAAATCATTTTGCATTGAGTCTTGTTTAATTTTATCAATCAGAACAATGCTGTTTACAACTGAATCAGAAACTAAAAAGTTTACAGTTATATTTATTTGAACAATCCATTGATTAACTAAGCATAAACAAACTAACCAATCATTGAAGTCTAATGAAAACAAAGAATACATTATTATACATTTAGATAAGAAATAAGTTGACTAATTAATAATATTGAATATATAAGCAGAAAATAAATTTTTCATGTAAAAAAATTCACTTACAATAATCACCTATACGACTAATTTCTTCTGCAAATATTGAAAGTGTAAACAAAAAACGTCAAACTTCATTCTATAAATGTAACAACAGTACCGTGTAACAGTGTATGCTTGTTCAGTGTAATATAAAGAACAGACTTGAAAATGCAATATTCAAAAATTGTGACAGTAATAAATTAATAACATCAATAAACAAAATTACTTAAGCTGAAAAGATCATTTTTAAACAACTTTCAGAAACATTATTCATATTTAAATTGTTTAAAAATTGGAAAAAGTAAGACAAGTTCACAACAACAAAAAATGATTTCACCTGAACAAAATGCTTCATCGAACGATCACTGCTTGATACAAGCACTGGCCAGTTTGTCATAGTCAAAATCAATGGTTGATTTTCGAGTAAAAATTTAATTTTGAGCCAAACAGGTCGCGCTGGTACAGAATGCTCGCCTAAATTTTCAGCAGTTGTAAATAATTTGAATAACTCAATTAACGACAACTTACTCGGCTCATATAGCAACTCCACCAAAACAGGCACTCGTCGGTCACATTGACTTAAAAAACTCGCATCTGTGTAATAAGTTATGTCTGCAGTAGAGCTGAACCAGCCTTCAAGATGCAGCACAGTTCGGGCATTGTTGCCAGTCATCTTCAATTGTCAGTCGACAAATGCAAATGAATAGTACAGTAATATGATACGCACTTGAAAATCCACACATTACTGTACAAAATTCACTGCAGACCTATTCACCGAAATGTAAACATTCCGATGCACATTCAGAGAATTTTTCATCAATTGGCACCGCGAAATCACTGATTATCAAATAATTATTTGTTTATTTTAACCAAATACATTACATTACTGTGATACGAACTTTTTTTGTACATAGTAACACGAAATTGTTGGTGGGCAATATGCAAAAATGTTCAACAATATCATTCACTGCTATAAATTTGCTAAGAGAAACCTATCGATGCCGTGTCCCGAAGCGAAACCAACGGTTAATTATTTACTACACCAATTGAATATATAATTGAAGTGTGACAGAAAGAAATTGTATTTTTAAAAATAAAAAACTGAACGAAAGAAAACTAACAAATACACAGTAAGGTAAGAGATTTTGAAATAAATAAGCCATTAATAAATAAACAGATGCTGTTGAGGTAATCTGAAATAAGAATATACTAAAAAGAAATGTAAAAAAAAGAAAAATTAAGGATGCACACGAACGCCTAAGATTGAAAAGTGCAAAATAATAAAGAACTATCTATCGATTGAAGAAAAGAAAAGGAAAGAAAATCTCTACTTGAAAAGTAAAAACACTAGACATATATATATATCATACAAAAAGTTAGTACAACTAACCTATGGATGTGAAATCACAAGCTGAATCTATAGGGTGGAGGGGGGGGGAGGGACAGAAAAAAGGTTCGCTTCCTTTTTCAACGGCAGTCAGCGGTGAACGTCAAGCTAAAAAGACACGATGAAACGACAAAAAAGCTATAAAGGCTTCATCTCTTGAATTTGTTTTATCAAATAAGCTTTCTCGTCATTGAATTGTTCGTCTTCCGTTCGATCGGAATGGAATTTGCTCAGAAATTCCACCAGACGATCACGATTTCTTATCAAAATATCAGCAATAGGTTTTGGCTTAGCTGGATTTGCAACAAATACCTGAAGAGAAAAAAAAACCACATCAAAAACAAATAGCAAAAATTGAAACCTTATTGCAAATATTATTGAACTACTTTAAAAACGTGGAATGCTTCAAATTGGATACTTCTGCTGCGCTCGATCAGAAGATTCATCATCAATTTCAGATTTTCAGGATTGCTAATGTATCGAGTCATAACGTTGAAATTGTGCCTATCTAAAAGCAATTCGCCAAGCAGCTAAAAACAAAACACATATGCAATTTAATAAAACAACAACAACGTAATCTCATAAATATTAATAAATGCTCTTTTTCAATACCTTCAACGATTGTCTCCTCGTTACATAATTTTCGGAATTGAGCAAATGTTGATAGGCCTCAAAAAATCGATCATAATTCTGTTCAAGAAACTCTGCACACAGAGCTTTATGTTTCGTAATCAAATCCTAAAACAAAAAAAATAAACGTTGATGATTTTTTTAATCATTATTTTTTCCAGTGCTATTCTCAAAGTTTATTCAATCATGGTGCATCAAAAAATTCTACATACCCCAAAAAAATCAATCGATGATTATATTATTTATAATAGCATCTATGCACAAATTTGTTACATATTACGAAATGAACTTTCTACTTTTAAAACTTCACAACATTAATGATAAGTTATTTTCGAATGCAAAAAAAGGTAACATTTTTTCCAATATTGCATTTAATAAAATAATTATAAATAAAGTCATTAAAAATTTACCTTGAACGTGCTAAAAGCGTCGGAAGCAACTTCAAATGTTGACCCTTCGACATAGGTAAAAAATCTGTATGTTTCTTCAAAGGAGAGCAACATGCGCGCCAATGGTTCGTGCCGAATACATTCACGAAGCATACTACCGCAACAGAGAGCAATTTCGGACACTTCATAACTATAATCAATTAAAAAAAAAATAAATTGTAGTAATCATGCATGCATGTAAAACAATTCATGAAATTTTCAATAAAATTCAAAGTTCAAATTTGTCAATTCTAGTTTACCATTAGCAGCAAAAGTATATGTAATGAAAAGTCAATTTTAATTAACAAAGTAAAATTTGAAAATCGCACGACCCATACTCAAATAAACATGTAAAAGTAAATGATAAATAAATAATAAAATAATTCTGTTCTCATAAAGAAAAACTATTTTTCCAACTTACAAGAAAATAATTGAAAAATATGATAAAGTCAACATAAATTGATCAATCTAAATGTTCAATACGATGAAATGAACAAATAAAATTATAAAAATGAGACAGTATTAATGTTTGTTATTCAATTTACAATTACGAACGCAATTTCTAGAACAGAATAATTATTTCAAAACTAAAAAAAAAATAATAATAAATAAATTTGCATTGATAATTATAAAATAAATTTTTTTTCTGAAAAAACGACTTTAAAAAAAATCAAAATTATCTTTAAAACAATAAAAAAAAACAACAACATTGAACTGAAATGGAATGCACGCTAAAATGATACAGTAGAAGAGACAATCAAGTTGTTGCAACAACTGCTGCACCTTCGATGACCGAATTGAGATTGAAAGCAGCATTTCTACCATTAGCAATAATAGTGTTTTGCATTACAGAGTACAATAATGACATTAATTATGTAAGTGAGTATTTCAAAATCAAACGAAACGAGACATTTCGTCACGCGAATGCGTCACAGGCGCAATTGCTTTTAGCGTTGTTGGTTGTTGGATAGCAAAACGCCGACTCACACACAGACACACACACAAACACACACACACACACTACACTCCAGAAACGCTGTTTGGTGATTGATCAAACACACAAGCTTTTCAAAACTTACCCTTTAATAAGTGCTATGAGAACTTCCGGCTTGGCGCTCAGGTATTCAACCGTCGGAGAGCGGGTGCCAATCTGCCTTCTGAGCAGATTGTTGAAAATCAATGCAACATCTTTTTTCGACTAAAAACAACAATTCACCATATATCCAAGTGAAAGTGCAAAGTGAACAACAAATGCGTCGTTGCGTGCGTTGAAAAATACTCATCACATCAATAATAATAATAATAATAATAATAATGCTTGACGATCAATTGAACAAAGAAGAAAAAAACAACGGCAATTACAATGTGTTTACAGAATTATTTCAATTATAAATGAACAACAAACTACTTACTACCACCAACACTGGCGGTATTGCATTTCAAAATCAAAATAACAACCATGCAAAAATGAATGAATGAATGAATTAATTACCTCAAAATCGAATCTGACCAAATTGTTCACTAGCAACGGAAGTAATCCGCAACTGTAAGTTTCTTGCGCTAGCTGGGCAATCAGCTCGGTCTGAGGTTCAGCATCTCCGCTACCGTACAGGACGGCTTTGACTGCTTGTAAATTTCTGGCCGCCTCTTCTTGTGCCTTGAAAAAAAAATCACCAACTGAAATTCAAATTCAAAAAAAAGTAAACCTCAATCAACATACCTTGTCCGACTTCTTCTCGCCACGTTCCAAAGCGACCACCGCATCTTTCAACGATTTCACAATGTCTGACGGGTGTTTTTGCGACTTACCAAATAAAGGCATTTGAACAAAATTATAAAAAAAAAACGCTGCTAACGCTATTCACAACACTCCTCACCAGCGACAAAAATAACTCAATTTAAAGATGTCAAAAAAATTTCAAATCAACCTCAATTACCTGATGCGAGTCTGTTTTCAAGAAAAACCGTGAAAACAGTCAGAAATAACCGCTTCAATGAATTACAGTATTTTCTTCGCGATGCTCAATTACACTGGCATACTGTAATGATCATAATTGAAAACTTGTCGACGGTTGATTGGAAATGTCAACAATGCGCAAAATTCAATTTTGAATATCATTTGGTAAAATATTAGCAAAAAAGAAAAATACACACGTATATTTTCCCACTTTAAAACAAAACAAAAATGTTTAATACCGACCGATGTGCAGCAAACGAATGACGCCAAAAGTTTTTCATTCTGTTTTCATAAAAATAACACTTTTTTTTACAAAGAATAGCTTACTTTTTTTTTTGAAATTTACATGCATAAGTTTGACATTTTTTTCAAATGTTAGCTTTCTAATCGATGAATGGTTGATGCGTTATATATTTTCCACGCAATTTTTTGTGTGCACATTTAGCCACCAAGGTGACGAAAAAATCCAAACTTCCCATAGTTGTGGTTGTTGTACTTGTTGAATAAATGCAAAACGAATAAATGAACAAAAATTTATTTTGCATTTTTTTCCCAGTTAATATGAATTCCATGTTTTCTCATCTGAAATGTCAATATTAGTAGGCGAATGAATAAACACTTTTCACAATCGATCAAGCTACTATGAATGCAATAAGAGTGAACTTGTGAATCATATTTCAGTGTTTTCTCAGATGATAAAATCAACAATTAACCTTGAACATTTTTCAGAAAAATACTTTGCAATTATTTTTCTAGAAGTAAACAAATAAATAAATGATCGTGACAACAATAAAAATATGAAAACTATATTTTCCTCAATTTCTTCAACAGGTAGAAAAAGCTGCACATTTTACAAAGAGAGTATATATATATACATATATACATAATGAGATCATTTTAATTTACTCTCACTGGTCAGTGTGTGTGTGTGAATGAACTGCGCTTTGAAAAGTGACTATTCTTGTCGAAATGCTTCTCCTCACAGTTAGCAAATCTTCGACTGGTATTGGCGTTGGAATTCAACGAAGCGGAACCCAACAAACAGCTGTTCACTGGCTGGAAACAGCCTCGCCCATCCTGGTGCATCAGCTGTTCCTGACGCAGCTCTTCGTTGCGTCGTTCCATTTGCCTGGTCTGTTCACTGATTGCCAGCAGGTCTGGCTTGGATAGTTCAACGAACTCCTGTTGGGATGAACGTGCTCTGTTGGGCGGTGGCCAGACGAGAAATTTTTGCTGTTCAACCGGCGACACCAAATCAACAGTACACCAGTCGTCACAGTCGCTGCTGATCGAGCTGCTCATGTTGAAGCATTGACCAGTGTTGTATCCGAAATGGCTAATTTTGCGGTATTCTTCGAGTTGTTGCAAGCTTCGCCGAAAACTTTCCGGAGAATTGGAATAGTCAGCAAAGTAGCTTGAACGTGTGCGATCCAACGAAAGCAACTGGTCAAAATCGTCAGCCAGAGATTCACAAGAGCCGCTTGGTGAATTGTTCACCGACGGCAGACGTACCACTTTGGCAAAACTGCCATTACCCCAATGAAATCGTCCATTCTTTTCCATCTTGAAATTGTACTTATTGTTCTTGGTTGGGTTTTTCAATTTCAAAGAAAAATTAAAGTCACAAAAAGTTTCACTGCTTCATCATCATCACCATCATCATCTACTCTTTCTTCTTCTTCATCTAATTCTTCCCTTCTTGCCCCTCCTCCTCCTCCTCCACCTCGTAGGCTTATTGGACGTCGCTGTGTGGTCATAGTCTTATGGAACATAATTTTGAACAATTCTTTACAATTATTCGTATAAACTCAATCTTTACACTATCATCAATTCAGTGATCGACATCCAATCTCCACTGAGATTCATCGACCACAACCAATGATTATGTCCCAATCAGGGGTAAAGATTTCGATAGGCTCAAACGATTAATGACTTCCACTGCATCTCAGTCACTTGGATGCCAAAATTGCCACTTCCGCTAAAGTATAGCTGTCAAAATTTCTTGGCACACAGTTAAACGACAACGGTCGGCAGCGCATCCTATTACGTCAAGCTAAGACGAAAATGAACTGCATTCAACTGATGGATGCATCGATCACAAGAAGACATCAAATGTTTCGAAATAAGTCTCATTTCAAATTCACTGGTCAATAATAATCACAGCATCAGAACTTCACTAAACTCTCTTCAAACGGCATTCTTTCTGCATCATGCATTTTTCAAGCTAACTTGGGCAAATTAAAAATACACAATATAGCCATTGAAATATTTCAAATGCATTCGTTATTTCATCAACAAATTACAAACCAACCACGCGATTTATATAAAATAATAAAACCCTGTGCGCATAACATATCACAACTGCTCTTCCACACTTAACAACTCTTCACCTCAGGATTCTCACAGTAAAAAAGTAAATTTTAAATAAAATCAAAACCATAATTCTATTCATCCAATATTTGCAGCAGCATAACATTCAAAATTTGCTTGCAATTTGCTGCCGCTTGCCATTCACGTGAATTTAAAAACTGAAATTCACTATACAAACTGCTGAATAACAACTTATGCTTTTCTCACATGAATTTACAAACAGACAAAAATCAACTGATAAAAAATAATAAATTACTTTCAAAAATTTTCGTCATATATTCACAACAAATGTTTACAGCTTTCTGCTCAGTTTCAGCATTAAAAAAAAACACGTTCAAAAATAAATTTTACATTAAATAAGCTGAAAATCTTCCTTCTGTATATGACAAATAATGAATATTTCAGTGTAGAAAAATAATTCATTGAAACTTCACAGAAAAAACTGTACGCATACCCAACCTTATTCGAGATAATTAAAATTATCAATTATTACAATCCAAAAAAAAATATTTCTCAAAACAGAATTTCTGTCAATTTTAAAATATTTTTTCCCTTACATTTACTACTTAAGCATTGCTGTAAAAACTAAAATTGTAATGAGCTAGTGCAACTCGTGTGGCGAATGATTAATGTAAGAGGAATGCACTTTTGACAAACACAGTACACGAAAAATAAAAACAAACACATGCACAAAATTTAAATCATCTGCTGTGCAAAACGTAGTATTTATCAAAGTAAAATTAAATATAAAAAAAAGAAATTAAATTCACTTACTTTTTAGAATGAATGAGAATTTAAACTTTCTGCTTGATTCCTGACGAAGGTCGTTTCTTACTTTGCAATCGGATGCTGATGAAAAGAAAAACCGCCACCGCCAAAATAAACCAGTAAAGAGTAAAATCAGAGATCTTGTTGAATTTGATATTCATCGTACTGATCATATCCAATTCTTGAAGAACACTTCTATTGTACACTTGCTCAGGTTGCTGATCTCCGTAATATTCAAATGGACGACCAGCACCGCTTGTAACATCACATGCATTCATACCAAGACATCGCAAATAGGAAACGAGCACTAAACTTGCAAGTGAAGTAGTCCAAGCATCACATCTGTCTACAAGAATGAGAATAAAAAAAATTGACCAGTTCAAATTGAACATTCTAATAAAAAACCAACAATCAAAATTCTACCTGAACTTCCCGCAGAAGTGTAGCACCCGCTTTTGTGCTGACCGTTGAGAAGTAAAGGAAGCCAACTTAATCGAAGAAATTCATAATAACCCAAATGCCCACATGCAAATTCTACGTATATATATATATATATAAAGAAAAGATACATAAAATCATTAATAAAAAAATTAAGAAAGAAAAATATAAGCGTACGCATGGCCAAGCCCAAAGGTTCTTGCTTTTCAGGTTCACGTCTGGCGGTATATCTATTTTCGAGTAAATAAAATAGATTCGAGCACAATTCGGTTCGCAAATCAATAAGGCCATCACGAAATTTCAACTGACGAAGATGATTTTGCAACGTTGCCAAACAGTTTGCCTGAATGTGTTGTACAAGATAAAGTTAAAAATTATAGAGAAAATTAAAAATTACAAACAAATACCACTTCAAATGCAATTGTCAGCAAAACTTGACCAGTTAAATGAGAATATTGCAAACGCTTTTCGTGCAACAAATATCGATAACATTCTTCAGGTATGTCGTCGCACGTCCAATTGCAGCTCTCCTCAGCTTTCGCATCTTTGCCATTTAATTCTGAACACCTCATCACCTCATTCAGCTTCGATATACAGTTTAAAAATGTAGACTTCAATATTTCATAGCTATCGCTTGAAGCATCACCAGCTAATTCTGGAGATAACTGACGCCAACGACGAACAGGCTGCAAATTCAAACGCTTTGGGAAAAATGTAAATTGGCGAAAAAAATACTCAGTCTAAAATGTTCAACAATGACAAATAATCTTTCTTTCTTTCTTTCAAGCTAATAAAAACGCACCTTTGCAAAAGTTTCAGCATCTGCTTTTCGTACACAACGTACGGTTCTTTCAGCTAACAATGAAACATTTTCTTGTAATTTGATCAGATCATTTTCAAATGCACCGCGAATAAAGTTACTTTCTTTCAAAATTAACGGACTTTGTCCTAATAAAACCAACAAAAAAAAATACAAATGCAGAAATTATATTTTGCGACGGAAATTGACAATTACGCCACCTAACCTTCGATAAAACGTAAAGCAAACAAATCGGGAGATGAGCAATTCTGATTTTGCGATGAGTAATATGATACAATTGATAATAAAGCTTGGATAACCAATTTTGTTAAATTATTTGAATTTGTTGCCATCATTTTTACCGCCAAATTTTCGCCTTCTAGAATACATGAGAAATACAGTTATTTTTTAAAAAGTAGGTACAAATTTAAAAAATCTACCATGAACGTTTAAAATTTCAGCTATTATTTTATAAATTTACAATTCAAATTTGCTAAACATTTTATTAATTTAAATTATATTGAATTTATAAATTTATACAAAAATATCTACAATTAGATTTCAAAAATTTTCAAATATATTACAGGTCAAGGGTAGCTACAGTATGCAAAAATCCTTACCAAGCAAATGTAGCAAAGCAAATAATATACATTACTGAATGCAAGTTGAATGTAATTTTGGAGCGCATTATTTGGAAAAGTTACACAACAATTCCAAAGTTACAAAACTTTAACTTAATTATCATATACAAATATTACTGTACCGAAAGAATTGGCGCGCAGACTGCTCGAAGTGATGGCAACGCTTCTTCCGTTTCGTTTTGCCCATATTTCTGGAATGGTGAGCTTATCGATAAATTCTGAAGAACGGTAAAATTAAATAATTAATTATGCTGATGCTAACAAACAACTTTTTATGTTCATTTTTTAGGTTGATAATCAGCGGTGGTGAAGATGGTCAAATTCGAACATGGAAGAACTTCGAAGAGGTAGAAACAAAAACGTACGATATTACTGAATGTATCACTGCCGTTGCTTGTTTAGTATGAATTTCTGTCTGTTTGTCTGTGTGTGTAAGACTGGCTTGATGTGAATCTTACTTTTCAAGGGAAATCGTGCTTTTGTCGCAACTGAAACGAATACCGTAAACGAATACAATTTAGTTAATGGAGAGTTTGTATGCACGGTAACTCGTTGTTCTCTTCCAATTACCAGAATCGTTGTTTCGCCCAAAGGTACCCATATTCTCGTCTCCAGCTGGTGAGATTACATTTCTTGAACTGTTGAGAAAAAAAAACAATGTAATGTATTTAATTCAGAAATTCTGTTCATGTTTTACAGTGATTTCACGGTGAAGTATGTTAATGTGGAGGACAAGTCATTCAATTCTCTGGAAGGGCACAGTGCACCTGTTCTCAGCGTCGCAGTGGATTCATCGGAAACATACGCCGCTACATCTTCGTGTGATAGCTGCGTGAAAATATGGCGACTTTCGGATAGCCAGTGCGTGAAATCTTTGCCAATATTGAAACCTTCTTCTGAATTCAGGTATCCAGACTGTTGGTTGTTTCATTGTCCGATCATTGCAAACGTGGAATATAAAAATTTTCATTTCAGCTTGACAGATCCAATGCTTAAAATAGACTGGTCACCTAATTCCAGCGAAGTAAGATTGACTGCATTATGGGTTACTTTTTATTGTACGCATTGATTCTATATTTCAAGCTCTTGGCCATTCCATCTGAAAATGTCATCAAACTGTACACCAGAGAATCTTGGAATCTGAAATCGGAGTTGCAATGTGAAAATGAAACAAGTGTAAGAGTTTGACATCTGAATTATACAATTCTTTATCACTCAAATTACACATTACCGAATATTTAATTTCCATTCTGAATGAAGATATGTTTCAGCCGTGCAGTATCTGCGTGTTTGATCCAAGCGGGAAAATGCTAGCGGCGGCTTACATGGATGGTTCATTGCGTGTATATGACGTCATTACGTCGACTTGCCTTTTCAAGTAAAAATTCTCACTGGTCGTCTTCTTTCAGCTGCTTGTTAAGGATTCAGGTATTTCCATTTTCCAGAAAAAAAACATCGAAAACTATAGCCGATATGATTTGGAATATGTATGAACAAGACTCGTTGTTGCTGGCAGATATAGAAGGCTGCGTTGGTACGTGGAAAAATTTGAACAGTACTGCAGCCAGTGAAGAAGAAGAAGATACAGAAACAGCTTTATCAGTTGGTCGTAAAATTGCCATAATTGACGATGAGGATTCCAAAGGTAAAGGAAATAAAAACTTTCACAATCTAAAAAGAAATGATTGAAATTTGTTTTCGATTAAGATTTCGATATTGGAGCAATAAAATCTCAATTTATGACGCAGTTGAGCGAAGATGACAGTACCCCTGTTGGTGCGAAAGCAGTGTTTTCTGAAGAGGAAATGCAGCTTATTTTTAAAAAGTGGGCAAAATCAACAGAACTAAAACCGTTTGCCTCGGCTTCGACACCTCTCAATCATCAGAAACGCTATATGGTAATTTCTAATTTATGCAATTACTTATATTCACATTTATTCTTTTTTCTTCAGAAATGGAATGCCTTCGGGGTGGTAAAACAAATTTCCGGTGAACTGGATGGTATAGATGTCGAGTTTCATGATCCATCTGTTCATCATTCTCTGCATTTTGATAATGCAGTTACGGAATTTTTTGCCGGAGATGTATCCGATGAAGCGATAGCATTCGCCTCTGCAAAAACAGCCACAAATAACAGGTATACCTGAAGGAAACAAAGAGAAAAAATTCTTTTTTTTTTTTAAATAAAATTGTTTAGTCAAATTTTCGTCGCTCATTTCGCTTCTTGGGATACTTCGAAAGAATGGTCAGCAGATTTGCCTGAATCGGAAAGTGTTGAAGTAAGTTTTTCCTTTTGGACGGACATACATGCATGTTTTACCTTTTTCTTTTCAATGGTAACATTCAACATTTGCTGCAGTGTTTGTGCATCGGCAAAGGTTGGGTTGCGTTTGTGTCCAGCAAACTGCTGTTGCGTGTCTACACATTGTCTGGTTTTCCGTTGTGGACTAGCTGTTTAAATGGTTCCGTAGTTACCATGACTGCAAGAGGTGAACGATTGGCCGTCGTTTACAAAGAAGGAACATGTACTTACTTATTAGTTTACTTAAGCAAGCTTATTTGTTTGCATTAAAAAATATTCAGCTTTCATAGGTCAACAAGCATCGTTACGTTGTTCCGTGTACGCTCTCAACTGGTCTGCGGAAAGTGTAGGAGACAAGATCCAACTGCTCGGAACTTATGCAGTGGCGTTGAGCGCTGGAGCCACTCTTACTTGGCTGTGGTAAGTTGACAAATTTCTTTCAATATTTCCAAAAAAGCAACCACATTATTCAATGATAATAATAATATTCATCCCATTCATAGCGTGACAGAGAAGGGAAACTGTTGCACAGCTGATTCAAAGGGTACAGTGCGCATTTTATCCGGTGGTATCTGGCTGTTAGCTTGTGATTTAACAAAAGCGGTGATTTAACAGTTTATGGTCATGGAAAAAGAAAAGAAAGTAATAAATATTTTTCAGGCTTACCACGTTTACGACCATTTGTGGCCAGTAGATGTATTGGAATCGTCGTGTGAAGTGCTCTGCGTCCCTTGCAACAAGTCGTTGTATCCAGCTTTTGCTCCGAAGCCAGTGATGGTTCAAGTGAAATGGAATGTAGATTTGTGCGATTGCAATCTGGGCAGAACTGAAATTGAGCAGCCAATAATGATTTCTTCAATCCAAAGCCGACTATTGGCCAACAGTGAAGTCGAACTGGAATATGCTGACAGAAAAGAGCTGTTGAAAACGTTTGCAGTATGAAAAAGAACAACTCACTTTAATTATGAATTATTATATATATATAATTGAATGCATGTTATCATCAATATTCTTAGATCGCTTGCAAGACGGAACGATACGCCCGAGCGTACGACATTGCATCTTTAGCGTCGTGCAAATCATTGAAAACGTTCATCAAGTATATATTATATTAAGCAGCTTGTTATCATTGGTGGAAAATGAAATTTGCATTTCAGATATGCCAACGAGAACAGATGCAAGCTGTTGGCGGAAAAGCTTGCTCGCCTGTTCGAACAGAGGCAAGAGCTGTTGGAAAGAAGGAACAGCAAAAAACAAGAGCAAGAGCAGAAAATGATAATGACAACAGAAAATGCAAATCAACAACAGCCGAAAACTTCAACCCAACGATCAATTGTTATTCGAACAGCCGAGAAACAAGACCAACAGATATCGGCGGAGTTCACTTCAACACTATATACAACTTTGAGTTCGCCGTTCTTCATGCAGGATGTGAGCATGACAAATACATCCGCCACTACTGATTTGTCAGACATGACGTCATCTTTGCTAGTGCAGAATTTTAAAACACCAACCAGTCGAAATCCTTTTAAAGTGATCAAAGTTTCATGTTTTGCACGCGAAAATAATGACCAATAAACTGTTCTATTTCAGCGTACCACCTCTCAAAGTAACAACACCTTTACTGACGATGGAGAAAGCATTTTCGACAAGTCAACTCCAAAGAAAAGACTACTCACCAAATATGATCAAAAAACAACTACAGCGGTAAATTTGAAAAAAAAAATATTTTTCCAATTTGAAAACTTTACATTTGGTGAATTCACTTATTTTACATTTCAGGAAAAATCTCAAAGCAGCAGCAAACAAACTTCACTGATTTCAACATGGTCATCATTGCCAACAGAAAGTGAAAATCAGTTTTCGCAAGATTTGTTTGCCCCAACTGAAAACAAAACTCCATCATTTGAACAATTCAGATATTCAAAAAAGCAACAAGCCAGCGTGGAAACATTGGAACCATTTCCAATATGGATGGAAAATAACAAAATTATGTTGATGGAAACTTTCCAAGGCGATTCAACGGATAACATGTCGTTTACACAGTTCGCTTTGAAGCAATACAGACGTTACAAAGATACTTTGTCCAGTCAAAATAAGTGAATGGAATTCTTTTTTTTTTTAAATAATATTTATATATTGATTGCGGTATTGCAATAAACAGTATTTTTCCGCACAACTTCACAAATACTTGTACTGACAAACTGTCATTCTATAACTTTCACTCTTATTTACAAAAACAAATTGAAATAATAATAATAATAACCAAATTTAAATAAAATCCTGGTTGACAAGAAATATCTTGTTTCTTTTTTTAAAAATGTTTATCGACGAAATTAAAAACGTAAAATCTTATTGTATTAATAAATAAAAAAAAATCGTACCTGACAAAATTACAGTATGCTACTGTATTGGAGGTGTAAGCGTGGGCAAAACAAAAGTTCAGTTCGATGAAATATCTTTCCTTTTTCGGTTCATTTCAACGCAGAGTGACGTGATCTTTATACTGTCATAAATAAGTGTGCAAAAGAGTATCCATAAAATTGGAATGGATTTTCTCAGGCTAGTATTTTTTATGATTCGAGTCTTCAATTTTGTATTTTCATTCGATAATGTTCCATTGTTTAGAGATATGATCGTTTCCAAAGTGTCACCACCTGAAGATCCAATAGTCTACACATTTACCTGGCAGTTTTGGGTACTTCTACTATTGTTTATCATTGTCTCGAACATAATTTTAACTTTCCTTTATCGATCAGTTTGTAAACTGATGAAACTTACCCGCCTAAAGATTGTAAATTCTTACTTCAAATGCACCAACGACTAGAATTTACATCAATAGTTGTGTATACACATATACATATATATCGTATGCATTTGCTTAAATAAATTTCAAAATAAGAGAAATAACAAAAAATATACCTTTTTGTTTCAATTGAAAAGCAAGCATAAACAATGTATAAGTGTAATAATTGTGCACGCACTGTACAATCGAATAGTTTAGTTTACATACGCACAGTCATGATATCATCATGATCAATAGCGAACATACCTCTAAGAAAAGGATCTTTTGACACAACTGTTCATCAGTATAAAAAGTGATGCTTCTAGTCAAAAAAAAATTATCGCCTGAAAAAGTCTACCGCCGCGGATAAGAATTCACTTGGTCGATCTGCATGCACCCAATGACCAGCTTCGGCAATGCATTGAAAGCGTAATTTAGGAAAAAAGTTCAACATGAACGGCACATCAGCAGGCCTGTGAACATTAAACAAAAAACAGCATTGAATAAAATTGCATTAAACCACAATATAAGAAAAGGATAAATTTATTCATTGAACAATGTCAAAATGTGAAAAACAACCTTACTTGACGTAGTCTGAACGTTTGCCGTGAACAACGAACGTGGGACCTTCGAACGTGTTTTTCGATTCTATCTCATAGAAAAACATTTCCTGCAAATTATTTTCAATAGCACTGATGTTGAACTTCCACACCGGCTTTCCATGCTTGTCCAACATCAAACTTGTTAACAAGAAATGTGTCGTTTCAGCATCCTAAGATTAACAGCACTTTTTTTTTGGCTTTTCACTAACACCAGCAAAATTTAACAATTTCATGAAGCAAACAGAAAAAAAAACAAATTAATAAAAGCAAATCAAAATCAAATAGCATACTTTGATCACCGAAAACAGTTGCTGATAGGCAATTTGCCTGGCTTTGGTTAAATCCATCTGCGGCAATTCGCACTGATTCAGCGCTTTTATGCAAAGTAGTACTTTATCTTGAGGTTGATCAATTCTCTTTGGAATCATATCTTCCAAAAGCAATTTGCCCAACAGTGATGGCTGATCAGAGGAATTAGAAAAATAAACAAACAGAAGCTTGAAATTGTGAATTTGAAATATCAATTTCGCTATTACTTGACGCAATGCCAAATGTGCCGCCACTTTGCCTCCCATACTGTGGCCAATGATTCCAAGCTGGTCACCGGCAATGTTCAAATCTTTAATCAACGCGATCACGTCGTCGGCCATCTCTGGGACAGTCATGCTCGAATGATGAGGACTGTCGCCATGGTTTCTCAAGTCCACAGCGAATACCTGAGCCGCGTCAAAGCTACATCGAGCCGGTTAAATATTCAACGGTTGCATTTGCATACCTTGCGATTCAATTTTTGACTCAGTGCGGCGCCCAAAGAACGCCAATTTCCTTTGTGCCCAAATAAACCGTGCAAAATAATAAGAGATCCTTTTGAGCTGTCATGTCGACCGAAATACGTTTTATACGCTAGAGGAAAGCTATAATTACTGAGCATTGAAGAAAGTGATCACTTTTGAATAAGTACAAGAATATCAACAAACCCATTAGTACTGCACCACCTCACACTGCATAAAGCGTGTATCAAAAGCATCTATAAATTGTTGCTTATTCAATTGTTGGAAAAGAAATAAAAAGCATCCGTTGATATAAAATCAACAATATTATACGTATATATTGTATGTATGTATACACTACAGACTGCTAAATTAAATATCATCATCATCATTTCACTATATTTATAGTAAAATTTTTATGCAAAACATACATAATATTAAATAAGATAATAAAATACTTTTTAATAAAACAAAATTAAAAGCTGAAAATTTTTCTACTGGTTTTCTCTGTCCATCAAGAAGCAACACTTTTGCACGTCTTCACGTCAATGTACAGTATTCTTTTCTGTAAAGATAATAAAGAATTAATAACAATTGCAATAGATTTGTTTTTCAACAATGCCTTTACGGCGTAATGATGCAAAATCAGTATAATTATTTTTAATATTGTACGAATGTAAAACTGAACACTTGCATTCATTCAGATATTGGCAAAGTGAAAACAAATTTACACCACAAATTGCAGAAAGCCTATGCAGTCAACGTAGACTTGATTTGTGAAATTAACTATTTTAACAATTGTTAAATTGTGTTAGTATGAGGTGAGAAAAAAAGAAAAAGTTATTCTTTATTTTCACATCACCGGAAAAAATTCAACGCTTACAAATAATAATAATTCTCTGCTCAGCAGCAACACGAGCAGCATAGAAACATATGCATACATTTGTGATCAGTGTAAAGAGTTCATGAAAGAAGAGAGAGAGAAGAAAAACCAAAATACAGATAATAAATATAGAAATAAAATTTTGAGCTAATTTTACTTGAGCAACGCCCGCGGTGCACAAAAAATAGTAATAGATGAAAAATGAGATTTTTTTCTTAAATTAATGAACATAAGTTTTTGTGCAAAAATAGAGGCGCGCCTACAAGTAGTCATCATCTGGTTCAGCTTGTAGAACCGGGCCGGATGATAAACTTGAAGGAAGCGAAGCCGCTTGACTGGACGATTCGCGTTGCAAAGTCGTCGTGGTTGTGGTCGTTGCGTTTGCATCCGTTGTTTGGCGCCGTTTATTCTTCGACTTTTTCAACATTGTTGCCTTAAATTAGCATTTCAAATTTCATCCAATCACATTCAGCTCTACTGAAATCAATCTCATTATCAATTACCTTCAGCGCTGATTTGAGAATTGTGAATGTGCCCGGTGGCAACATCTGCGGTTCACCGTCCACATGAACTGGCATGTCTGTGAATGTGGTAATTTTTACCTTTAAAAATGAAAACGAAATAAAAAAACACATATGCATATGTGAAGATGTGTTGAAATTAAAATAAAAACTGCTCTTTTACATGACCGCCTTGAGCAAGACGAATGCCAGAACTGAAACCTGCTTGCATTTGTCCCAAATGAACAATGCCTGTAATGCCAATCACTTCGAGCAGACCGTCATCGTGATTCGGTTTTGTGAAGCCAACTTCTTCCTTTTCCGGACCCCAAGGATTAGAACCAGAACCCCAACTAAATTAATTTTTCGTCATCTCATAATAATATGCTAATGGATTGTTTTTTCAGCAATGTACAAACCTCATAATGTTCAAAATAATTATGCCTTCAAGACTGGGCAATTCGAATACTCTACCATCGACTTCCAACTTAATTTTCCGTTGTATATCTCGACACAATTTTCGGTTGACCATTTTCTTCAGACCAATCCGTGCGTAGACTCCTTTATTATGAATTCTACAACAAAGCAAAAAATGCACCAATATTCATTGTAAGATTATTTACACGTGCAAATGTTCATATACAACCAAACTTTTAAAATACAACCTGCTCATCATTAATTATTTTTAAAAAAAAGTCTGTAAAGAGAGGACACAAAAAAAATCACCTGCTATTGAATTTGTCAGGATTCAATTTGCGCGCTTTGTCAAAGCCTAAACACACTTCAGCATCCAAGCCAATGCCGAAATAGTTGTTCATGATAATCATTGACGTCTGCTCTTCAGGATTGTTCATCGGCAAAGCACGATCCGGGTTCTGTTCCAAGGCGCATGGCAATTCAGATGATGGCTCTTGTGGATGAAAAACAACCGTCCACCTGTAAAAACGAATATTTTCACATCATGTACACTGCAAATAAATTGCAACAGCTATCTCTAAAACGTTACCTATCTAAACGAACTTCATCCGCCTCTATGATATCTTTCAAAATTTGAAGCGGATCTTCTTGACCTGTATATCCTGAACCCCAACGAAGTACTCTAGCCAAATCATTGCCTGGAACAAATTTTCAATTTTCACAAAAAAAAAAATTTGACAATTTCATTATTAATTATTAATAAAATTGAAACCTGTGCCCAACGGTAGCAATGCACAAGGTGGTGATGAGCAGACCGAATCTTGACCGACAATATCCAAACACTGAAGCACCCATCCAGCCGTTCCGTCACCACCGCAGACGAGAATTTTATATTTGGGAACATTTCGAAATACATAAAGTCTAAATAATTGAACAATTATATTCAATCAATCAATCCTGCTGATGATGAAAATGAGGAAACAACGTACGCAACCAACGGTCCACCGTTCATCACGTCAAAAACCTGGAACGGATTGAGCAGCTTGCGAAACGACCGAATCAAATCTGCCCCTTGACAACCACCACTGCGCATGTTCACTAGTACCACCAAAGGCTCCACGTCGGCAGGAATCATGTGCGTCTTCAACAAATTAACATATGAACAAAACTGTTTTAAAACGAAAACAACTTTTCTTGCATATTTCTCTATTCTAATGTTGAGTTTTCTTTTCTTCGAATAAAAACGACCACAAATAGAACACAGTTTAAATTTAAAATTAAATCAATTAAATACTTGTATATTTGGAAGGCAAAGTACGAGCAATTTTCGTTCTTCATAGCTGACGTCTTGCAATTTTAGACAAACTTTTGTCGCCACTTTGGGTGAATTGAACGTCATCACCAAAGAACCATATTCAAAGTAAATTGGACCAATTGCACTGAACGGTCTCGCTTGAAATGCAAATAAAATTTTAAAAAATCTCATTAAAAATAATGCTTGCTTGTTGGGGTATTTTTTCTTTTTTACTTTCCGTTTCAAGCAATCGTAAGAGTATTTTTTCATATTGCTTCTGGGTTAATGTCGGCGGCAAGTTGGCAACGAACAGTGATACGGTCGAACCGTGAGGATCTTCTTTCTCTTGCAAATAATACCGAGTGGACAGATATCGTTTCAACGAATTCTGATGGACAAAAAAAGCGTGAAAAATGAATACAAAATCTCCACAACGAAATAGCACTTACTCGTTGCTGTACAAGCAGCAAAGGCATCACAGGCTCTTGAGGATCCAATGTTTTTTCAACCACTGAAATGAAAAAAAAAGAGAAAAATTTAAATAAAATTAATATTAAACTAACAAATTACCTCCACGACTGAGTTCCACTTCGACCAAATTGTACATGCTACTGCTGAGACTTGGCATGCCAACTTGGGACAGTGCTTCGGAGATCACTTCGTCAGTTGTCGTTGTTGGAGTGATGGTTACAGTGCAAAATGTGATGGGTATACGCAGCCAACCGCCGTATACTTTCAAAGTGATCGTTTCATCGCAGTTCGGATTGGTGTAACGTAGAAAAAGTGACAATCTGCCATTTTGTGAATTTCGAATTCCTTTCAACGGTTCCACTCTATCTAGAGGATATTCTACGATACGATCTAAAATCAAAAAATAAAAATGTATGCAATGTATTTTTTTCCAAGAAAACAAATATTACCATCTACTTCTTTGATAGAGGTTAGCATATAGTAAGCTGGATTGTCATAAATATGAAACGATCGCAGTATAGCTTCCTGCAAGTGTGAATGAAATGAAATTGAACGAGCAATTGAAGCAATTTTTGGGACAACAATGAATTTCTTTTTAAAAACTGTTAAAACTTTCTCTCAAATAATAACATGATAATACAACACTTACAAGGATTTGATCCAATGATGCCGATCTCGGAACGCTACACGTGCGAAAAACGTTATTCTCATAAGATACATTTCCATCGTACACTCGTAATATTTCATCTACAAACAGAGCATAAAAAATACAACAATAATAATAATAATAATTTTGTCAACATTTTTTAAAATGCAGCTTACTGTCATCCTTTTCTCGATTTGGATCCTCTGGAAGTGAGCCAGAGAAATCTTCAGAATTTTTCGACGGTGAAACTGGAACCTCTTTTTCTCGCCGCTTAATGCTCAGCAAAAGTTCCATGGGTAACTCAGCCCGTGGTATGGTCAAACAATTCGGGGGTAACATGATCGGTCGTAGGGGACCAAAATCACAGTCGGTTACAATTTGTCGATAACAAATAGCATGAGCCTGAAAAACAATAATCAATCAATCAATACAGAAAATGGAAAAAAATAAGCAGAATAAGAATTTCTCCATTACCGTCCGATTGCACCACTGACATCGCATACCAGCTAAACATTCTGATGACCAACAACTCTTGCGACATACTGTACATTTGGAACCAGGATTCAAATTCCCTTCTCTCCAATGATGATGCTGCCGCTGAGTAGTCTTGAGAATAATTAATAAAAATAAATATTCATTTCTCCAGTACAAAGAAACAATGTTACTGGTATTTTCATATGTACATTAAAAAAAGCCTCACATGTGTGAAAAAAACATTAACAACTTACCGGCTCTAAGCTAGAGATGAAAGTGCTCGCCTCGCGGCAATCACTCACTGCCAAATCCAGACAGTCCACATGCACGTAGTAGTCACATACTAAAAAAAAAAAGAAACATCTACTTAATTTCAAATTACCATTTCAACTTTTCCATCTTTTGTGCAATGCATAAATAAAATAAAACAAAAATGAGTGGAATATTTGTGACAAATGAAAATTAATTTCAAAATAAATGTTCAATATTTCAACTGCGTGTAAAGAGAATGTTGAACTCCCGGTGGAAATTTACGGTCAAAATTTTTAATCTTATGCCTACAGACCATAGAGACCAACTATCCCTTTGCATCATCATCGCATGCAAACGAACATTGTTCTCAAATTAAACTACAATATTAAATCATGTTCTCTGTGTGTGTGTGTGTGTTCTTGTGAATGCGGTGATTCGAATTTTGAAAAAGTTAAATTGAATGCAGCAGGTAAAATGAAAAAAAAAAAAACACTTTTCCCATATTGCATTGGAAAATTGCAAATCACTGAAGTAATGTAAGGAATGGAAATTCAAAAAATTAAAAAAAAATTAATAACTCACCTTCACATTCGACCGATTCAACATCGTCAGTTTTCTTCCGGCAGACTAGACAAAATTTTCTTTTCAAAAACCCAGGTTCTGACCAGCAGTGAGCAACGGGATTCTTTAGGAAAAAAAAGTAAATTATTCAAAAATATTAATTGTGCATTTTATTTTTAGTGCTTTGCAATTATCAAAAATATTTTCTACCCATTTCATATCATCAAAAATCAACATATCTCATGTATTGTATTGGTAACGTTGTAATAGAATAAATTTCATTGCAAAATTACAAGTTGAGTGTGCACAGATTGAAAAAAAAAGTTTCATCTCATTTCATTCGTTCATTATTTAAAGTAACAATCAGCAATTTGTGCTTGTTCAAATTGCAGCAAAACGGCAGCAAATATTCCGTTTGTTGTTCAAGATTTTCAATTAGAAAATTGCAAATAAAATCCTGGCCATTTTAAAATTTAACCATTAAATGTTGAAAACTCAAACAGAAGAACAAAGATCTCTGTAGACAAATCTACAGCTACATCTACATCTACATATGCATACGGACAAACAGTTGTGAATCTGATTCATCGATTTTGACAAAGTAAATAACAGGGAAAACTTTTCGACCAACTGTTACAGCTGAAAGCAGTTCAGTTGATCCGTCTTGAATATATATTAATTGAGAGGTGCTCTGAAAGTCAATAAGCATTGCTGCTTGAGCAAATTCTGATTCTTGGTTCTGATTCTGCAAAGAAAATTGAACAATATTCATCCATCAGCCGATGAATGAATAGATAAATTAATTAATGCACAAATCTTTATTCCAATGTCCATCTTCTCGGTTTAATAACTTTAACAAAAATGAAACAGAAATAATAAACAGCGAAAGGGTTCAGCAGTCGAAATTATTTTAAGATCAAGAGAATAATGAAAAAGTTGAACAATCGACGATTTTCATAATCATTTTTTTTGAAATAATAATAATAATAATAATAAAGTATCGATGAAAATCAGAAGCTATTCGTTGGAAAAATTTAAGCATTCCCCCATAATATGGTGAAAAATTGAAAAGCAAAAGCAGCAAGAAAACAAAAATTCTTACCTTGATGAGCTGCATAGCGATACCAGAGCAAAAAGAGGCCACCGTTTTAAGGCATTTTTCATGACATATGAAATTGCAAGCTAAAAATAATAAAAGAAATTATTATTATTATTGCAATCAGTGCTAAATGAGGAGAGTAAGAACAGTAAAAAAAAAAATATTTTCACAAACAATTCAACAACGATTTCAGATCAAATTTCATTAAACTGAAAGGAACTAAAAAAAGAAAAAATAACAATAACAAAGCATATAATTTGTGCAATTATATTAAAATTAAAGAAAAAAAAAACAATGATAAAAATAAATTCTGCACTTCATGCTCAGAAAAGAGAAAATCAATATAACTGACAGAATACATCCATCAGTGCGTCCAATTTCTCAATCACTCGAAATGCAAAAGCACATCAAAGTGCATTATCAAAAAAAAAATTGTTTTTTCAATAAGCTCTCCTTTTCTTCCTTTCTATTATAATTTCTGCACAACAATAAAAATGTATTATGATAATTTTAAAAATCATACTAGAGAAAATTCCATTTTGATAATAGTGTTCTTTTCTAATTTATTAAGTTTTCAGTTAAGTGACGTGATATAGAGGTTGTTTGAAGCAAATACAAAATTCTATTTTGTGATAATAATAATAATGATAATAGTAATAATAATGATAACTTTGTTGTAAACCAAGTTGAATCGATCGATTGTTAGAGTTAAATTTTAAAATGGGTAGAAATGTGAAATTGTAGAATCAACTAAACGGCAATCGATTCTCATCGCGACAAGCGTCTTGTCTTCTAACTCATGGGATTTGTCGCAACAGTTCCAACCGCGCTGTTGCAACGGCACAGCATGCCAACAAGCTCAACCATCAATGGCAAAGTAGATTTACCACAAACCATTGCATGCAGATGTTGCACGTATGCCCGTATATTAAAACAAAGTATATTCAACCTCAACTACAACAACAACTACTACTACTACTACACTGCAGAATGAATTTGTCGTAAATGCATCATTTTCCAAGAAGTTCAATTCACAAATTTATTTGAATGAATAAATTGAATGAATGAACCAAAATTGTGAACGTTGTACAAAGTTGAATTCACCCACTTTGGTATTGGAAAGTTTAATTTCCAGCAAATCATCATTAATATAATTAACAGTTTGAATAGAAAAGAGAAAATAATAAGTAATAAGTAAAAGAAAAGAGAAAAAGAATTAAACATCTCGAAATGAAAATTGATCACAACAGTTCTAAAACGTACGCAAGAGAATTGATTATTTGTCATATTAAACAAAGCTGTTGAAGTCATCTAGTCAGCTATCAATTGTACCACTGCTACTACTACTACTGCTGCTGATGCTTCTGCTATTACTTCATAACAAAGAATTTTCTCATCAAAATGCATATACACTTCACTAAATTACCAAAAAAAGAACCACTTTAATATTTAGAAAATATATACATATTAAATTTGAAGATGAAAGTTATCAATTTTCTACATTCTAAAATTGAAGTATTTTAAAATGCATTACAATAATTCATTACACATCAATGAATTGTCACAAAAAAGAAAATAAATGTAAAATTATTAAAACAAAATTAAACCCTTATCAAACGTTTTCAACAATTCATTTCATTATATGAAAAGGGAATAATTTGATTTTTGTCATGAAAAATTTTTTTTTAATCCAATTCTTTGGAAAAATCAAATTGCACAATAAAAGTTCATTGAAAATAATTGCATGTTGAAGTGTGGTGATGATGATGATGATGAATTTACACTTTCGCGTGTTCTTGTCATGCATTCCATTCGTTAATTAAAATATTCTTTAGAAATAAATTATTATTATTATTTTATTATAGTTTATAAATTAATAAATTATCATATTGAATACCTTTCTCCTGTCAATTATGAATAGAATACGAATAAAATATGAAATATTTGAAAAAAAAACAAGCTAAGCTTGCTTTCGTAGATTGAAGCATTTCATACGCGCCAAATGAAAAATTGCAAAGTAGAAAAAAAATCTTTTGTTCTCATGTTCCAAAAATAAAAATAAGCATTCATTATTTCAAATTTACATTTCACTTTACCAAACAATAAAAGGACGACGACAACGATGATGATGATAATGTGTGGATTTTGTGTATCAATGCAAATGCAAATTTACAAATAAATAAATAAACAAACAAATACAAAGAAGAAGCAGAAGAAGGATAGGGAGGAAAAAAAAAGATTGCAAAATCATTTTCTCTTGTTACTCCAAAGAGTAATTCGAAAGAGGAAAATCTTGCACACAGAGCTTAGTAAACATGTTCAAATCCAATTATGCGTTCAATGAAAACGCAAGCGTATCGCTTAATGAAATGAGCAATATTACCAATGTTTTCTCTTTTAATTTCAACTTTATGCTACATTTTATACTAAAATTATGCTTATCAATATCAAAAAACCGCCTATTATGCAATAATGAAACAACATCTTTCTCCTTTTCCTTCATCTGTTGTACAACAACACATCTCTTGTATAAACATATATATATATATAATAGTCATTTTTCTACATATCAGATTTTTCATCTGAATAAATAAATGTGAATATATTCAAAAATGGAATAAAAATTTGTTTTCAAATTGATTGTAAAAATTTCCTTTCAAAACTGAATATGAAAATTGCACTTTTCCACATCATTCATGCATGCATTGCAGTCACAATTATCCGGTTGAAATTGGTGGGCATTTTTTTTTCATTTTTTTTTTTGTTTCCTCCTTCTCTGAAAAATTTGTCCAGCTGAAAAAGCTGCTTTGTTGCTCTGGCAAATTCTTTTCACATGTACAATGGCAACTTGAAATTAAAATTCAATTCAATCAATAACAATTTTAATCGTCAGAAACGTCCATTTCATGCTCAAATTCACTTTCGCATCACAATTTTACTACAATTGCAATAAAGTCTCGTTATTCGTCGTCGTCGTCGTCGTCACATTATGCAAGAATTGTTTGACTTTGACAATTTTTTCTCCCATCATAAACATTTTATTCTGCTTGATATTCGAGCATATGAATTTGCATTCTTTTTTTTTTCTCCACATCAAATTCTACTAATAATGATAATATTTCACAGTGTTGGATCATTGAGAAACATTTTCCACAGAAAAGCAATTGCGCAAATGCGCAATGAAATTTATCCCAATCGAATTACATTACATTACACATCTTTTCATCAATTAAGCTACACTACTAAGCACTTGAATCTTAATATCAGAAAAAACAAACAATAAAATACAATACAATAAAATTGATGAAATCATTAGCAACTTGATTGATGCGCGATGTATATACAATTAAAGGAGAATTTAGCATTAAAATAAAAATGCATGGAAAAAATAATGTCAAACTGAAGAAGAAGAAGAAGAAAAATTTTTGCCATCAATGCATTTTAACCAGTTGTCTTGCCATTCGGTATAAGTTTGGTGATTTGAAAAAAAAATGAAAGAAAAAAAAAAAGAAAAACCAAAGGAAAAGCTTCTCATCCGGCTGCTGCTAGCAGTGCTAATTTGCATCGCGTGAAATCAAATTTTCTATATTCGAAATCGATTCAAATCGAATCTTCAGATGCCGCATTCGATTTTTCCCATTAACTATTTTTTTTTCCACGTCTAAATTGGCTCCAAATACCGGCTGCTCCTTAACGTCTGAAGCACGCGTTAGCAAATTTTACCCACCTCCGTCGATTAAGTTCATTTGAATTAGTACATCAAAAATAAAATTGAAATAAAATTCATACGTAAATTTACAAAGCGAAAGATAAAATATAATATAAATTTTTTTGTCGAGTAAATGTTGAAAAAGAAAAAATAAAATTAAATTAAAATATCCCAGAAATAAGACAGAAGCTAAAAGTGTCTTTTCACAATGAATGATAAAAGCAGAAGATTCATTGATACATTGGATCTTGATATAAATCATCTCATATTCCGACAATTGTAAACAGACTAATACGGCCGCAATTACTTGCTCGGATGACTAGCTAGCTTGTTCGAAGAAAAGCACAGTGATGTGAAATCAGAAGCTTTGAAATGGAAATGAATTGATTAATTTTCAACGTGTAAAGTATCTTATTTTTGGAAAAGTGCCCAAGACAAAGCATAATAAATAAGAAGAAGAAGAAAGTCAGATAAACATGTCAGAAGAATACATACGTTCCAAATAAAGTCAACAAGCCAATAATATATAATATATAAACAACAACAACTAAATGCTTACTTACTTTCACAAATATAACCTTGGCTCAAGATGCCCCAAAACAAATCGCAGCAATGATGGCAGTGAATTGGTTTGCCGAAATTTTTTTTCACAAAAAAGTGACCTCTACCTCTGGCACCAATTACTTCACCACTTTTCCAATCGACATATTCTTCGATCATTTGAAGCAACTGTGGTTCCAAATTGTGACCTTCGACGGCCATTTTTTGCGTTTTGCAATTGCTTCTCAGACAAGAAGAAGCAAGAAGCAAGAAGAGGAGGAGGAGAAGAAGGAGAAGCTGTTGTTGGATAAACGGATTTAAAGGCAAGCAGGCAGGAAGGATGACAGGCAGATAAGCAGACAGAAATAGACAGAGACCAGACAGGACAAGCAAACAGGCAAGCAGGCAGACAGCACAGCACAGACAGACAGTAGTTGGTCGATTGCTTGCTTGCTTGCTTGCTTACTTGCTTGCTTGCTTGTCTCCTCTTTGTGAACAGACTTCAATAATACTGGCGAAAAAGAATTCTGTCAATATCGCCTTCTTTCACTGCGGTCATTTCATATCTGTGACATGATCGAATGACTTGCACCAAATGAACGATGATCCGCAATGACGTAGTTGCCACGGAACGGTTTTCAAGATTGATACTTTCAAGCTTGCTAATAATTCTGATTGGCTGACTAGCTTTATCAATGTTCAAACTTTACTCACAACGGCACATATTATTACTATTTTCTCTTTTATCTCTTCTCTCCCTCTCTTGTTCACTCATTCTCTCTATCTCCCACTTTATACTTTCTTTCAAATTCTCTCTTCTCATTCTTCTTCTTTTTTTTCTCTTACCTTCTTATGCTTTATTCTTTTCTGTATTCTTCTATTTCCTTTGCTTTTATTTCTTCTTTTTATACCATATATATATATATGTACACCTACATAAATACATAAATGTATATATATATATATGATAAAACAAAACTGTTGCATGCACAATATCCGAACAAATACAATTATCCGTTGCGTGAAAAATAAGAAAAAAATAAACAAAATATAATTAAATAAGAAAATTCTCAAAAGGTAGTGTGTGCAATTTTGAACAGAATAAAATCAAGGTAACGCTGCAACAATGAAGTGGAATCGACTGACGAAGATAATTCATTCATTCGACAGCAACTAGTCGTGCACATACACTCCCCCTCTACACACACACACACACACACCAACTATATATAAACACACTGACTAGGCAAGAGTGTTCAATGCATTTTAAAGCAGAGAAGCTAGCTAGCTAGCTAGCTATCTATCCATCTAGATAGACTGGCTACTACTACTACTACTACTGCTATTACGGCTAGCCAAGAAGCTAGCCAACCTTACACGCCGATAGCTGCTAAACTGATAACGTTAATGGCAAAATTATCAATATTTACGAAATCATTTTCATCTTGTTCAACATTTACATTCAAAAATTGTTAAACGTCAATTTATAATTTTCATAATAACATGATTGTTGTTTATAATAGAAAAACAATCTTCTCTATTAGAATTGATCTTTTCATATATTCGCTTTATGAATATGTGTGTGTGTAATGCATATATATATATATATAGATAGTTGCTATTAATTGCCACTTTTACATTGCAAAACCTTACATGTGATGCGTCGATGCTTTTCCAATTTCACACTGTTCTTGAATAAATAAAGATAAAATAAATATATAATTTGGAAAGCAAAATCAAATACATTTGTTATAATAAACAACAAAAATACAAGTACAAGCACAGTGTGCAATTGGAATCAACACTTGGAATTTATACGTGCTGAACTGATTTTGCAAAAGCTCAACAAAAAGCAAAACATAAGCATAGCAGTGCAATTGAAAGAACAAATCAATTGTCTGGTTGGTTAAAACTCTACTTGTCTGGAAAAAGCCGAACATTTTCATTGCAATTAATAATATAAAATTAAGCTGCTGACACGTCCATTTCTTCTTTCTGCGTCAAGCAAAATTTCACTTCATAATCATAACAATAATAATAATAATAATAATAATAATAAATTGTCCAACTGCAAAGGATATTTTCTCAACCGCAGTTAATAATACCAATTAACAATTCAATAAAAAAAATAATAAATCGAAAAGAAAAACATATTCATAATAATAAATAATTAAGAAGAGAAAGAAAAAATAATAATAATAAATATAATAATGAAATCATTGATTGATAAAGGAAAAAAGATTTTTTATTCGTAATCTTTATTATCGACTATTTTCAGTGGTCATTGAAAACAACAACGCACGCAATTTGTTGTTTTGTTAGCTTAACTTGATATTCTCACCTCTCATATTCTAATTCACAAGTTGAACAATGAAAACAAATAAAAAAAATAGAAATAAATTAAAATTCGAAAATATAAATTATTATGCAATCACGAAACTTATGCTTTCATAATTAAAAAAAGATGTGTTGCTGAATAATTTCCATGTTTTTTTTTCAACATTTCCCCACTGATAAACGTAATTGAGTCTGTTTTTAAATTTAATTTTGAACATATGAAAATGAATTTAAAAAATAATTTGAACAAACAACAAGAAAACAAATAAAAAAAATGAATAGGAAAGAAAATTTTCATAAATAAACGATGAACCATTCAAACCGAGCAATATGCAGAGGTAATAAATAACAATAACAAAAAACTGATACTCAATTTTGTCCAATTCATCATTTAATAATAAAATATGAATGTAAAAAAGAAAAACACGCACTCAGATGTTCAATCAGCTAATATAGAAAATTACAATTTTCTACACCGTTGTCAGCTACCTACCACTGGATGTCAGTACCAAGAAAAAACAAAAACAAATTCAAACATTTGAACACTGTTTACAGTAGTAAATTTCGTGCTTTTCATGCAAATTTATATGCAGCTATGCTTTGTGAAGTGAATAATTTTAAATAATTGAAAAACATTGATGCAAATGATTGAAAAGTTCAGAAAAGATGCTAATGTTGTTGCTGCTGCTGCTGCTGCAACTACTACTACTGCTTGAAGCACTAAAATTCATCAAATACTTAATCTATCACAATACATTCTATTTATCATTTCTAATGAATAATTTTCAGTGACGTCAGTAATTACAATTTAAAAAAAATATTTAATTTTCATTTTTCATACAATACTTTAAAAAATTGGTTTACAATATGCAACTCCAAGAAAAACCTAGAGGCACTTATCTCAAATGATCAAAATAACAATGCTTTCGGTCTGTGTTATATAAATGGTTTTTCTTTTCGAGTAGTATTTTAATTTTGTTTAGTTTATCGATGAAATAGTAATAATTATAGTAATAATTATAGCACACATGTGCAACTGCAGATATTTCACCTAAGCTAGAAAAAGAAGAGAACACAATAATAACAACAATCAAAGCATCAGAAGATTGAAAAATCTGAATTTTTTTTTGCAAATTGAAAAAATGATATAAATCATTTTTTAAAATGAAAAATAACAAAAAAAAAGAAAAACAACTTGAAAATGTCGAATGCACAATTATCGGATTTGCATTTCAAGGCGCATCAAAGTTGTCAGATGCGGAAAGATAAAGATCTTTTGCAAAAATTTTCCCTTTCACATTTATTACACAATTCTCATCATATTATAGCCTTTTCCCATCAGGCAAACGCCGATTGATCAAAAAAGCATAAAAAGACAATTATTCAAAAAATTGTTATTTCATATTTTTAAATAAATTTCAATGAATGCTTTTCGCATGAATAACTTTATTCCATTTTTCTTGCCCTATCGCTTTGGATGCCTGTTGGCATTCACGAGTGGAGCATTCAAAAAAAAATCATTAAAATCAAAAGGAAAAAAGCATTTTACATTATGCAAAAAAGGCAACAATAAACAAAAAAGCAGTATGACCACAGCAGCAACAACAACAATAATGTATATAGTGCAACAAGCGTATAAAGAAACACTAATATTATAATTGGTTGTAATGAAATTAATGTAGTTGCTGTCACATTAAATGCTTAAATCTAAATTTAATCAACATGATGCTAACCAACTGAAGAAAAAAATTAAGTAGATCACCGCTTGATTTTTTTTTGCTCTCGATTCGGCTAAAAGCATCACTATTCATTTGGTTAATCTATCTATCTACACACACATACACACACACAAATCACACTACAAAAAACACAGTATAAATACAAAATTTAAATTAATCAATTACATAAAAAAATAATTCAGCCTTGACTACTTTTACTAAAGCAGGTGTAATGTAGTAAATAAAGCTTTTCCACTTCAACAAAATTAAAATCAACTTTTCAATAATAATTAAGAGCAAGATTTGGTGGGAAAAATGTTTTTCTTCAAATTTTTTTATCAATTCATCAAATTCAATTCAAGCAACATACGGTCGATTAGCACAAAATAAAGCCCTGAATTATGAGTCTTGTGTTGCAGGTCGATTTCAATTCAACTGCATTTTCAAATGATTGCATTTTCATAAATACCGAATCGATATTAAAAATAAATAATCGTATGAATTCAAAGAATTATTAATCAAGTATTGAACACTGAACATGAAAAACTTGAAAAAAAACCCAAATCATTTTCATCTCCATTGAAATAAATGACTTCAATTTTACTAGTATATTTTTATGTGAATTTATTTTATTATATCTTTGCATGCGTATGTTGGTTAAGTTGAAGAAAAAATTACGCCAAACGATCGTTCCTTATGCCAATACAGACTACTAAATATATTACAAGTAGTAAAATTCAGTAAGAGCAAATCGATGAAAAACATATAAAACATTCACTTCATATTTGAAAAGAAAAACTGTTCTAATGATGAAAAAAATATCACTCCTGAAAAAACTCAAAACATACAAATGTAGAATTTGACTTTCTGAAATTTTCATTACACAATCTGATTGATCACAACGAAATTATAACTCGTTAAAAATCAAAAGAAATTGTTGAAATTTCACATTTTTCTACCTTGTTATCTTATCTTATATATATATGTATAGCTAAACATTCCATTTCTTTATTCTCGTGAGGAAGAGGAAAAGTTTTGACAATGTTAAAAAATTTTTTCTGTCCCAACAACAAGCAAATCCCATCTCTGCTTCTTCCTCTACATATTCTTAGATGAAGATTCATCGTTCGATTTGTCAGCTAAAATATGCCATGCATTTTCCAAATGTCTACTTATTAAATAAAATTATTTTCCTTTAATCTAAAAATAATATTGTTCTTGGAATTCATTTCAAAATGAGAAACAATTGTAATGCTCCTCCAACATCCACTGCTTGTCTTGAAATTCATAAAATTCTTATCCTGGATTCCATTTTCAAAATTCTCCACAATATGATCACTAGAGTTATGGGTAAGATAAATTTTAAAAATAGACACCAATTTAAAACCACAAAACTTATATAAATAAATGTATGAAAATGTTGAAGAAAAGGAAAAATCTCTTCCATAAATAAGAGAGAAATTTTCGAAAATTTCAATTTATTTATTATTATTGGCTTTGCCTTTTGTTAAAGCAAGCGTGAAACTTGATTTCACGGCGCAACTGATGTCTTTGCCGTGTTTGTCATTTTCCATAATGACAAGTATATCAGTAAAAGCGAAAATAAAATTTGCTAAACAATAATTTACATGCTATAATAAAATAACATAAAATAAAATAAAGCAACAGCAATGGAAAAATATTCACTTTTTTTTTACAACAATTCACCCGCCAACCAAGATCACTGGATGGATGAGTTTGAAGTTGGTGATGTGAAACTGAATTTCTTATATACTTCAACAAAGCATCACTAATGCTATTTTCTACTCTGTTGATTCAAAATCGACAACAAAGAAAACGACTACAGTATTATTGTATTGTATTGTATTGTATTGTACTGTATGCAACAGCATAATAATATACAAATTTCAAGCATGCAACTTTTTAAAGGGTAAATTTTATTATCATTTATATATAATTTTCTTCAAATTTTTTAAGACAATCTTTTTCATTGAAATTGTAAAAATAATAAAACTGCATTCTCAATACTACTACTACTACTACTGAACTCTGAAACAGAGATACATTAAAAAAAAAAACCATGTCATATAGAAATGAAAATGCGACGTACAAGATGCAAAAAGTGTTGATATTCAAGTGTGTAAAAATATCTTCAACACTCGATGCTGCGAAATCAATTACAAACAATTTAAAGTTAGCAAATTACTCTACCACGTATAATTATCACCTATAATAGGCAGTTTTCTTTTTATAGATGACAGGGAAATTTTTAATGCAAAATATATTAATAGAAAATTCAACAGAGCTCATTGAATATAAATTCACAATGAAAATAAATCCAGACTTATCAAATATTAACAAAAGATTCGACATCATAAAAATACAAGTATGGAAACGTAATTACAGCTAAACTGCATTATAACTGCCATAACAACCTCAATATACCGTGATTAAAAACTTATCAAATGCACAACTCACATCTTGAGTACAATCTGAAATTTTAATTTAATAATAATAATAATCTTAATAATAAACGGAAAACAATGCAAAAAATGAAATCTGTTTTTCACGTTAATTTTTAATAATTTTAAAAAATTCTTACAATTATTAAACATGAAAAAAACAAATTGCATATAACAATTTTAAATTAAAAAAAAAACAATAAATAATAAATATTTTCTGCTGTTTCAAACTCATCTAACCTGATTTTCACAAATCTTTTTTCGATAAAATGAACAAGTTAAACTAAATTAAATTTGCCAACAATCACAACAACAAAAATTTGATAATTTCTTGAAATTATCAATTATTAAAAACAAATTTATATCTTTTAAATCATCAATTATGCATTTCAAAACAATATACATATTTCAATATTGAACACTTTACCAAAAACCAAATCTTAAAGTTACTGTATGCCTAATTTCGTTATAAAAACGAACAACTTTTCACACTTATGAGATTAGTTATGAATATAGTGGAATTTTCAAATCTAAGCATTTTTTCTAGCACATATACATAGCATTTCATTTTCTTTTTTTACCTGTTTTACTTATGATGAACAGTAAAGCTTGTCAATAAAGATTCATTTGTAAGTATATTACATGTATTTACATACATAAGTACATTATATATTTCCTGCTTTTCAACCAACATCTTCACTTATGACAGAGAAATAAATGTACTACTACCACTACTTCACAATCACTATTACATTACATATATATTTTTTTCTTTTTTATAAAAAAAAGAAATTTTATAAAACATAAAATTAAACATTTTAACATGAAACAGTTCGGTTCATCACTTTTACAAATGTAAATGAGATTTAATTTTGATATAAAATGGATAAAATATGAAAAATTTCATATTCATACAACAACAGCATTCAACAAAACAAACAATATCGTTCTTAATTTCGCTTTTAAAATCTGCTGTTCAAATTCACGCAAATATTGATGATAAATTTGAAGGATTGTTCCTTGTTATTAATATGTATGTCAACACAAGTAATATAAAATTACTAATAGATTTTTTTTCCATTTTTTAAATGCCAGATAACATATGTTCTCACGAAAAACGTTCTCATAATTACTTTCTCATTATTATATTCATGAGTGAAAGAGAAAATAATAATTTATTAATTGTCATTTCCTGCTGGAAAAGAGCAAAAGACACGCTTAAAGAGGTGCATCAAAGATCATTAAGAATGAATGCAAACAGAAATCTATGTCATGATAATATGGAAAATAATTTGAATCATTATTATTAAATAAATAATTATATAATGCCAACGACAGAAGAGCATGAGAAAATGAAAAAAAAAAGTAAAAATGGAAAAAACAAAACATATTTTATTGCCTTTTTCAACTATCCTTTTTCTTAATTAATATAAATTCATTAAGCTGACATTTCAGCGTTGCTTAGTGAAAATGATAGAAATGAAAGAATACAGGAAGAAGAAGAATAAGAAGAAGAACCTTTCACACAAATCACCACCACCCCTCAAGTATCAGATTACGTGTTATTGAATGCAAACAAAAATGGCAAAATTTTTCTTTCCTGTTGTGATCGTTTTTCAAATTCATCATTTATTTGAAAAATGATTATTCAAAATTGTTGCGCATCTTCATGCGCTTATTTACATCCTACCTCTTTAATTCAAAATACCATCCGTACAAATTAACAACTGTAATATTTGATAAAGCATGAGAAAATATATAAAAAAAATGAAAGCACAATTCATTGATCATTTGCATTAGCATAAGTAATATTAAAATAATAATAATAGCAAATCTGAAGAATACAGTGAACAATGGAAAAGAGAGAGAGAGGAAGCAGAAATGTTTGCAATAAAAAATTTGTGCACAACAAATGTGTATTTTTGTTATTGTGTTTGAGTGAATAAGCTGAGCTGTTGGCTCGGTTCGTCGGTTAGGAAAACATCATCAGCGTATGGTCAGTCAGTCAGTGTAAAATGGACAGACGATCGATGTTCAAAAATTCATCACCAACAAGTGTGTGCAGAGATTATATTTATAAAGATAATATTAAAAATTATAAACCAACTATAACTTTGACAATCCAGAAGAACAGATGTCGTGAATACATACATACATGCATAAATGCATGCATCACATGTCACAGTGTTGTGTCAAGTTGCAAAGGAAAAACTAATTAAGTGAAACGAAAGCAGATAGCTTATCACACAACGCCACCTGGTGTTCGGTAAATGTAATGCCAATATGGCTGGTTGGTTGGCTGGTTGAACTAGCAGCTGCTTAGCTGGTTAGCTGGCTGGTCTGCCGGCTGGCTGACTGACTGACTGACTGGCTAGCCAGCCAGTTGCACAGATAGCTGACTGACTGACTACTAGCCGATGCGGTTGGTCAGTCGAGGACAGACAAGCCAAGCAGATAAGGACGTGCACACAACATACAAATACACATGGATTATTGTTGTTCTCACAGATGATGTTCAATGATGTTCGGTTGGGAAAGAAGAGAAAAAAAAAATTAATTCACAACAGCTAAACACTAATTAACTCATAAAAGTTGTTGATAATAATAAGAAGAAGAAGCATAAAAATACAGTTGCTCCAATGCACAATGTATACAACAGTATCAGCATGCCGTTGGCAATTCAGGTCCGTATCATCATTATGCTCAAATGTTTCGTTTTAATTATTGTTCCATTCAACAATTCGGTACAAAATCGTGTCGACAACAACAACAATGGCAATTTTGCATATGCTGCTGTTGTGAACAACAACGACAACGAACTGTTGTGGCCAAGTCATCATCATTCTCGTCTGTGCTTCAGTTGTGCGTCGGAAAATTACCATGGTCATTGGCAAGTGCTGAGCAAAAGCCTACGACCGCCGACCAATTTCACCGTACTCTGCCGACAACCGTTGCATGCACCATTCCTTGCTGTCACTTCATGTCCAGGACCGTGTGTCACGATTGTCGAAGATGAATATATTTTTGGTAAGTTATAATTGTAATTTTTATTTGCATGCAGAATTGCAAATGCTGAGAGGTACAAAACCACATTTACACCTACCCATATAATACATATAGAAATAGTGAGAGATGAAGAAAAAGCAACACTGAATGAGTGAGTGAGTGACAGATTGAGGTCTGAAAATTTAATTTTACACTTTACTTTTCACTCAAAATCATTCTCCATCTTCCTTTCTTATATAACGCGCGTCGTAATTATTAAATGTTATGGTCAGTTGCGAAACAATTTCACACAAATCGATGCGGCCAGCTCCAGCGGTGCACATTTGAATAATATATAATACACAAAGAAGTTGAGTGAACAGTTCAAATTGCGAGCAGGTGCCGATCAAGCATCGGTGGCACTTTTCTAACGTTTCAAGTCATTTAGCACAGGCGGTGGCCGATTTGACGATTAAGCATGCACAAGTTGCTTCTGCACGAACCAATTAATCTTGACCGACCGATCCCCTCCAACCTCTCTAGCCAAGCAAGCCTCAAGCAACGAGAGTTCTCTCTTTGCTATAAATATAAAGTTCGGCATCACCGCAGGAAGTTTGCAATGTGCAGAAATCGGATTTTCAACTCAAACATCATCGTCAGTTTCCTCTCCTCTATATTCCACACATCAACGCCTTCCATCTAATTAAACATCCAAACTGAACCAATCTTTGTTCAACAACTCCATCATTCATTATTATAATTATAATAATTGTAATTATGATTCGAATAATCGACAATAATTTTTCATATATATTTTTTTTTCTTACATATTCTTCTTTGAATTCTTTTCAACCATTTCAATTTCATATATTTTAACCAAGCAATTGTCAAGAAGGTTGAGTTAAGAAAAAAAAATTACAACAAATTAATAACAGTTGCTTCTGCACAATTCTTCAGCGCATTCAAATTGATTAACTACTACTACTACTGCTGCTGCTGCTGCTGATGCAGCTCAGAAAGCATTAAAAAAAAAAAGATTTTCTCTTCAATCTGCAAAATCGCATTTCACAACAAGACAAGAAAGCAAAACATAAATTCCACATCAATTACATGACAAGCAAACAAAGGAAAAAAAGATGATTCTTTTAACAAGCAAAAAGTTCGTCCCCTACACTTAACGGTAGACTTGTTTCAATTAAAGAAAAAAAAAAATTCAATTTAAATATATTAAAATTAATTAATAATAATAAAATGCTTTTTTCAAATGTGCAAATTCAAAAGTTCGATCAACGACAAATATATCCTACCTACCCAACTCTCTTCTCAACAGCTCAGCTTAGTATAGTTTTATATAGCAGCAACTACTTTGCAAATTTTCCAATTTGAGAAAAAAGCAAAGCAAAGCAAAGCTGCTCGTTCAAGCGATGCTTGAGTATTTCTTCTTTTTCATCTTTTGTTCAAAAGGGCTTTTCGTCTCGATTTGCGTTAATTGATAAAATAGTTCTTTCCCGCCTGAGAGTTCAAAAACAGAGAACGTTGAAATCAACCATCAGGGAAAAAGACGAACTCTCTGATTCATTGCCTCTCTATCCCCCAATCTTCAATCAAAAAATTAATTCGAAAAAGCAACATTAATTTTCAACCAGAACATCACAATCATTCAAAAAATTTTTGCATCCAATTTCATTTTCACCCCGCTTACATTACAACACGTGAACGTCTGTTGTTTCACATAGAAAGCATATTCTACAGTCTTAGCATGAAAAAAGCAAACAAACAAAAAAAAATGAAATGCAATTCTCTTCATTATTATTATTTGAATGCTTGAGGGAAAAAATCAATGTGGTAAAAAGTATAGAAATTGTTCATCGTCTGACAAGTATAAATAAATGTTCCAAAACTGTCGAAGTTGCCAAAACGTTTTTATCACGCTTTATTTCACGCATCATCTTCAACTATTGTTTTCAGCACAGAAAAAAAACCAAAGTTAACTTTCTCTCACTTTCACACCTCACACTGTTCACAACACAAGTGACACATGCATCTTCCAAAAACACTTATCATATCATAAATTTTCAATTAAATAAATAAATATACGTGCATTATTTTTTTCAAATAAATTAACCTGTGAAAGAATTAACATGACATGTGAAAAATTATATTGTTCAACTGTGTGTTGTATATGAACGTTTGTTCAATGCAGCAAGTTGAAGTCAAAAATTGATTAATTACAAAACTGCCCGAGCAGAATAATTGTCAGGTAAGCTGCAACTGGTCGTAGGCGTTATCGCATGGTTAATTAGTGTTCACCAGAAAAGCAGCGGACATGTGTACACATATGCGTATGAAAAGTGAAGTTGACAGAAACACGCGACACATGATGTTCCGTTACAATACGGAAATTTTCCGATCGATCCAATCGTCCAAGCAAACGCGTCTAGGATTACAACGTATTAAACTGACAGATCCAAGTCACGCATTCATAAGCTCATTCTGTCGCCAGGAGACAAATGGACCACCGAAGCATTGACCGCAGCACCAACGCCAACACTGGTCGATGTTTCCAATTAAAAGCATTATCAAAAAGTGCCGAGGGGGATATTTCGTTTCAAATTTGCATACATCACGATCACATTTGATCTGATTTGTGAATTGACCTGCCGATCGGTTAATAGTGTTCAAGTGGAAAAGAAAAGCTACATACATATATAGATATATATAAGCACAGCGGATGCCGGTTTCAGTTACGTAAGTGATCATTGTTCTCTCAAAGGAGCGCATCTTTGCCGCTGCTGCTGATCCTCCTATTCATCAAACGGTGACAAGCTAATTCACTTAAAGCCTTCTACGTTCACCATCACCGTTTATTATTACAATGTGCATGCGTTTTCATTGTCCGCCTGGTCTTCAGCTGGTCAACATCGATCGTACACCATGCCTTTGATACAATTCTAACCGCCTCCTCCCACACTCTCTATAACTCTCACTGTCCCCTCCCACCCATTACACACACACACACACACACACACACACACACATATACAGCTCCATCCGTACTTTCATATACGAATAGCCAGTAGTAGTTCGTGTTTAATAATAATTCAAAATCACATTCATCTCCCCCGAGGCATAGTTATCGGCTGAGACAAGTGAAATTTCATCTCACAGTAATAATAATCACCTATTTGATAAAAGCAAAGAGATGATTAATATTTGAAAAAAATTTTTATCGCGCATCTCTTCTCATTTCCTCTACAAAAATTGCATAATGACAAGAAAAAGAAAATATGCGACAAAAATCCAAAAAAAAGCTGTACTAGAGTACTGTGTGTTGAAAAATGAAATTAGCACAAGAGAACAGCCGCTAGGATAGAAAAAAAAAATAATATACACAAACAAATATGCGTTTCAGATGGTAAAACGTTGTTTTTCGATATAATTTTACATCTATTCTCGATGATTACATTTTCCTCAGAAAGACACAATCGACACTGAATTCATTCAATATTAATTGAATCGAAAAGGCCACACATCACACTCACTAGATTTGCGCTACTCTTCATATATCACTCATCGACTACATCAAACTTATAAATAAATAAATCAAATCGGCTGAGTTCAGTATGAGAAAGTAGTCTATTTACATAATTGCACTACGCTTCAATCGATGAATCGCACTCAGGTAACTGATTCTACGGCAAGTGAGATGATGTACAGAAAGAGAGAACAGAGCACCAAAGTTAACATCATCCCATTTTGGGAAATTGTATTATTATACAATATAGGCCAATCAATTTCCGGTCTTCACGGACCGCTTTGCGTTGGATCTCAATTAGCTGATGATTCTCATAAATCACAAATTAACCGATTATTTATCATTATATACCAGCTTATCAGTATTGTGACGAGTGAAGAAAAAGGTAAATAATATAAGAATTGAATAATAAATAAACCACGAATCAGAAGAAGAAGAAGAAGAAACCAATAGGAATATGAATAAATTTAAAGAAAGAAAAAATAATAATAATAATTCTCCGTACCTGTTTAATGTAGATGAACATTTCTCGTTCAGGTGTACGCGTAGATCAAAGCTATATACGGGGATGTGCAGAGTCGATGTTCCTCGCCGGCAGGAAGGACTTTGTGCCGCATGCAATGACGACGGCGGAAAATTTCTGCAACCTGCTTCCACGACAGATGCTTCTCCTTCTGGACAGTGGACAGAGGCGAGACGAACTGGTGACCGTCTGCTTCTGCGCCTACGACCGTTGCAACGTCTACCCTGACCAAACGGTAGTCGCCTCCGGCGCCCAAGTTCCAACTCACCGCACATCAACACCATGGTCTTCAATCGACGTTGCATTTCACGTGCCTTTGTTGTTGGCTCTGTACAATCTAATTTCTACATCCAACAACGGCATCATGTAAAAGAATCGAATTTCTTTTTTCTTTTTCAAATACAATGCACAGCAAATTACAATCATACAGATAATCACATGCTGAATATACAGCAGCATATTTTCAATTTTCAAATTGAAAAACAACAACAAAAAAATAAATACAATCATCTAAAATTTTTATTTCACTCTCGTTTTCTAATGTCGAAATGATGTTTAAAAAAATATTATTCGAATATTTTTTCTTTTGTTTAAAAATCTTTGTTAAAATGATTCCACCACACCAGGCTCTAGCAATAGACGACAGTCAATGTGATCATCTATTATATTAAAAGAGGAAATATATTATCTGTAAAAAATAAAATATCGTCATAATAAAAAAAAAAAGAATAAGCTACGAAGCAAGCTACAACAGAACAACAATAAGAACAACAGTACGTGAGAAGCTTCACTCACGCCCAGGTCATTTTCTGCTGAATCACAGGTTTGGAATTTATTGCTTTTTCCAACTGAACAAAGTCGGCTGTCAACTCAGCACCTGTTTCTTCCATAATTTTATTCCTAAAAAAAAATAAATTCAATAAATAAAACAAACAAACAAACAAATCATCTTAATTATTGAATATTAAAAATTCACAATCTGTGCATGAACAATAAATAATACCTGTAAGCGCAGTACAATTCTTTTCCACGAGTTGCAGCATGATGTGCGTGATAAACTGGTGCCGGCATGCTGACCGATTTGTTGCATCTTTGGTATGTTTGACACAACAAATATGTTGCACCTTGCATTTCGTCGGCATTGAAATCATTTTCATCATAAAGAACAGTATACAAAGTTGGTCTGCTGGTGCCCTGAAATTGAAAAGTGAAATTAAAAAAAAAAAAAATTATTATATGCAAATATTTTTCTGCGTCTGTCCAACAAGTTGTGCAAAGTGAAGAATGGCAATTTTTAATACCAACCTGAATGCCCAAATGGCTGCACAAATAGAAATCAAACAAGCGACAGCTAACAGGACCAGTGTCGACCACAGTACCGGCAGGAATGTTCTGATTAATGTTGTTGTCTCTCGGATTTATGTATGTTTTAAAAAATCTCGTATGATGACGCTTTTGTACAATCACAATGGTCAGCTTGGGTGAATAGCCCCTTCTAAATCTTCGAAACGCTTCTTGCAAAGATGCTTTTTCCGATTGCAAAACCTGCAACAACAAAAATTAAATTAAATTAAACCGAAAGCATTTGCTGCTTTCAAACCATTTCAAACTGCGATTCAGATACACCATCTCGATAAACAATAACACTCTTTGGCAAGGCATTATCATTATTAGTCTGATATTCCTTCAAAAATTCCAACACCACACCAATTATTTTTTCACGTTCAATTTCCTCCTTCCTCGCATCTTGCAGACGATATCGTATTCTGTAGTCGAATTGTGTTCGACCGCAATTGCACACCGCCTAAAATTGCGAAAATGATATATATAAAAAAAACTAAGATTTTATAAAAACTTTCTTCAGATTTTAAACACACTAACAAACATACCGTACGTATTATTAACCCCTTACACTAACATTATCACGTTGTGTATTGGATTATGTCATACTGTGCTATTGCAACCTGTACAAATTAATAATGCACTTACACCAACAACACTAGGTTCCAATGGTACTTCAGCGCTTTCCCTTTCTCTGCGACTCAGTGCTGGTGGATGATTCACATCAAATCCCATAAATAGCATACTTCTCTTAAGCCACATGTTCGAACTGCAAAATAAAAAAAAAATCACAACAACAACAACAACAACAGCAACGTTACTTTTTCTTAAATTTGACACTTTATTTTCCCACATATTTAATGAATAATGATAATGTCATTTCTCTGAAACAAAATAAGCTCACTACTCACAAAACAAAGAACAAATCACCAAAAACCATTCAAGTTGTCAAAAAAAACCTAACATATTAAATTTACTTCAACAATTTTTTTAAAAAAAATATTTTACATCATTAACATCTGATAACTGTGCCTAATTGAACAGAAAAAAAAATTTAATTTATTACAATAAATCAATTTAAACATTACATTTCATAGCATAATCACTAACAAGACTAAAAATATTGTGAAACCAACACTGTACATTTTTCTTTTATTCATTTTTTACTAGATACTTTTCTTAATTACCAAAAATTTATCACATTCTCAATTTAAGTAAAAAAAAACCACAATTTTGAATAATTAAAAATTGTCACTTACAATGTACTTGAGACGGAAAGTTCATTGTTCACGCCACCATTTTTGGCGTTCACTTTAAGCATTATTTGCATGTACAACGTTTCAGATTTTCTGCCTTGAAAACCTTTCAAAACGGTATTCCGCAACAATATCTGCGTCACTACTCCGTTGACAACTTCACCATAATATTTTATACTCCCTAAAAATTAAAAAATGAAATAAAATCACAACTAAGATTAAAAAGTAAAAAAGGCATATAAAATCAGAAATTTCAGATTTCGATCAGGATACAGAAGTTGCAAAACAAAAAGTTTCACATATTGCATTACATTAAATGTATTTCAAAAAAAAAAAAAGATTTACAAAAATGTTCTACGTATTCTTTGTTGCTCATCTGTTAAAAAAAAGTTACAGATTAAATAAAAATGGCTGAGGTGCGTGCGTAATTTAGTAACAACAAAAAATAGCAATGACAATAATTTCACTTATCGTTTTTAGTTTCATACATTTACCATTTCATTTATTAACTTAAATAAATTAATTGAATATTTCTTTAGAAACTAGATCAAATATTAATTTAAAAAAATATATACATAAACGTTAAAAATATTCGTTTCTTACTTCGCAACATTTCATTTTTTTCAGGGATCACACATATGGCATAATTTGCATTCTTCTGACGAATTAAATAGTCGAAATAGGTTTTCATCCTTTCTAAAGCTTCCCGCGGATGGACACAATCATAGCTTGCAGGTTGTGGATTCATATTAATACCCATACTAGCAGCTTTTCGCACTAGGAGTCCAACGAATTGTCTACAAGTAAATGATCATTAAAATACAATTAGAAAAAGAAATTCATACATATAGAAATAATAAGAAATAATTTATGATTTACACTATTTCAGCTTGTTGTATATTAGGGCACATATTGCACAAAGCCCAATGCGAAATCTCTGCAGCGACGAAAACTTTATTATGTTTCATATCCCACTGACCATTTCTAGACTCCACTTTACCAGAATTCTACAATGGTAAATGTAAATTAATAAACAAAAAATGTCCTTTTAGCGACTCATTCACCCTTGAGTCAGAATGATATTGCACGAATGGTGTCGGCAAAACTCTGCCTTGCACACAAAGCATATTCGGCGATCTCTTTAAACCCATAGCATTAGCAAATAAATCTTGACAATCACCACCAATTACAGTACTCTACAAAGAGAAATATAACAATTAAAAATATATAAATCAGTTTTCTACACAATCAACAATAAAAAACAAATCACAATTTCTTCTATTGTATTGCATGCATACATGCATTACATAAGTTATTTGTACAAATGTTACTTTTATTTGTTTCAAATTATCCACTAATGATATTTGCAATAGAGGGCTGAAAAATTAACTGTGCATACCTTGGCCAGAATTTCCTGATAACGTTGAATAGGTGGTACTGCACACGTTTGGACAATCATTCTGTGATTTTCATCATCAAGCTTCATCATCGGAACCCGCTGATTAGGTTCAATATTACACAATTCTGGTGGAATAAATGTATGACCTCTTTTTACCATTTGCAAATTTGGATATCTAAAATTCAATTCTGCGCTTCATACAGTTTCGAGAACACTAACAATATTAAAACAAACAAACAAAAATATTTCATCAAATCAATAATTGCAATACATACTTCAAGGAAATACTGTATCTATTTTTAAAATATTCCAACACCGTTGTCTCAACACCATTGTCATCGGTAAAACTTAAAACAAAGAAAAAAAAATGTAAAAATACACAAAAACTGAAAAAATATCAATTGATGATATGCATTTAATATTAATGTTAAGAGTTTTTACACATGCGACCGAGGAATTTTGTCAGAAAAGCCTTGTATCTTAAATGAACGATTCAAATGCGTTGTGCGCACTCTGATACCTAAAAATTCAAAGCGAAAAATAAAAATTTGCATATATGTCATGCGCGTGTTTTTCTTTACCAGAAAACTTTTTATTCAATTGCGCAATTTGACGTTGATCCAAAGGCCTGGTTGGGATATTGTTCAATCGTAATTCTTCTAGAACAGATTGCAAAAGAGGTTGGCTGGTAAAAAAAGCCGCTTTCACAGCTAAACAAAAAATTTTCAAAAAAAAAACAACAAAAAAATAAATTTTAACTTCACATTCAATATTAAACGCTAAATAGCACTGTCCACATGCAGTTGCTAACAGTGGCCGTAATGATTTAAAAAGCCCGTCGAAAAGTTCAACACCGCCTCCAATGTTCAGTTTGTCAGCAACGGGTTTGAAAAATTTATTTCCAAATGACATAACTTCCCTATAAATTAGATAAAATTTAATAAACTCAACACAAGTATTGTCAAAAATTATATTTTGCTAATGAACGTTTTCAATTAGCAATACTAATTCAAAACATTTGAACATTTTACTCATTTTAATACAACGTTACTTGAAGAATTGAAAACTCATGCACGTGTGTCAATGTATGTACACTTACATGTCGAATAATTTCATGCTGGTCGCAATATCCAATGCTTGCATAGCGCTGCGTTCAGAATCACTGCCAATATGGATCAAAGCATAAATCACGTCTTGTATATGAATAAGTAATGGATTACAAGGTTTGATTGTAAGTTTCGCGTTGCCTTTTGGTGTCACAATAATAAACTCTACCTATAATTTCAACATTTGCAACTTTCGAAAAAATAATACAATTCCAAATTACACTATCGGTAATTTGTAAATTCTTCAAAGAAAACAAATTCGCCCTCTGATCGTAAAACATGTGATTATAATTCCACATTTTCTTAATTTCATCTCTTTGAAACAGCATCTTGTAAATTTTGATACAAAATCGACGACAATCGACAGCTGAAAACCTGAAATATTTTCAAATTTCTCCACAAGTTATTTGATAATTTGAAAATAAAATAATACATTCGTGTAGCAGCTGTAATATTCACATCTTCAGTACCGGTTCCACGGTTTACAGTCAACAAAATTTCAACGTTGTAATGAAAAAAAGTCAAGTCGGTTGGAATTTTAATAGAAAAAAAATTTGTATACAAATTTATCACATTTCCCGAATTTCCATACGACTTTCTTTTTGCATAGTCAATGGCGCAACGCTCGGACAATTTGTCCAATTTAAACAATGTACCCTTGTCTTTTTCCTAACAATAAAACAACATAAACGAATCATCACAACGTTGCACTGATTTTTTTTTCTTACCTTTTCCTTTTCCGACGACGTTTCTCCACAACTCTCCTCTGTCTAAAAATAACCTTTTTTTTTTTCATTCAAATAACAATCGATCAATAAAATCAACTTATTTATGGAAAAATTAACATTACTTCGCTAAAAACTAAATTTTTTATTCCTTACTTTTCAATCAGTTAATTTCAATAAAATCAAAAAAAACATCAATTTAATTAATTTCAAAACTATCAGCAAATAAAAACAAGTCTTCCCCCTGAAATGCTTGAATTTTCAACAATATTAACAAACTGATTCATGTTTCTTTCATTAGTCATTTTATATTATTACGAAAAATACTTCACAATTATCAATATTACCTGCTGCATTCCTTGTGCTGGAGCATGTTGTTGAGGAGTCTGATATTGCATCCTCGGCTGATCACTTCTTTGCTCACCACTGCGTGGCTGACCACTCCTTGGCTGACCACTTCGTTGCTCACCACTCCATGGCTCACCAGTCTTTGGCTGACCACTTCGTTGCTCACCAATCTTTGGCTGACCACTTCGTTGCTCACCACTCCATGGCTCACCAGTCTTTGGCTGACCACTTCGTTGCTCACCACTCCTTGGCTGACCACTTCGTTGCTCACCACTCCATGGCTGACCACTCCTTGGCTGACCACTTCGTTGCTCACCACTCCATGGCTGACCACTTCGTTGCTCACCACTCCATGGCTCACCACTCCTTGGCTGACCACTTCGTTGCTCACCACTCCATGGCTCACCACTCCTTGGCTGACCACTTCGTTGCTCACCACTCCTTGGCTGACCACTTCGTTGCTCACCACTCCATGGCTCACCACTCCTTGGCTGACCACTCCATGGCTCACCACTCCTTGGCTGACCACTTCGTTGCTCACCACTGCGTGGCTGACCACTTCGTTGCTCACCACTCCATGGATGACCACTTCCTCGCTCATCACTCCGTGGCTCACCACTTCTTTGCTCACCAGTCCTTGGCTGACCACTTCTTCGCTCACCACGTCCTTTTCGGCCGCGTTCCATTGCTCTGCAAATTTCAATTTTCAAAAGACTTGCTCTTCAACGACGACGCAGCGCAACAGCACACGTACACTACAACGTCACATACAGTATAACAACAATAAAGTTTCACGGCATTATTAGGTCAAGAGGTTAATATTTAAATAATCATAGTCTGTGTACATTTATAATAGTAAATAAACAATCATAATCATCATCATAATTTAAATAATCAAATCATGATAAATTCAAATATATTTAAGTGGAAATAAATCTGATGCGGCGCAAGGTTAAGTGAAACATTTTCTTCAATTTTAAAATAAACTATGATAATGACAGCTGTACCACCCCACCAGTCGGGGTTGGCGGGTCTGATTGCGTTTCAAGACTAATATGGCGGTCATCACAGTTTGCATTGACTTTTTGACCACGCTCGAACTTATTCGACGACATCCAAACAACAGAAGCAATAACCACTCAGTGCAGCAAAATGTTTTGTTACAACGAGCTAACAACAATCACCGACATAATACCACAACCAACCAACACAAAATGCAGTAACCAAGCCAGTTCTCCACGTCGTGCCGTCCTACCGTCACCCTTTTTGATATTCAAGTGTGAGATGTTTTCTACTGTACAATTTGTACAAAGTGGGTACAGGGAGCAGGTGCTCATACCGGTGGTTTGTGCCTCTTCTTCGGCCAGTCTGGGACAAAGCGAGCGTTACTACCTTCCCCGAACTGCTACACAGGAACACGGATAAAAGCTAACAACCCTGAGAACACAGGCATCTAATAAATAATAATAAACTGACTCATCAATTATGCCTTTTCCTACTCGTTGAAATCTGCATGGCCCTAGTTTCGTCATTTTTCTGCCTGTACTTCTGTGCGGCATTCGGTTATTCTCTCTCTTTCGCTGCCGGAACTAATCAGCACTTATCATGCTTCAAGCACTGACATGCTTTTTCTGAAATATAACATCAAACGATTATAATCATCATGTAATAACCCACTGGTGAAACATTTGCAAAACTTCCTCACACTCCTTTATTTTCTACCATAACTAACGAACGTCATCAACACAGTAACCCTAATTCAAGTACGAATTCTTCTACCGCTTTCTACTAATTTACCATGAAATCCCATGTATTAACTATCAATTCTTTAAATATACGTAATTTTTAAAAAGTAAAATACGACTAAAATCAAAGAAGCGGAACAAAAGCAATCGCCTACTGTAATCTGTTATACAGTAATAATTTTAAGGTTCTATTCTTTGGGAAGTGGTAGGTTGCTTCTGGTAATTCTGTTTCGTGACCGATTTTTTATTTTTGTAGTTTCTGATTTCAGTTCTGACGCTGAAATATGGCTCAGCGCATAGCCACATCTGTGGGTGTTCTTGGTTTGCGCCATCAACCCGTTAATCGATCGTTGATGTCCATCAAAAAGTAATCATTTCATATCGTTTCATGAAGTTAAACTTTTCGTAGCCGAGAATGCGCTTGAAATATTGCAATTATTTGCCTATTCCTTTTTTTAAACTGTAAATGCTGCAGTGGCAGTGTCATGAACAGTCTGCTGATAATATGCATTCAAAGTGTCTTAACTGATAAGAGACATATTGTTATAGTTTCGGTGGAGATTCACATTTTGGTCAAGCTGGTAGTGGAGAAGGAAAGGTAAATGAATTGTCATTTGGATCTGTATTTGTGTAAAACAATTTTATTACCAGGGTGGTGGCGGTGGAGGTACGGTTCGTAAAGCTGGTGGAGCTTTTGGTCGCCTGGAAGCTGCTCGAGAAGAAGAGTACTTTTATAAAATGGTCGGCACCTATTTGCACATGCAAGCTCGTTTGTTTTGAAAAATGAATGTTGAAAATGTGTTTAGCAAAAGAAGCAACTTGAAGAACTGCGAAAAACATTGGACGAAGAAGTTGCTCATCATGAAAAGCACATTGCTATTCATCGGGAAGCTATAGAACGACACCGAAGAAAGATTGCTGAAATAAAACACGAAGAAGCACAGTTTCCTGATGAAAAAAAGTGATAAATTTTATATTAAAAGATCCATCTGTGTGTACACTGGAAAGTAAATTTTAACACAGGCATATATTGTATTTAAAATTTATCAATAAATGAACAATAAATGTGGTTATAGAAGTTTTAATGATTATTTTCATCACAACTAACGTTTTTTGAAATTATTAAATTACATAAGTGAAAGTTATTAAATTTGTAAAACCTGCTCATTTGTATGAGCAATAAAATTTACAACTGCAGTAAAGTTGCAAAAATACATTGGGACAAAAAAACATGCAAGTAACAATTGCCCAAATACATTTTTTCAACGCTCATAAATACGCTATTTATTAATTTATCCGTTTTTTTGTAATAAATAACCAATCATTGAATGTTTTTTAACGTAATTACCTTGTAAAAACATTACAAAATTATAATTATACTAGATTTTCTTTTAATCTTCTACAGTAATCATACATTTCGACGCGCATGCATTTTGAACTCTTCTCTCAAAGTAGTTGTCAATGACGAGCTCAGTGCCACAATTCGAATAAATTTTAATTTATACATCGTATTTTAAATTCATTTTCCAGTTTTTCATTCACTTCAGTAAGAAACTTCATTTACAAGTTAATAAAGCGACGATATTAAGGAAAATTTCGCGATTGTTGTTTCAAAGTAGCAAAATAAGCCAAACCCATCCGATTTAGGGTAAAATTAAGCAAAACATGAAACAGAAAATTATTTTTAACCATATATCAGTGTATAATTTTTCTTTCCCTTCCTAACTTATATTAACAAAATTGTGACAGCATTGTTTTGACTTGTTTTCACAGATTTTCAAACAGAAACGTGCAGAAGATCATTTGTTTAACATGATACTTTTGAAAAAATTTCATTGCTCATTGAAGCACTCGATTATACTGAGATCGCTTTGCTCTTCTTCGATTGCAAGCAGAAATGTGAAAGTAGAACTGACCGGCGAAAATCTGCCGGAACCAGTTGAGGAGGTATTTTCTGTCCCCTATTATTTGTCTAGTTGTGTTCACCTCCATTGAGCTAGCGAAATTGTCAATAATTTGTAATTTTAGTTTCAATGCATGGGTTTCCATGGAAAAATTATGAACAATTTGGAAAAGCTTGGATTCCAAGTGCCGACTGCTGTTCAGAAATATTCTATTCCATTAGTTTTAGCTGGCCGTGATGTTATGACTTGCGCCGAAACAGGTGAGATGTGATTAATAAAACTTTGGAACATGTGCACACTCTAGAATAGAACAGCTTCTTATTCCAACTAAAATTCTACCTTTGATAATAAATTGAATTTTATATATAAGGTTCTGGTAAAACTGTGGCCTTCTTGGCTCCTGTATTTCATCATATTCTTTCTTCTCCGAACGAAAATTATCAAACAGTAAGGACAAATAAAAACTCACTAGCAGTTCTCTTGTGTACAGTGTCTGTTTTAGCGGATGGAGCAGAGTGCTGTTGGTCCAAGAGCTTATACTCAATCTTTTCCATTGGCACTAGTTTTGGCTCCAACCCGAGAGCTGAGTCGACAAATATTTAAAGCAGCTATATGCTTAGGCAGAGGGACTGCAATTCACACTGCAATACTGCACGGTGGAAGTGAAAATTATGAATATCAGTTAAAAAATCTCTCAGTAAAAGCTTTATCAATTTTGAAGACTAAAATCTAAATCTTATTGAACAAGTTACACATTTCAATTTCAGTTTGGTGGTCATTTTATTATTGCTACACCAGGCCGATTGAATGATCTTCTCAATCAAGGAATAGTAGACCTCAAAAATTGCAAGTATTAAACTTTTAACGTTGATAAAAATCACATACATTTGCCTACATTTGCCTAGATATCTTGTACTTGACGAAGCGGATCGAATGCTAGACATGGGATTTGAACCTCAGATACGTGAAATTGTGGAACAGCATCAGATGCCAAAAACAGTTGATAGACAAACTATCATGTTCAGCGCTACTTTCCCAACAAATATCAGAGTGTGTCACACAAATTAAAATAAACAGTATTCTCTACATATAATATATATATTGATGATTTATCTATTTTTTTTTATAATTTCAAGCACTTGGCTAGTTCTTATTTGAAGAAAAATCATGCATTCTTGTCCGTCGGAGAGTCTGGAACTATACCAGCGTCCATAAAGCAAGAGTTCATATGGTCAAATGAAAATGACAAAGCGGCAACGCTGGTAGATTTATTAAATTGTCAAGGTAAGCTGTGGAAGTAGTGATTTAAAAATTAAATTGAAATAGAACACAAATCAAACTAACGACCGATTTTAGCACGAGAAGGTTTGGTTTTAGTTTTTGTTGAAACGAAATATGAAGCGAACAGATTGACTTACTTTTTGAATAACAAAAGTGGACACCAAGCTGTAACAGTACATGGCAATCTATCTCAGCGAGCCAGGGAGAGAAATTTGGATGCATTCAGCTCTGGCCAACCCAGACTGTTGATTGCCACGTCTGTATGTTAGAATTGACAGAACTGCCATGCATCTTTTCTTCATCACTTCTTGTTAGCATTTGCCACAGTCCGCATGTTGTAGGTAGCTGCGCGAGGATTGGACATCCCCAACGTTGGTCATGTGATCAATTACAATTTGCCAAACAATGTTGAAGAATACGTACATCGTGTCGGTCGTACTGGTCGTAGTGGAAATAATGGAATCGCCATATCACTCTGCAATGAGAAAGATGCTAACCTTTTTAAAGAATTAGAATTGCTTCTCGAAAACGCGAATCAAACAGTTCCTGACTTTTTTAAACATCATTATCCATCGGAAAAATCTACTCAAAGGTGAGCACATACATTTATTTATTCATTTTGAACTGAAAGCTTTCATTGTCCATTCATTTTTTTTCTCGCTTATCTAAAATGAAATTTTAAATAGACAAAGTATAAACATTTTGTTATGATAAAACAAAGTCACGAATATGTACTTTTAAAATAGAGAATTAGAATCAATAATAATGATAGAAAAAAGTGACGTCTTACATTTAGATTCTGGAAGAGAAAAGGGTCTGCATATTCAGCACGAAATTGGAACGCCGGTTGGAATCATGAACGTAATCGATATTCTGGATTTCGTTCGTTTAGCCTGTTTAGCAAAAATTGCGAATAAATAATAATATTCATTAATTGTGTTTGTTGTTATCGTTTTCAATACCTTTATAATGTGGAACTCTCGTATATTTTTATATGAAATATAAAAAAAAAACTTCCTTCCTGAACATAGTGATTAATCATCAGTAGAGTTGGGTAATTTCAAAACAAAACACGTTAAAGCTTCTGTGGTTAGTTCCAGTTCAGCATTATTGTCTTTTGAGCTTTTCATTTTCAACAGAATACGATGTAGAAGTCTGCCTAGTGGGTAGAATCAATACAGGCCGATGAGATATTCCGGATAAACGCTAAGAATTTGAAACAAAAATTCGACATTAAAGTTAACAATATTGTACGTCAAGTGCACACTGTCCACACAAACACATTGGTGAATGCAAAATAAAAGAAATACCAAAAACCACCACCAACAACAACAAACAACAACAACAACAGATAGAGTGCATCAGTAAGCTGAAAATAAAATTGTCATAAATGCATCATTATGTGCGAGCAATATGATAAACGTTCGTCGTCCAAAACTCATTTTTCAATAATAGATGAACAAATGTTTCGAATGTGTTGGCTCATTATTTTGATGTTGATAAAATTTAAAATTGAATGAAAATCTGAGCATGAGAAATTAACAAAAATTCACGCAACCATTAGAGAAATTTTGCAGTTTACAGTTCGTAAGAATGTGCATAGCTCAAATTCGTTGCATGCAATCTCTGCTTATCATTTCATCATCGTATATTGAAAATTTTGAAATGTATTTGGTGAAAAGTTAGCGATCATGTTGTAATAAAACCAAAAGAACTTGTAAATGGAAAATCATAAGAAACAAACAAACGAACGAACAAACAAACAAAGAAGAAACAATCTTACCTGTCGATCATCATGTGTGGCCGGTGATTCCAGCTTCATAGCTAAATAAAATATCATTGCCAGCATGACCAGAATTCTGCAACAAATTGAATCAGTTGATTTGAAATTTAAATCTTTCTTTAGCAGTATACATCAACAAAGCGATAACGAATGCTTTATTCAAGCCGAATCCATTCAACACATCAAGAAACATATTTTTACACAAACGACACCTCACTTCCGTACAAGGGTAAACGCCTCCGCTAAGAGGTTGACTGACCTGTACAGTAAATTAAGTATATTCAGGTTCAAATAAATTAATGACTACACAAGTTTGATACTTCAATTTATACATTATCATTATCAATAAAAAAATTGCACACCTTGCAAACAATAAATAATAAATATTTCTTTTCTTTTCTTTTTTTATTAAATTGAAATTTACCCACTGAAAATAATTAGTATCGTGATACTTTTGCAATGTTTTTCTGAATGGTAGCGAACGACACCAACTGAAACTGTTCAAGTGATAAATTACAACTGATTTCAAATTTCAAATTACCATATTAATTTTTTGATCTCCAGTGAGTGCATGTGGAGTGTGTGTGTGTGCCTGCATTATAAATATAGTTCAAGATGTAAAGCACTGCACTACAACGAATGCATAAAAATTTGCATAAAAAGAACAACTCATTTGCAGCATTATTATTAGTTCAGTTTTTTCCCAGAACGTGAGAAAAATTGAGCAGCATCAAAAGAAGATGAAATAAGAAATTGACAAGCGTTTTTTCAACCTTTACTCCGTCTGATATCGCGGCTGAACAGCAAGCAGCAAAGAGCCGTCGTCGACCAACGGCAATGCTTTGTGTGCATGAGAAAAAAAGTTTTAGGAACCAGTTGAACGAGTGAAAATTATCATATCCATTGAGGAGCCCATTTTGCTTCACCGTACAGTGGTGTGCAAAATTGACAGAAACAAACAAACAAACAAACAAACAAACAAAAAAGCCATCTTTCACAGTTTCTTCTCGCTTCTGGTCTCTTGAAGGGATAAAAATGATTGAATGAAAATTTCACGTGAGTGAAAAGATACAACGGAAATGAAAAATAAAATGGTCAAACAAAAACAGTCGAACAAGCAAAAGCATAGCCGGCGACATTGGAGTTTCCAGCTGGTTCGATGAGATGAATGCAAGGCAAAAACGGTATGTAAAATAATAATAGCTCGGCCGCACAGCAATCAATCTTCCTCACAAAATGCAGATTGAAAAAAAAAAAAAATATATATATGCATGTGCGTGTGTGTGTGCAAGAGGATGGTGATGTGTTGCGTTTTTGTGTTTGTTTACAGGTAGATGATGTGCACGAATGAATGAATGAATGTGTACGGTATGTGCATCAGGTGAGCTGTGTGCATCAGGGGTATGTATGCTGAGGAACGTGTTCTGCTTCATGTAGGTGAACAAGAACACACAGACACGTCCGAGCCTGTGGATGGATGTGCGCCTTTCATAAAAATAAATGAATATGAAAAATAATTGGAGAAAAGGCAAAAAAAAACCAAACGTATAAAACAATCGAATGAAATCGAAGAAAATGGAAAAGATTGATGATGATAAGAGCAAAGTTTTCGTTTTTTATAGCAAAAATAAAAAATAATAATGAAATTAAAGAGAAAGAGAGGAGAAAGTTAGAGATAATTAATAAGACGAATCAGTTTTGTGGGTAAAAATAAAAAGAAAACAATTATGATAAATAAATAAACAAATAAATGTTGCTAAAAAAACTGATGTAGCGCAGAAGCTGCTGAATGAGGAGAAATAAAAAAAAAGAAGTAAAAAGTGAGAAAAATGATCAGTGATCAAAATGAATAATGAATGAATAAATGAATCAAGCAATCAATTTTGGTGGATCAATTGTTGGCCGCCTGAGCCGCTTGTTCGCCTTTTACCGACACAGAAGAGGGTGTGGCGTTGGTGTTGGCTCCGCTGTCGACCACTTTGATGGTGCCGACCAAATTGCGCTTGAATTTGGCACGACGATTTTTGAACCAAATTTTCACATTGTGCGATGACACTGGAGGATAGGTCTGCCGGTAGGGCATCACGTTCAACATTTCAGTAAATTGGTCCACTTGCACCCAGCTCGGGTGTGGATTTTCCTCGAACCAACGTTCCAGCATCGGCAACTCGGTCAACGGGTCGAACATCAGCCTGGTTCGGTTGGCGCTGATGTTGAACAACGGTGACGTGTTGGATGTGGAACCGCCAGAACCGGATCCAGGGGCGGTGGTGGTGCCGCCGTTCTCTGTGGCGCCGGTGGCAAGCAATGTCGGCGAGCCGACGTCGCCCCCACTTTGGCAGCCGGCCAGAGCTTGACCAAAGTAAAGCGCCTGCTGGTCGGCCGCGTCCGAATCGTCTTTGACATTGATCGACATGTCGCCGGATGTTCTTGAACTCGCCGACGGACTCTGTCCGTTGCTGTGGTCACTGCCCACCTGTTGCCCTTGCGGTGACGACGCAGAACCGCCTGCCACGGCCACGCCCACGTCGCCGCCGCTGTCCAAATCCAACTCAGCCAGCACCGGCGCCACCGAACTGCTGATCTCCGCAACGGTGCCCAGGCTGTTGGCAGACATCGACGGAGGTGAGCCGACGCCGCAGCAACCGCCGCCCAACTGGGCGCCGGTGCTGCTGTTCAACGTCAATGTCGACGACGATGTCGACGACGACGAGGCGACGGCACTTGGCTGTCTCCGACCACCGGTCACGGATCTGCTGCTGGACAACGGCCAAGAGTCGCCTTGTTCCATCGGTTCCTGGCCGCCTCGGGTCGGTTGACCGTCGAAACGTCGATTGGGCCAAGAACGATTGCGCATTGTCGCCCGTGCGTTGATGAACCAATTGCAAATCTGCTGGTAAGTGATCTTGCTGCTGTGCTTCCTGTAGCTGGAGTTGTTCATCAGAGTCATGTATTGGAGCAATTTCTGACGTGTAGGATTCGGCGTTTCGCGGAACCAGCGCTCCAATTTCGGAATCTCCAACGTCGGGTTGAATCGACTTGAACAATGACCAATTCCCGACTTGCCCACACCCGTACTGCCATTGTCACCGTTACTTTGCGACGTCGACGACGACGGCCACTGCGACTGCATACTGCTGCTCAATTTTGTCTTGCTCAACTGCTCCAACCATACGTTGAACAGATGCATCAGCTGCGCGTCCACAGCCGGGGGTCCGTCTCCTTGCACCAAATTTGTCACCAAACCCTAAATTTTCAACCAAAAAACTTCGTTCTGTACGTTGGGTGCGTCAATTAACTTTCAAATTACAAAAGTATAATAATACCTTCTACTCACATTCTAATTACCGTAATCAAAAGAAATGCAAGTTATTAAAATTAAAAAGAAAAAACATTTAACAATTTTCTGTTGCATCTTCGTCACAATTTAAACATCAATTTTAATAGTTTTAACAATTTGACAGTAAAAGTTGACAACCAACCAAAGTTGACATTTCGTCGAACAAATAAATATCAAATGAAATAAAATAAAATAAAATCTATCTTTTTCATCCAAATTACTTCAATAAAACAATGTGAAATGAAAACTATTCTGAATACAAAAAAAAATCATAAAATAAATAAACTTTGCTTGTGCATGGTTTTGCTTTATTACTGTTGAAAAGTGACAAATTTCAAACGTGATTAATTGATAATTAAGTGTCGAAGCATAATATCAAGTGATCGATAATTGAAAGAGAACAAAAAAAATGAAAATGAGAAATAAAATATCCGTAATATGCTAAATCTAAGTGAACTACTACGAGAATAAGAACTACTACTACTACTACTACTACTACTACTATTGCTACTAATGATCGATAATTCAATTCTCTGAGAAGAAAGATTAAATTGAAGGTGCAAATCTTAAATAAAACTAATTGTCGAAAGCATGAATTATGTGGAATTTTTTAATAGCAGATGTTTGTTATAAATAACAAGGAATTGATTGAAACGAGATGACAAGAAGTGAAAGCTCACCTTAAGTTGAGGCAGATGGATATCGTTCCCAATTTGAGGTAGTTTCTGCCACATGGTCTGAAGCAAACGATCTTTCATATCACGTAAGCAATCGCTGACTGCGTGATCGGATCTGAATGAAGAGAATATTTTTCAAAAAAAAAAAAAAAGAAAAAACAACAAAATGAAAACATATTTCACAAAATTATATAACAACAGATTATTTCTTTATTTTTTCCTTTTGCAAATTAACATGCTTGATGATGATGATGATGATGCTAAAAGCGTGATTTATTTATTCGTCACTCGTCTGAACGAGCATTAATCACTGACATTCCAGAGGATATTTTGAAATTGAAAATAAACGAAAATACATACTGTTTGGTGATGATGCGTAAGGTCAGGTGATTGCTGATATCTTTCAGCAAATTTTCCACTTCAACATCAGGATCGTCAGTTAGCTCTTCAAACGACAACGGTTTCCAGTTTTTCACTTGAATTGTACCTTAAAAAACGTACCATACTATAATTAAGTAATAAATTGCATTGAATTCAGAACAAAATAATTCAAATCAAAAACAAATAGAACATTATTAAAATTATAATTGTTTTACATTAAAAGAGAACAATTAAAATTGGATGATCAGTGTTTATGTTTACGCAATGATGATTCAATTTCCAACAATTATTTCAAGCAAGAATACCAATAATAGTGACAATGATAATATATCATCATGGTGTAAAATTCAACAATCAACGTGATAAGAGACGACAAACTCTTTCGAGCGAAAAAGGAATTTTTCAAGCGTGTATCTTGTTTATCTATTATTATTATTATGATTATTATTATTATACCAAGTAGGTTTGCATTTGCCAATTACTGATTGTTCATTTTAAGGCAATCAAATTCGCCTACAATCAAAAATTTATCACTTTGTAAACTTATGCAACGATTGTATTATCGTTATCATGAAATGTCATACAGAACAAGGGAAAAAATGTTGATCATCAACTAACTATTTAGTGCTTGGCAATAATGTTCGTCTGAAAATGCACAGCTATGAGCAATTGCAAACGAACAATTTGTCTTCTGTCTATCAAAAATCTGTCAACATAACAGAAATTAGGTGAAAAGCAACAGAACAATGGGCGGTGCATGCTGATAACACACACACACACATACTCAACGGATGATCTGTGCATAAACAAGCATAAACAATCTTTTATGCAATACAAAATAATGATAAAAACAAATTGAATTTAAAAAAAAATTTTTCAGCTAAATAAGCAAAATTTTGCTCAAAACTTATCATTATTATCAGTAGTAGTGGTAACAATAGCAGCAGTATGTATATATAAAAAAATAAATTACAATTTTAAATACATTCCACATATTGGTTAAAATTCATGTCAAATAGAAGAAACAACTAGAAAGCGTTGATGAAATAAATCTGTTAGGTTCATGTGGAAGAAAATCGGTTACAAGTTGTTCAACAAACAACAAAGAACATACAATGATCTCCAAAGTCCGGATGTTAGCTGAAGATTCAGATCTACTGAAGCTCATCATCAATATTTACTCAAACCAATGACCGGTTGGTTCACCTCTTCACAATTCAAAAGTACATTTGTCAAGACGACAACACGCATTGGTCATTCATTGGTACTTGATCATCACATCACATCACATCACATTCATCCTGCTTAAGCTAATATCTCAAGTGAAAAAAGCACTCGCTTGAATTGTATTTGTGTTGTAATAACTTTTTCAATAAAATGACTGCAAGAAAGCAGCGTAAAACGTGCATTCAACAATTTCAACATTGCATAATTGTGTTCAAGTTAGCTATATTGCAAATGTTTCCTTTTGCAAACTTTTCAAAAATCAACCTCATTTTATTAACTTAACTTAAATCAACTTAACCCCAATCATTTATAATTATTAAACCGTCGTCACCGTTTATTTTTTTAAATTATTTTTTGAGGGGAAAATTTTATTCACCATCGTTGTTCTACTTGCTTGCTTGCTTGCTTGCCTACTTGTTGCTAAGTTTTGCTTTCCAAGAGTTTTATTTGTTAGCTATGCTTTTCCGAAAAGCACCAACAGCAGCAAGCACGGTGGGTGGTTCACGAAAACAACAAAAACCACGTAGCTGTTGTGCACGGAAAAAGCAACAATGACAAGGATGCCCAATTGTTTGGTTGGTGAAAAATATTGAAAAATTGAATCCGTCAGGATAAGTTCTTTCAAGCCTGAACAAGGGTCATCCGTCTTCAACGGCGCGTGAAGAATTCAAGATCCATCCACTTGCAAGCCGCCGAATCCCGTTCCACTTTTTCAACACGCAGACGTGCAGACACGACACGCAACGCACAACAGCCAACAAGACCGACCTATGCTGATCAGTCATCTTTGATAAAGATGCACACGCTGGATCTATCTACCTACCTACCTACCTCTTCTAAAACTTGCCTCTCATTTTTATTCCCTCTCCTTCAAATAAAACAAACCCTCTGCTTGCTTGTTGTCAATGACGCATGCAAGAAAGCACAACAGAACTTACACTACACAGATTTCATTTATTCACTCACTACTCGTAATTTCACCCAACACACTAAATCAACAGCAACAACAAGCTAACCAACAATCGACTAAATTATGAACAGCAAGCTTATACTTCTTGTTCAACAACTGCCATAAACAGTTTAAAAAAACAGTTAATTATTAGTAATTAATTAATTTTTTTATTTAAGCATATATTTTAAGCAGCATGTATTTTTATCAATTTTGTTTTCTTCATAATTTAAGAGCAATATATATATATATTATATATTCCTTATATATATAAGGAAAACAAAATACTGTAGATTTTTCAGAACTATAAAAATGATAAAAAGAAAAGAACCTTGATCTAGTGTGTCGTCCTTCGACGGATTGTCCGTCATAAAAATGCCGTCGGTCGGCATTTCAAAGTTGGCCAATTAGCCGGTCACAGGGCAAAGCTATTGAAAATAATAACAATTCATTCTGTGTCAAGGCAAAACACATACCTGCTGCATCTATTGCTTCACAGATAAGTATGAATAGAAAGAAAGAAAGAAAAATATGTATGAAAGTGTTACTTATTCGGTCAATTTGAAAAAAACATTTCCTTGTTCTTTGAATTCAAGCTACATACAAAACAATCAACCAAAGAAAGCACAAATGCTAAAGTCCCTACCTACCTGCTTTTCCGCCTACTTATAAACAGCACAACTAAAATTGACAGTATATTTCACATTTCATAATGTTTTCATTGAAAAAAAAAACAAGCATTTACAAAAAGAAAAAGCAATACCCCAAATTTTCAGCCTTGCTTTAGTTTTAACCCCCTTTTTTGTATATTTTTGTGTAAAGCAATAAGATTATAAAAATTTATATTTTCATATTTTTAGTAAAAAGTTATGCAAGCTTTTTGCTTTTTAATTTTTGCTCTCCAAGTAAAATAGAAACGGTTAGAAAATAGATTTTGTCGAGCATTGAACATCGATCTCTAATCTGGGCTAACGGCAAGCACGACCAAAGCTTAAGCTGGCCTTTTGGCAGCAGTCGGCTTTGTATAATTATTATAAAGCGTAGTAGCGTGCCAAGCACACGAAAGCACTAGCAACCAGCCTGATGAAAACCCGATACGCCAAAGCTGACGAAACGGGATCTGCAAATAAAAGAAATGCAAAAAAATATACCTCACACACACTGATGATGAATGAATGGTAGGTAGCGGATAGAATGATCTGCGTCTGCATCAATTTTATGGATGGGCTTTTTGAATTGTTAAACACAAAACCACCGACGACTTTCAAATAAATTGCTAATAGTGAATTTTTGTTACAACAAAAAAGCACTAACGATAATAATAGTAATAATAATATATCTACCTCTCTGCGTATGACACTTTTATAAAAAAAAAAAACTAAAAAGATCTATTTGAATAAATTTTCAGTTTTTTTCATATGCCAATAAAAAACAAATAATAAATTATTTTATTAGCTTGGTTGTTTTGTTATTTTTTCTGATAAACAAGGAAGATTTTTTTTAAATTAATTTTATGATCCAAGGCAGTTGGATGATGTAGCAGTAGAAAAGATGGATAGATGTGTGTGTGTGTGTGTGTGTGTGTGCGTGTTGATTGAACTAGTGTAGAAGAAGCTTTATTTATGAGCGTCAGCAATCCGCAACAATATTAGCGGATATATAAGCATTTTCTTTACTCTCTCTTTATCCATCTCCCCCTATTTCATTGTTTCCCATTATCATTATCATCATCATCATCATAATCAGCATCAGCATCATCATCCTGTTCTCTTCTCTGCTTTTCTCGCTGAAAAGGTGCTGAACCAAACAACCGATAAGCACTACACGCTTGCACGCAAACGTTGCGCTTGTTTCCGGCCGTGGCTTCATTGTTGACGAGACAGCTTCACCAATCCGCCTGTCGTCGGTTGATTATTTATGTCGACCAAAGGATCCTCTCTCTTTCTCTCTCTCTCCCTTTTTCTCTCCCCCTCTGCATTCACTGGTGATCTATGAAGCAAGAACACGAAAATGAGTAAGCTTTGCACAGACTGACAGACGAAGCGGAATTGTGAATAGCCGACGGCGTAGTCAACAGCTGCGGATCGCAGATCATCATCCTCTTCATCAATGTCGTCAGTGGTTGCGAATTTTTCCCAATGCCGCAAAGGTAAAAAGGAAATGCAAAAAGCGGAAAAAGCTGAGCAACGCAAGCAAGCAAGCAAGCTCACTAGCTAGCTAGCTAGCTAGCAAATAGCACTGAGCAATTTTCTTCGTACGGTCGTCAAGTGTGTAATTTAGTTCAAAGAAAAATACTTTCACTCAAGTTTCAATATTCTTCAATTTCTATTCCAAGCTGGAAAATGTCAAAAGTGCAGCATCCTTGTTGAACTGCTGATAATCATCATCCTCTCGTTAGCCAAAGAGTACTAGTAGTACTAGGCTTTATCAGTCACTACTGATTCTGCTATTTCGCAATGCATGCGCAAAACCTTTAAACGTCATTAAACAAGCAAACATCATTGCAACAAGCTTTAAAGACATACGTACATATATATACATACACATGTATTTGCAGTGACCAACAACAAACAAGAATACACCTGCACTCATCACCGCTGACAACTATCACATAATAACATAATGCATCAAAGCATAATGTAATACACTTTACATATGCACTTGTGTGCCTTCTTTATAAGGATAAAAATACAGTTGAAACAAAAATGTAATTTCATTCTCGTTGCATTGCAAAAAGTCTTGCAAAGCCTATAGTTTTGCTCATTTTGCTAATTGCATTTGTTGCCATGTTGATGATTGAATACAACAATGATTGTTTGTTTCATAAATTGTTACATAATGAGTAGAACAGTTTCAAATGGCAACATGCAGTAATATAAGAAGAATGAAACTGAAAATGAACAAGCATATTCAATTTTCACATTTGCAATTTATCCAACTGCTAACCAACTCTTTATAGTGGGATCAAAAGTTGAATGAATTTGAAAAGCTGATCAAGCTCATTTTGCACACGAAGCTGTTTGTCAAAGCCTGACGCTCACACAGATTCCAAAACGGATAAGAATTGATGTGCAAAACCTTCTCGTTGCTGTTGTTGTTGTTGTTCTTGAAGAAGAAGAAGAAGAAGCAAATGCAAACAACAATCTCATTTCGTAAAATCAAGAAATTAATTATCCTCTCCTCAATACACTTGCATAAATAAATCTTTCCTAAATGAAACAGTTGGAACAGATATCTATTCACATACACAGACGTATGTATGAATGGATGAAAGCATTTGAAAATTTTCAAATGTGAAAATATGATTTTTCAAACCACATATTATTATTATTATTAACTGTAAAATGCAAGAAGAAATCATCAACCAAGTCACGTTTTTAAAGCATACGCTAATCGCCCACCGCAACAAAGTGATAAATTCGATACGGAATCGTTAGACAAGTTTGAATGTCGTCAAGGCGGGTCGTCATTTGTTGATTGATAAGCATAAGAAAGATCACTACAACAAATGCCCAAATAGTACCAAAAGGCAAATAGTTGAAATGATCAAACGCATATAAAATGAAAGATAAACGTTGACAACATCAAAGTGATTTTCAACGCTAGAAATTGAACTACTTGTTTACTTTGCTGTTCAACAATACTTTGCTAGTTTGAACATTTTCTGTTCATCGAACAATATGTATATCTCATACATCTATCCTCAGTACAATACCCCTCTTACATCCTACATCCCTCCTTCCCTCAATTATATGACACTTGTTGCATATTGAACAAATTTGAATAATAATAATAACAATAATAATAATTTTCAAAATCAAAAATTTTACACACAAATGAAAAACTATTGTAAAATCAACTGTCATTCGATATTAAATTATTAGATCAAAATCAATTTAAATGAAAACAGTGCGCATGAAATTGTTCAGTAGATTGGCTGCTAATTACAAAACTCCCCCATTTTGCGTTTCCTATTCCACTTCTTAACTACGTACAATGACGGATTTTACGAACCAGAAAAACAGGACGACGTAACTTTACAAGCGATTGCCCAGAAGAATAACAAGAAACTAGTCGCCAACATATCATCAACTAAACAAAAAGGTACAATTTGAAATATTTTAGCCGCTTAACGAAACGCGAACATTGAAAAAGCAAATGGAAATTCCCTAAATGCATCACGCGCAGAAACACGCATACGTGAATATAGTATATACATATATACGATGTATATATTCAAATTAAAAAATAATTGAAAATTTTGTACAAACAATTGTACATAATAATAATCTTTTGAAGCAAGCAATTTTTTATCTGCAAAGCTATCCACAACCAACTACGCGAAAGGTTATACCTCAGGTTACCTAAACGTACGTTCACTATGACGTAAAATGTAATGTAAAACAACCATTTTTTGAACAATATATTAAAAAAAAACCCAAATATCCATCGCCCCAACAATTAATTTATTACTTTTTTTCTGAAAAAAATTTGTTCCAAACTTTCAATTTCAATATTCAGCTTAAATCAGAATTTCAAAATAAAGAAAACAAATTCATTTCGACGTAGTAGCCCTGAGATGATTATCTATCTTTCGTGACGGAATGGAAAATTGGAAGAAGAAGAAGAAGAAGAGCATGCAAAAGAAAACATGCTGAAAAGCGTCAAGATAGATATAGAATGCGCAACTCGTGTGTAATTAATAATTATTTTTCAAAAATTGAAATATTCACTGTATACGAAGAAGAAGCATTTTACACAGAATGAATAAGGGAAAAAAATAATGAAGAAATGTGAAATACTACTAAAAACTAATAAAGACAAACTGCCTCGTCGTCTGTGCTGCTTTGTTCAAGTTTGGGGAAAAATTTATCGCATTCCACGCTATGCTTGTGGCTGGCTGGCTGCTTGTGAATGCAACAATATTTGAAAATGTTATTTCCATTTTTAGTCACAACGACTTTACAAATTTATTTTTAATTTTCTCTTCCCTTTTCTTTCCTGCTTGCTTGTTTTTGCTCTCAATCTACTACTGATTGCAGAAGAAAAATTTGTGCAGTTTGACATGACAATAAAAGATGGCAAAAAACTCTTCCACAAAAAACATTACACCAACCAACCAACCAACCAATAAACACGCATACATGCACACATGCATGCATATATATATATATGTGTAAAATTTTCCAAATTTCCAATTTGCTTTTGCAAATTTTTCTTTCTTTCTTTCTTTCAACATTTACTTACTATTCTGCTGTTCACTTTTCCAAAAGTGCACCGGTCCGTGCAATCAGTATCGCTTTTGCAAGGTCAGCATAGATTAAGAATCACCAAGGTTATCCAGATCCGTCGGATGCGTAAAGCAATACTCTGCGCATTGCCATCACATCCAAGGTCAGACAGGTCAAAGATGGCTAAAGGTCGTCGTCAATCGTCTGCCTAAGCATGACCATAAACACAAAAGTTGAAATAGATGAATAAGAAAGAAATGGAAAAAACAAATTTTCTTCTTTCATTTTCAACCATGGCTAGTAGTAGTTGTAGTAGGTACACCAACAAATGTAGAAGATGTAGCATGTAGAAAAAAGTAGCAAAAATAAATAAAAGAGAACAAGTACAGTTCACACAAAATGATAAATGAAAACTGAAACCAATCTGCATGCAGGCCATCGAATTACCCCCCTCCCCCCTCTCATGTCCTACACAATGACACTAATGTTTCTACAATGAAAAGAATGAAGCAAGTAAGATCTAGATACAATTTCGAATATAGCTAATTTGACAACAATTGAACAACAAAAAAAACTAAATAAATAATTGCAATAAATTTCAGATTAAATTGCAACTCTTCAGCATGACTATGATCACACAATGGTAAGGAAAAGCTGTTGTGCATGAACACAACAATAACCGTCGACAAAGTTGACAAATGCTCGTGACAGCAATGGAACTGGTCGAGCTGACATTGTTTACAAGATCTCGCCTTTAAGCCGACCAGACAGACAGTCGACCAACATGCATTCTAAGCCGGTTTCTTTTCGAATGGTAGTTATTACTAATGGGTAAATGAGAGAATATGGGCAAGGCTTTTTCGCTCTTTCTATTTCTGTCCATTTCCGTGTGCAAAAGTGCTAGTGTTGCTGTTGGATACTATATTGCAAATTCTCTCTCTCCATGTTGTGCATTTTGCTTGTCGTATTTGCTTCTATTTTGCTTTTTTTTTTCTTTGGATCTTTGCTCAACTAAGCAAGCATCAGCAGCAGTGTGTGTTTGAACAGAAAAAAAATGAAAAAGAGTTTTTCAATAAGCTCAGTGAAAAAAATGTTGCACAGGGGATGAATGCACGGTTTACAATCAGGGAAACAATTCCAGTCGATCCGGTCTTACTCAAGGTCGACCCTGAATAGGTGCACGAGGACGCTAGCCGGATGCGCGTGCACTTTGGAACAAAACGATAAAACCACACACGCGCGTATATGCATATACACATATATACCTATACATATACGTATAAACAAACACCTACCCAACTTGTATATACATACAAAATTAAATGGATACAACTATTCGTCAAATACTTCCTCCTCTCCTTGCACATATTTGCATAAGAATATGCATTACATGAGGTTAAAAAGATGTAAAGAGTTAGATTAAAAGCAAAAACAAATATACATGATAAAAGTACTAACTTACCCTTGGCACCGTAGCTGAGATGCTGCAATCCAAGTGCTGCGAGCACAGTGTCGACGAGCTGCGACAGTTGCGTGAAGCCGGAAACAATCGCGTAAGAGTCAACAAGCACAGTGGCGCCAGAGTCAGAGCATTTGATGCACTGACCATCCGCGACCGTCTCGACCACACAGCGAATAGGAAACATGGCCATCGCCGGCCGAGAGGCGCCTTCTTCTTCCTCTTCGTGCTCCAACTTCAGAAATGATTGCACAACGGCAACGGCGGCGGCGGCGGCGGCGGTACTGACTGCACAACGCCGCTGCTTCCGGCTTGGTTGGCTTCTTTCTTTCTTCCTTAATTGTAAAATTTCTCGTCCGAGAGAAAATGGTCGTCCTCCAATATATACGGGATGTTCAGTTGGTCAGCAGTTTTCGTTCTCTTCTTCTACTTCTTTTTTCTTTTTTGGCAATACAAACGATCCAATCCACCTTGGCTAGCAAGGTGTACAATTCACTTGAACACCAACTACAACACCTACTCTTCTATTTTAAATATACTATATCGTTGAAGCTCTGTGTTTGTTGTGTGTGTGTGTGTGTGTGTGGTGTGTATGTGTTGTTTAATGCTGCTGCTCTGTTGCTGTTGGCTGTTGCTGCTGCTGCTGCTGCTGCTCTGCTGACTAGCCGGTGACGACAACAACACAATGACGACGATTTTTCTCAATCAGTCTGCCGTTGGACTTTCCACCAGCACCGGTTGGTTGGTTAGTTTTCGGTGCAGATAAATTTTTTCTTCTCGCTTCTCCACCACGCGTCCAACTTACACTAAAATCCATTAAAGAAATTAATGATTCGTTCTTTTTTTTGATTATTTTATTATTATCATTAAAATGAACTATTATATCAACTTTCATTCATAAACTGATAATTCCCATGATGAGAAGAATATTATCGCGTCAGTAGTATTTATATTAAAATGCAAAGAAGATCAACAATCAATCAACTGACCAACAATGACGACGACGACGATGACGGAAAAAATAATGATGATCATGATCATGCTGAGAAAATACAAAAATGAAAGAAACAAGAAGAAGATGGTCTATTTATCAAAAAAAAAATGAAAAATCATTATCATCATTATTATGAATACAATTTGAATAAAATTAAGCTGAACAATATGAAAATTATGAACAAACAGGAATGGAGACAAAAAAAATATATATAAACCAACGACGATTGGATAGAAGCCGAAGAAAGTGTGAACACAAGCATTTGGGAAGAAACGAACGCAGTGCCGCCCGCGTGGCAGCGAATCGGCTGCGATGTATGATGATCGTCGGTCGTTATTTTGACCAGTCATCGTCGGCGTTGAAAGAGAAACACACACTCCCTCTTTCATACACTCATAATACACACACGCACACGCACACGCATACATATATATATGTATGTATGTATGTATAGAGATATATCAACGCACACGCATATTCACTTATACATACACACAAACGGAGAGGAAGAATGAAGCAAAGACGTGCCGCGCCATTCCCCTTCGTTGCATTGAGGTGAAAATGTGTACAAAATTATTGATATAGAAAATAAAATACAAATATTAAAATTGAAATTGAAAATGAGAATGTAAAAACAGCCTCATCGTATAACCACCAAATTAGCTGAAACAATTGTGCATGCATGTTTTATCAACAGCAATAACACTGGAGAAGACTGGTTTTCTCTATCTCTGCGATTACTATACTATACTACAAGCAAGCATGCAAGTAATGATCCTCCATAATCCGTCGTCTTGGAAACTGGGCTGTGCATTGACCGCAAATCCTATTTTATCTATCAGGTCAAACATTATCCCGCTCGAAGCATCAAAGCTTGATTCAACTACCAAATCCAAGATTGTCGATTATTATTGAACCAATTGTTGTGGTCAATAGTGATGATTATGATGATGATGTTGGTAAAATGTGTTACATTGAAATTGAATTGGTGATTTTTCAAAAATTCACCCACTGAACAACAAACATGTGCACCAGTTTGTCCACCAGTCAGTCAGCAGGTGGGCAGCAAGCTAAATCGTTGAACATTTATCCCAAAAACCGAAAGCTTGTCCTTGAGCCTTGCAGTCGTCGTTGTCGTCGTCGTCGTCGACTCTAGCCTTGACACATCACAAAAATGAAAAAGATTAAACTACCCGATACAGAAACCACAACGACGACAATAACAACAACAACAGTTGAATAATTTGAAAAAAAAACTTTTCTCCAATTATTGCTGCTGCTTTGTCAATCAACAAATATGCAATGCTCGATTATTGTGTCTCATGGTCGATGATGATGATGATGATGATGCATCATCCAATTGCATAAAATCAACTGCTGCCGGATAGCTCGATTGACAAAATTGGAAAACGCGGCAATGAACAACTCGACAAATGCAGCATCAAATGTAGCAGCAGCAATGTTCAAGCCGGTCTTCAAACCGGTGCTTTCGATGCTCTCTTGGACGACACGATCACCAATGACAAATCTTGTTCCTGCGATGTTCTTTCTCACCTGCCGGTTGTGTCTCAATCAGCCTGTCTATCCAAGCGGCAAGCAACCAGTTGACTTGTTCTTATTCCACTGCTTCACAATTTTCCGTTTGCATAGCAGATATATATATATATATATACGAAGACAAACACACACGCACACACATACATACATAGATATATACATGCATGCTTCTGTATGTGTATTGTGTATGCCTTTAGAAATAGTAGCCCGAATTTGGGTCGCGCTTCAATTTGAAACAATTTTTACAGTTTTGCTAGCAGTTTAGCCTGAGGATCAAGCAATCACATATATCACAACGTCAAGCCAAATCAAACAAATGAAATATATAATTCACCGGCGTTGCGCATGCACAATTCTCCTCTCTCAACGGCCTATATTCTTTTTCTTCTTTGTCGCTCTTCAATCATCCTTTGCAATTTTCAATCTTGCCGCTTGTTCCTTCAACCTCTACTGCTTTCACTCAGACTTTATATTTTCTTGGACTCCCCCCTTTTCCCTACTTTCTAAACAGCAAAAATCCTCCAAAACGCCGCATGCTTTTTGCCTTTCTTCTTCTTCTTCAAATGAAACATTTTTATATGAATATAATATCATCACTTATTCACTTACTATTTAAATATTACACAAAAATTAAAATATATATCTATATTTACAACATTTCAATAAAACAGATTATTCAAATAAAGTTGTTAATTGCACTGTTTTTCAACTGAAAGCGCGTATTCAATTTTGATCATCACTCTGTCACTCGAAAGTTGAATAAAGTTGAAATCATATATCTATTATAATATATGCAGAATATCTATTTTTCCATATCGACTAAGTAACAATATCCGCGTTGATTATTATTATTATTATTATCATTACTATTGTCAATCAAACAAAGCGTATCTCATTACATGCTTGCTTTGAAAGTAAAAAAGTTTTGCTATAAAAATGGTATGCACGACGCATTTTGCAGAAATGCCCAAAAGCAAACAGATAAAAGAACTGCTACAATCAATTACGATTATTTTTGAAAGCTAACCAGATTTTGCATGAAAATTTAAAATTGAATTTCAACACACAGACAAACAACATTCACATTGTATGAATACAAGAAATTCAACAAAATAGAAAGCAAAATTGTGCAACTGAATTATTTATGATGCCACAACAGCCATCCATCATCTTTCACTAAATCAATGTCAAATAATATTGTAAACTACATTTCTGGAAATAAAACAATTTCAGTTAACTAATTGCCATCAAATAAATATGCCTGATTTGATAAACGTTAACAAACGTTAAACAAAATAATAAAGAAAAATGAAATATAAATTTTATCATTCAAAATTTGAACTCTGTTTCCACTCAATTTGACAGAAATTAATTGTGAATTCAGGAAGAAAACTAAAAAATAAGAAAAACAGTTACATTTATCTATCTATCTATCTATCTATCTATCTATCTGTCTGTCTATCTATCTAATCTGTCTGTACAGTTGGATAAAATTAATATTATGACATTTATAACTTTTGATAGTTTCCAGTGATAATTTTATAAAGGAAATTTAAATTTGCCCTTGGAAAATTCAAAATTTCAAAAAATCCTGTCAAAAAAATGCTTTCAAAAGTAGTGAATACAAAATGTGGAGTAGGCAAAATGACAGTTCTGAAAAAAAATAATCTCTCACTAATGGGAACGAATGCGTTTGTATTCTACTCTTCCGCATTCCAAAAACCCAATTACAGACCAGATGAAAAATCAAACAACCTTGCAAATGCAACAGGGATATAAATTGACTAGATAATATACACTACATTACACCATACTATACTATAATACCACCAATGACCATGTAACAAATCTAAAAATCTGCATCAACTCTCTCTCTCTCTCTTCCTTATCATTTTGTTCCATTAAATTTTATTCATACAATTTTGCAGTTGTTTATTTTTTTTACAAAAAGAAATAGAAAAAAATTGCAATTTAATTTCAAAATTGCATGCAAAATTAACTGAAAACTTTTTAATCACTTCAATCGACTTTTGGAATATTTTGCTAGCAAAATTTTCACTAAAATCTCGGTTAAGTTGCAACTTAATTAATTGATTGTTTCCTGCCGAAATAGCGCTTCTTCACCTCCGCTCAAAAATACGAAAAATAAGTAAAAATGACAAGCAACACTCAACAAAGCCGTGTGTATCTATCTATCTACACACACTGCTTAACAAAGCTCAACCTAAGCGAGCAGTAATTGCCAATATTTTGGAAAACCAATTTTTCCTAGCCGCCCAATGAAAACGATGGATATTGAAGAAAAAGCTACAGCAAAGATATAGGAGGAAAAATAAAAATAAGAAGAGGAATAATAATAAGAGGAAAAAGATATCGATGATGTTAAGCAATTTTCATATGCTGTCAACAATGAAGAGCAAGTAAAAACGAAAGTGAAAGAAAAATCATATCACACCAGCAGTAGCTTTTGATCATCATTCTCTTTCAAATATTTTCAACTTGCAAATGCTGATTGAATATATAATAATTAAAAGAATACATTTTTATACCTATCCTAATTAACAAAAAACACTGAATATTTATTGAAAATGAAATCTAAATTTAACATCAAGCTAACAATGATCAATAATCATCACATCTATGCCATATGCTTTAACGGAAGATAATTTTTTTAAATAATCTCAATTGATTTTAAAATGAAAATGAATAATAACAATTTCACAATAATACTCCAACAATGCAACACACATACAAACACACAATAATACAACGCTAAATTGAATAGCAGAAAAAATGTGAAATTGTCGAGCTGATTGATATAAGCTGCAAGTTGTTTTTCATTTTTTTCAATTTTGTCTACACACAACAACTGATGATATGCACCTAGTTTTACATTTGAACAGATCGCTGCTCTCATAGAGCTAGAACTAATTATTACAATTAACGTCAGAGTAATGGTATTATTTATCACAGTTATTGGTATTGTCGTATGACTGGGAGGAAAAAATTTGCACCAACGTCATCATTATCATCCATATGTTGAAAATAAAAATGGATGGATGAATGAGTAAATTCAAATTCAATCAGTCAAGCTGCTAAAGCGGCAAAACTAAAACAGGATAAAAAGCATCGGCATGCTGCAGCTATACTTGGTACAAGATTGGTTAATGTTTATACGGAAGAAAAGGAGAAGCAGAGAAAAGAGTAAGTGAATAATAATAATAAGTAAGCGAGTGATTGAGAGAGTGACTGAATGAGTTGTGTGTATGAATAAGTATATATGAGCTTCCTTTCTTTGCAGTGAGCCAATTTATTCGGCCCCTCTGCTCTTCGTCCACCTCTCTCGCTCATTTGCACCATCGATCCAAGCCTATCGATCCGCTAGCCGGATCAATTGATCCGGCTCTAGAATGGGCTGAATCCAGATGAAATATCGACCGACGTTCCTGTCTTCGTCAGATTCGATCGTAATCTGCTAACGACCCCTCTCCATTCTACATTTCTAAACAGCTTCCTCCACCCTTTTGCATTGCAATTTGTGTATACATATATCTATATATATATAACAGGAAATATCAACATCAACTCACCTTCACTTATTATATACATATTCAGGGGAAAAAAAAGAAAAAGAAAAAGGAAAAAACATTTTCTATATGTCATTTTGCTTTTTCTTCTTTTACAGCAAATTGTACAGAAACCGGAACTAGTATAAAGTACTGGATGGAAAAATCCAAATTAAAGCCGAGGACAATGGACCCAGACTGGTGATGGCTGTGTATTGTGGAAGGTCGGTCGGATAAATCAGGCCAACCAATCAACAACTACTAACACTACACTACACAACACTACACTACAAACAGCGGTGGTGAAAAGCCGCCCAGTACGTTGACCCGAGAGAGCAGTTGGGCGCGACTAAAGCAGCATCGGTCATCGACGACAACAGCGTCTGATTGACCTACCTTTGCTAATACAAGAACTGCCATCTTTAACGCTTTATCCGCGAAAATGTGTAGATGTGTGCGCTTACCAAGTAAACAAACAATCGACAAACGTTCCACAAGGCACCGGATGCGGTACGGCTTCACGCTACCCTCAAAAATCATGAAAAGATCAAAATGTCGACAATCACAAGATCACACACACACACGCATATTACACATGCCCATACAGAGAGCATGCAGCGACACGTCGCGCCAATTCGACAATAAAGCTGTCAAGCGCGAAAACAGCCAGCAAACAACAGTGCATGTAGATAGATAGATCTTGATATTGAGTGCATTTTTCAGCTACCAAAACTAATAACTCAAGCAAGCAATTAAAGTAAAAACATCATTTTTCCTTTTATTCTCTAAATTTTCTTACATTAAACAAAAGATAAAAATTAAGATTATGCATCACCAATCACACATGATATTTATTTATTTATTTGTTTGTTTATTTAACTTATTTCTGTTACATTTATTCCTTTATATCAATTATAAATTGGAAAAGTAAAAGCAGCAACAACAGAATGTTGCAATCAGCTAGTTTCCCAAAGCTGAACAAAAGTTAGCACTGATGAAAACAAAAAATCGTGCCAAATAGCGACGATAATTTCTATTATTAAAGTGTAAAGTGTTGGCTGTAAAATTAAAAATTTCGAACAACAAAAATATTATATGATATAAAAAAACACGATATGCGTGAATGTAATTGTTATTGTATAAAGAAAATGAATACTTTAAAAGTAAAGCAAAATGTACAAATGGATGATGATGATGCACTTTTATGAAAGTATGTCAGAACAACAATCTCTTGACAGCTTTGCTACAGTACCACACACAGTACAGTATTGGAGAAAAGAAACATAGCAATTTTATAGATTGTGTATTGGACAGTGCAACAGAGGAAGTGAATGGAAATTCAAGTCATAAATTTGTCTAACAATCTAAAAAACAACAAGCCAACATCTGTTAATCTCGGCTGAATCACTTGTACAATTATTTGCACAGTGAAACAAAGTTGTGCAGAAAGTGATACTGCAGCCCACGGAACCATAAACAGATTTAAGATACCCGCGTAGAAAGGTTAAAACGTAACGCAGACAGACAGACGTGTATACGTAAGACACAGAGAGAGAGAGAGAGAGACAGCTTTCAACGTTCGATTCCACCACCATCACCAGCAACAGCTAAGAAGTTTTGTGTTGACCAACCTTGATCGAGATTCAAAAGCAAATACATTGGCAATAATGTTTCATTCAACTGTCAGCAAAAACCGTCACCAAGTAAATGTGCAATGATATCCGACTTTTTTCTGATAAAAAGCTGCCATTTGCATGAAGCATTTTCTTGCGTCATCGTAACTTGAATAAATAATAATAAAAAAACCCACACGCTATTATTTTCTCAACCTTTAATCTAAGTAGTTCAAATGATGAAATCATATTCTCGTTGACTAATCTCTTTCGTTAAATCTTTCTTTCTTTCGCAATAAGCTACGTATCAAAATATGCCATGCACTATGGTATTCTCATGTTCATATGCATGTATAAATATGTACAATAATGCGATTATATTCAATATTTGTTTTCTTGAATTTTATATTAAATTCAAAAAAAAGAAAAGAAATCGCAAAGAAAAATCATCATTTTGATTATTATAAAATATAAATATATCTATAAATATATATATGTGTTTGCATAGGTTTCATTAATTCATAAATTAATAATGAATGAATGAATGAATGAATGAATGATTAAAATGGAAAAAAAAAATTCTATCCATCTCAATGATAGCAAATCAAAACAACAAAAAAAGAAACAAGATTAAAATTAAATAAATAAATATGAATTATTCCCAATATTATATATTATGTAATATTATTGAAAAACAGTATAATTTATCATTACCAGCAAAGTGATGTTTGTTTGAAAGAGACAGAGAGAGAGAGAGAGAAGAAAATTTGTTCGCAGCGTGGTGGTGGTGAATAGATTGAGCTCAAAGATAAGAAAGCAACGAGAAAAGAATTTGATGAAATAAAGAACCTGCTGACTCATCGAACTTTACACAGCCCAAAGACGAGAACTTTAATCTTGAATGTTTGAAAAAGTGCTCGCTGCGACCTAAATCAAAAACCGCAAAACACAGACACACCATTCTTTTCTACTTGTAATAAAAGTGCAATGTAAAAATAGACCTGACGGCACGTTTGCCATATGCGTGCATGCGCGTGTATGCATACAAATAAATAAATAAATATACAGATACAAACAAATAAGCATAAATATATATATGCATACATGTATATATAGAAACGTACAGAAGCATTAGCCATTGAAGTACAAAAAATGAAAAAGAGAAGAATTTCAAAAAGAACCTTCCCAACAACCAACCGTTCATCAGCATAGATAAGACAAGAAGAAGCAGTTCAAATTGTCGAGATGTAGAGAAAGCTTTGCCTGTTTGTTAGAAAATGCTTTACAAAAATCAAAATTGCAAAAGTAAAAAAAAAAGAAAAGGAAAAGGAAAAGTAAAAAAGCAAAAATCGGGCCAATCATAGCCAAACCTGTATCGTAGACGCAATAGGCAGAATAATTTCTTCCTTGTAATTGCTGCTGAAATGTCAAAGACGAACTTTTCATCATTGTCCATGCTTTTATCACCGTCACCACCACCACCACCGCCACAGCCGGTGTGTTTGTTGCACAATTTCAAAATGATAATTTATCAAAAATACAAAATTTCTTTTAAACTGTCAAAATAATATTATTATTTCATTTTCAAAATCTTGTCATATACCACCAATTTTCTTTCAATTTGAACAACAACGAACAACAATCGAAAGCAAAGTTTAAAAAAAATTTTTTGATAAAAAAGCAATATAGGCAGGCAGTAAGCATACTTATACATGACCAAAGCGTTGTAAAATTTAAGTTAAAGATAAATTACACTTGAACGTCTGTGAGATGAAATTCTCTCAAAACGACATCATCATCATCATCATCAAATGCAAAGCTGCTTTTCAGTCAGTGAGAAGAGAAGAGAGGAGAGTTATTAAGTGAAGTTCAGCTTTTGCCGGCTGGATAAGCCGGAGGCAGGAAGGATGATGGAAAGCAAGAGAGCATCTTTCTTCTTTTTTTTTCACTTCTTCTTTTTTTTTCTCTCAATCTCCTCTTTAAATTGCATTCGAAATAAACAACGAGATAGAATATATAGGGGGGATTTAGACGACGGGAAAACAAAAATAACAATTAAAAAAAAACCTCTATTCCAAGCAACCAACTCAACTGTGATCTATGGGAAAAAAGCAAATCTTATATACACGAGTGAGTGAGTTTGTGTGTGTGTGTGTGCATGTATAAGAAAAGGAAAAGAGCATAAAAACAACAGAAAAAAAATCATAAAAATAGCAAACAATGTTCCTTTTCAATAGTAGTAAAATTTTCTCACTGGTGAAAAAGAAATACAATCAGCAGAAAATATCCAACGGTCGACAGAAAAGAGACATGGAGCTTATTCAAGCATGTAGAAAAGAAAAACGCAACACTAACTTTTGCAAAGTTGTCGAAAAGTTGAAAATCGAATTCCCAATGATAAGAAATAATATTTTTTCAAAAAAAACCCAATAGCAATAGAATAGCAAGCAACAACAGCAAGCATTACTATTACTACTACTACTACCAGTAAAATGGGCAACTATTGTGAGGAGAAGTCAACTTCATTCATGCATGTCGACAAAGCAACCAAACGTGTAACGTTGATTGCTGTGTCAAAATTTTCCAATGATCATCAATCTTTGCAACGTTGGAAATTTCAGTTATCCCATGCTGCTGCCAAAGTGATAAAAATACAACATCTCTTATGCTTTTGAATAGTCGAGAAAAAGTTTTGCAGAATAAACGATGTGAGAAAGTAAAAAGTTCTCCTTCCTATTGAAAAGGACATTTTCAAAATTGCAATTGTAACATTAAAAGAAAAAAAAACACACATACACACACTTTCCCTTTTTATTAAATCAAGAAAATATATTTTAGCTAATAATAATAATATTATTATTATTAGATGCAAAGGTGATTGAATTGCAATGGTAAAGACACGGATGACCCTGAGAGAATGTCCGATTTGCAGGCAAATGCACAAGCCTGCACAAGAGCTATACACAATTGTACTAAGGCAAATGTTTACGTCTGGCATTTGATAAGTTGGTGGTACGGTGAAGAACAACATCGTTGGCCAAGTCCATTTTTGAAAGCTCAGCAAACAACAATCAACAACCTCTAATGGGAAATACGGAAACAGGTCACCAGTGTCCAATGATTGAACAGAAAATTTTTAAAGCAGGATAAATGAGCAAAAATATCAAATTTATATAAATAAATAACCACTATGCTGTACACTTGCATATCTATACTAATAAGTACAAATAAATAAATAAATATATAAGAAGAAGAACAAAAAACAAAATCAAAAAAAAATTATCATAATAAAAGAAAAAAAAGCATTTTATCCTTACCAGATTACAATTTCAGTACTGATGATAATGGATAGTAAAAATTAAAAACAAACAAACAGTTGAAAGTGACGACAACAATGCTTTCTTGTTGAACAGAGAGATAAAAAGAGAAGAGAAGAGCGACATGAAGAAATTCTGCTAGCAACTTCCACACTTGACGACAAACATGCATAAACAGATACAACAGAGTGAAGCATACGTATACGCATAGGGCGGCGGACAAGGTAGATGATAAATGCAATCCAAGGACGACGACAGTCAGCAATGTCTTGTTTACGACTTTGTCCGCGACCTGAATGCTTCACGAGCAGGGTGACAATGTATTTGGGGTGACAGCCAAAAGCGAATAAAATGTCTAGCCAGAACCTCTTTGACAACGTGCAAGTATTATTCTTCGTATTCTTATTGCTGTAGATGAGAAACGATTAGCTCTCACGTGAGCACAAACGACGATGACCAAGCTTGACGCTGGTTGGTACTTTTACAGGCGTCGCGACGATCGTATATTGCTGCTGATCATCTCGACTGTTGCTGCTTGCCCTACCTGTCCTTGACGATTACTTGTTCTACGTTTGCATCATCAACATCATAATCAACACTAATATATGATCATTTAGAACAACACACACACACACACACACATTTATATATAAATTTATATCTATATTTCGTTGTTGGTATTATTTTCTACAATGGTAATAATAATAAGTATTAAAAGTTTGTAAAAGTTAAAAATAACCAACCAAATAAATGATCATATTAAAATGACAAAAACATTGATTATACAATTATAAAATCATAGCTATAAACAACAACAACAACAACAATAAATGTTTGTAACCTGCGGGTAAAAGAGATAGCCAAAAACTGGGTAACAATTGCCCTGTTGAATACTTATTACTATACAAATGCCGTACGTATAGTGAAAATTTTGTCGCCAACAAATTTCTGCTTGAATATGTCAAAGCAAATCACCTATCTCTCGTATCATAATTAACTCTCAGAAAAGCAAACACAACATTGTAAATAAACTATTTTTTCTTCCCATGCCATCCAATCATCATCAAAGCTTTTTCTTTGAATTGCACAAAATAAAAGTGAAAATTGTAAAATGCTTTCATTTCCCATGCAAAAAAAAATCTCATTGCCACTTTTCGCGCTCTTATGTTCGTTAACAATCAAATCAAGACATCAATCCAATCCCACGGGTGGGATTGCATTCGCTTAAATATAATAAATTGCTATTCAACAAATAAAACTGACATCTTACAAGCTTGTCAGCAGTAAAAAAGCAACTGCTGCCAAAGAGAAAATGTATCCAATTTTCAAATACAACACACTTTTGCATATTTGTGTAAATATGAAAATTCATTTGTAAAAAAAAATTCTTGCAAAAATAAGCAATGCATGAATGGAATTGGTTGGCTGTGGTCCTATTTGAAACTGTGGGAATTGAAGAAATAAGATGAATCAGTTTACAACTTGGAATTCGTGAAGCAAGTGATAAATAAAGCAAATATATATAAATATATATATCTGTGCCACGCGTTAATGGAATCTTTGACGGATTTGATTTTTCAAAAGTGAATCAGCAGCGTTGACAAAGTTTTCAAGCTGGTCGACCGGCGAAAACAAATACTTCTTCCACTGATCACACGTAGAAAAGATTTCATACAAACGTCACCAAATTTTCTTTTCTTTCTTATAACACACACAGTTAGTTATTCTTCGACATTCCATCACATCTATTAAATGGTGTTGTATGCTAATTACTTTCCTAATCTAATCAGCTTGAACCAACAGTGGATTAATTTTGCCATGGTCGATATATATAGATAGATAACAACACTGGAAAAATGCAAAATGTTCAAACGTTGCCCATATGTATATATATTCAGAACAATAAAATAAAATGAAATAGCACTAAAGTGATTTGAGCATATTCAGTATATAATAAAACGGAAATGATTGTAATTGTCTTGAATAATTAAAAAGAAATAAAAACTGTTCAACATGAAAATGTATGATGAAAAATTACAAAAACAGAAATGTTGGGAAAAAGGTAAAGAAAATGAATGTGTTCACATTTACACGTTTGCTTGTATATTCGAGAATAACAGAAAAAAAAAAAGAAACAAACAGACCTGCTGCTAATTTTCCGTAGAAGGTAGAAATATAAAATCGAGAACATGTGTTTACTGCTTTTTGATCAAAGTGAATAATAGGAATGAATGACAAAGCGTAAGAAAATTTATATAAGAAAACAAAATGCACGCGTACAATTTTACACACCTTCGCACACTGAATATAAATCGCTTTTCTGATTCACATTTTCAATTTTTTCTTGTTGTTTACTTAATAATATATTATTTGGTTATTCAAATTTGAAATCTTGTATATTGAATTAATTATTGGAAAATCAAATGAAAAAATAAAAGTTATTAAACTAGTCAACACAGCACAATTCATTCACAAACAATAGAAGCATCCATCAAGCCGGAAAGCGGCTTGGCAAAAGCCGAAAAAGCCATTGACAAACAAACAAACAAACAAACAAACAACGAAAAAAGCAGACTAGACCGAATATAATGAACGCTTGAATGTCGACCCGATTTGAACAAATCACGTGCTTAAAACTGGTTAATGCGCTGGTGTGGATAAATGCAGTGGGAAAAAAAACGATCGACCGACAGCGCAAACTAACTGCAAAGATTAGCAGCAGCAGCACATGAAACAAAAATATCAAATATCAATGCAATGCAATGCTGTGAAATTGAATATAATTTCAATTTTAAAATTGAAGATGAAGAGAAGGAGAAGAAAAAACAACAAAAACCTACATCTACCTCTCTCCAAATACCTCTCAAAATCCCTACCTGAAAAATGAAAGATAAAAATCGAATATAATATAATAATAATAAAAAAAAGCCAATAAATAAATAAATTTCACTTCTGAAATGCCATGCTTTGCAGCAGTTAGAGAGGGAGAACAACTTTTAAAATTAGACAAGACCGGCTAGCTTGATTGGAATAAGCTACTAAACTATTCTTTGTTGTTGAACATCAGCTATATGGCTGATTCGGCTGCAGCTTATGCCGCCCGCCGAGGGCGCTAACGGCCGAATAGCGTCAACTGAGCCAGTTTCAAGCGACTCGTTTGGCCGTATAATTAGGAAATTTGTCGATCACCGACCGGCTTTATCGCCGGAAAGTGTCCCCCCACCCCACCCCCAATCCATCCATCCATTCATCCATCCATCCACACACCCACACAACTGAGATCAATGTCTAGAGCTAAGTAGATCCGATCGGTTGAGTTGGATCGATGGCTTCTTGTCAACTATCTCTCTGAACTGAAACGAATGCCCAATGCTGGCCAGATTACGCCATTTTCATCAAGCAATGGACAATTCTTTAATAAACAAATATAAAAGCTATACAATTATTACATGCTATATATATATATATATGGAACTGAATGACAATTGAACGATTGTTTTTCATTCTGTGCAATTTCAAAATCTGATGACAAAACACACGCATACAGATATTTTTTCTTATTCAATTAATTAAAAACAGAACAGAAAAATTAATATATAAATGTTGCTATTTTTTGTATTTTTCAATATTTTTTTTCGTACATTTTTTTTTCTTTATCCCTGATTTAAATTGGAATTACAAATGAGGATTGCATTACAAATCCCTTGATTATAATCAGCTAATACACGGAATCATCATCGTCACTGACATTCCAACAATGTCATGCATATAATGAGCAGTAACGTTTCACGTGTTGTTTCAGAAAAAAAAGGAAAAAGGTGATTTTTCTTTTTCGTCAAATCATATTCATGAAAATTGAATAAATTTTAATATCATTACTGTTGTTTTAAAAAAAATGTATATGAAAATACAATTTCATCCACTCGTTGCTAGATAATGGAAAAGTTATCAATGCAGAACAACAATTCATAAATAAATATACATATTTTTTTTTGAAATAATAATAACTTTTTTGAAAAGTTGCAATTCAATTTTCATTTCATCTTAATAATGCGACGTTTCGACAAAAACGTGTACTTTCAAATCACCTAGCTATACACATACAGATAGCATAGCCCAAAAAAACAACTCAATTTCAAATTAGGCTTCCAAAAAAGACAGCGTCAAAATGCATATCAATCAAAAATTGGTCAATCACTTGTAATAAATGAACAGGCAAATTTTTATCGCACACAAAAAGAGAGAGAGAGCGAAAAAGTGAGTGCACTTTACACTAGCAAAAAAAATACAATGTTCAACATTAAATTTCGCATATAAAATAATAATTTAATTTCTTTAAAATAATGTTTACAAATAAATTTAAATAATACTTTTCATCTTGTTTCCCTTGCATAAAATGCAAATTTTTCGTATATACAGTATGAAAATTTCCATTCTCTTCAAGTATAAATATAAATATATATATATTTCAATATAATATGTTTGGTCAGCTTATGCTTAAAACGGATTAGCTCAGTCTGGAGGAATGGAGTTGAAATGGCTGAGTGCACCTCAACTGGCGAGAATCAATCGTACCGGCGGCAATCGATTGCAATAACGCGTCCGTTGGTTTATTCACTATCGCGGCTCATCTCAAGCGCAGATAAGTGCACACGAGGAAAATGCAACAAAATTGACAATCAAGTAATGTAAAAAAAATAATAATAATTTCCTCAAATTTTCCTCAAAAAATCGTCAAATTTTTATAACCTTCAAAAAAAAAAGAAACTAGACCATTTCTCATCATTATATTTTTCTTTTGCAGAGAACATGAATTATATACTGAATAAATTCTATTATTCGACAACAATAATAATAATAATATTAAAAAAAAACTACGCAACTGTTGTATTGTATGTTCCTGAGATTGAAAAATAAGGAAATAGATAAGAATGAAACAACAACAATGCTTGTATATTGTATTGTATTGTAATAGAATAAAAATTGAAATCAACTACTCCAGGATCTACTTGAGAGCTAGCTGCTCTAAAACGGTGCACGACAAAAACAGGATAGCCGACGTTTGAAGCAGACAAAAAGCACCAACGGCAGACAATGCGTGCAAAACCGGCTCAAATTGAGACAAGCCAAAATGTGCAAATTGAAAATTACTACTATATACTAAGGAAGAAAATAATAAATATCTAGCCGCATGAACATTTTCACGACAAATCATCAAACCGGTCACTAGCAATGACAAAAACAATTTCAAAATCTGCTTCACAATGAATAGATAGATAGCCTGGAAAAATTGACAATAAACAATAATGATAAGAAAAAAATGAATAAAAAACAAAACATTGCCAAAAGCTACATAATGAAACACAAACAAATAATTTTGTCCATTTCAACCTTTCTCATCCCACGTTCACCGGTAAAGAATCGAAAGCAAAAAAAAAATACCTCTACATTGATATTATTCAAAAATGAAACTTATTCATTTTTATTGTGAAAATTGCATATTATTAATAAAATTGCTCTGAAACTAGTTCTATCCACCAATATGTCCCAAACCTTGCGCACAACACGGTCATGACGATGCAGATGGAAAAATTGCTTTGTGAATTGGAAATATTTTACAGAAATGATGTCGCCGATCACTAACTAACTACTGGGATACACAGACAACGACCGGAGCTGCTAACCGGAGCGCATTGCAATTTTCTCAACATTGCTTATTATTTCGCCTTTGTGAAATTCATCCCGACAACAAAAGCAACAATTGATGATGATTTTCACATCAATGTTGACATTTTTCAAGTTTCATGTTCATTAATTCTTGAAAATATTTACCACCTTCTTTTCTACAGTAATACGTGAAAATTTCAATTTGCATTAAAAAGTTGAAAAGAGTATGAAAATTAAAAGAAAAAAATTTTTTTTAAATTTAAATTTCATTCGTGTACCGTGAAAATTTAAATTAAAATACAAAATTTATAAATTCAAGAAGATCACTTACAGGACAATATTACAACACGATCATACATGTAATAGTTATCGTAATGCGAGACAGTATTATTCAATTGATTAAGCATTGTTTGTTTGTCGAAAAATTTTCTTAAAAATTATTCTACACTCTGAGAAATTGAAAAACAAAACTGAATCATTCAAAAGAAAACAATAAACTATTCTTACAAAAGCACAACAATTCAAACATGTCGATTATAATTAATATGGCGGTTAAATAAGCATAAAAGTCTGACAGTATGTTGAAATAGAAAATCTTCTGTTAAACTTGAAAACTGTATATAGCCCAAGTTGATTCACATTTCAGTGGAAAACAAATGTGCAATTGAAAGTGATTTATTCCATTTATAGCTTAAAACTAGCATTTTTCATATAAAACACAAAATCTGGTTACGCAAAATGGTCGACACTTCCTTTCCTTGTGTTTGCTGATGTTGAAAATTGACGTTCAATTGGGCGAAATTAAATACCACTACCACCACCACCACCACCACTACTACTACTACAACTACTGTTGTCACTCAAACACGAATGTTATGCAAATTTTACCAGTGGTAAAAAGAAAACAAATACAAACCACAAAATTATTTTTTTTTTCATTTAAAAAATTTTTTATTAAACCAAAATATCATCAATTAGCAAATCTATTGTTGATGCAAATGCAAAATACAAAATGTGCAGTGATTGCACAATGCGCGCAAAAGTGGTGATCAGATTCGAGAAAGCCGAGCAAGAGAGAGATATCTAATATGCAAAAGAGAAAAAGAGAGAGAGAGAGAGAGATATGCTTAAATTCTTCTCTAAAAGATGCACAATAAAATGAAAATTTGATACCAAACTCAATGAAAATGATATTGATGGGAAAAAAAGTGTAAAAAAGAAAGCAAAAAATTCTTTAACCCAGAATTTTAGATGCTTCTCGCAAGCCAGAAACCAGAGCACCAGTGAAGGTCTGCGGAAACTGCCGGCTGGTAGCCTAAAGTTATAGCACACTTTAATCGGATCAAAAATAATGCTTGAGCACAGAAAGCATTGAAAGTGAAACCTTCTTAGATCAGCATTTAGAGCAACATGTATAAAATAATTCTACACTTTCCCGATTCAATTTCCTTCAACTCAACTACTATACCACACTATTTAGATATGTCTGCTGTTGAAAAATCACAACTTTCTACTTCAACAAAAACACCAAAAAAAAGCCTCAAATTAAAAATATATACTACAATTTGTGAATGGAACAAATGAAGAAAAAGAAGAAATAAAAATACATATATTTCTTTCCAACTTTGAATTTGAAAAAAGCCCAAGCATGTATGTGTTTGAAATAATAATAATTTCTTCCTGCTTTTTGCATTTGACAGTTTCAAAAAAACAAAAAAAACAACACTTACTTCACCAGCAAAATGTACTTTTCCTTTAACAGTGGCTGCCATTGCGTCGTAATCGTCTCCTGTAGCACCTACGCAGATGTAACTGTACGCCATGCTGATGTCCGGATCTTGTCCCCAACGAGTGACCATATATTTCACAGGTTCGGGAATATCCTGCAGTGAAGCAAAATTAATTAATAAAAACAAAATAATAAAACTAAAAGCATGAATAAAATAAATCAACAAACTTCTTCTGGAAACATCCTGCGCAACGTTTGAACGCACAAGTCGACAATCGCTTCGTCCGTTTTTGAATGAATCAACTGAGCAGATTCACCGCTCAAGTAACACATCAACACGTTGCACGTCTCGTCGTCACTAGAACCCTGCAAAAGAATGATCATTTTTATTTGACAGAGTAACAATATGCAAAAATTTTTCCAAAATCAATAACAAATAGATAATGATTTACCGGTGGCGTGAAATCGTAGAAGACGTTGAAAAATCCACGCGGTTGACCTTTACTGGAAACACTGCCAAAATAGTCGGCTGCGTTTGTTTTTTTTGACCAGAAATTTTTTGAAAATCGCAAAGCAATCTGAAAATTAAAAAAAAAAACAAATTTATTCATTATTTTTTTAAAAAAAGTCAAAAAATAAAAAATTCTCTCATAAATTAACTTTAAATTAAAAAAAAAATTAATCGTCTTCACTTTTTCAATGATACCGCAGCCGAGAGTAGATATTGCTTTCAATTTATCATCAGGTAAAGCTGGTAAAAATCGAATGCATTCCTTCTTCAAAACAGCTAACGGAACCGTCACAATAACCTTACCAAAAAAATAGTATTTAATTTGTTAATAAACATATACATATATATATATATATATATTTGTTAATTATTTTATCGCTAAAAACTAACTTTGTCGCAGAGAAATGTTTCTTCATCTGCAGTGCATACTTTGACTTGTTCCGAAGAATAATCAATGCCGACAACCTAAACACACGAAACAACATACTCAATTAGCAAAAATGTTCAACAATATTTTTCCAATACTATTAACTGTGGCAAATTTGCAAACAAAAAAATAAGAAGACAAATAACAACAAAATTTAAATATTCCATCAACAAAGAAAACAAACGAATATTAATTAACTATAATTTTTGAAATAATTGATTTGAAATTCAATTTCATCATTTTCAATTCAGTGAAATTTATGCAAGCTGTTTGTTATTCATAAATTAAAAAGTGTACGTAAAAATTTGAAAACTGCCAATTGGATTACTGTAATGCTGACCGAAATTTTTTTTTTGAACTACCATACGGTAAGATTGATGATAATGTTTAATAGAAATGTCAAATTATGCTCGATTAGAGATCAGTTTTACGATAATAATGGGAAAAATTACCTTCTTACAATAGCGTACATCCAAACCTTCGACTAATTGATCAGTTATTCTTGCGCAGCCGGCTGTCATGAGAGCATGACTGCCTGCAAATTGGGGAAATTTTTCATTCTGGTTCCAATGCAACCCTGATACCATTTCCAAAGGGGAGCCGCAGGAATATTCCAAATTGCTTACGTGAAAGTTGAACAATTCTTCCTCATCCTAAAAAGATGTGCAAAACAAAATACATACATGCAATTTCAACAGCATTTGTTCAATTTTTCCCATACCACACTTTCAAGGGAACTGCCACATTTGTGGGCAGAGTAACAACGGTCAACCTTTTTCATTAATGCTAAAATAATAACGAATTATTTTAAAAATGAAATAGAAAAATACACATACACACACATACTCAACAAATTATCATCCATATCACCTCTGCGTTGCCAATGTTCTATAACATCGAGCAGAGCATTGAAATGGCATTCAACTTGACGATCAACATCGTGATTTACAATGTTGCCAGTACGTTCGCTAATGAGCGGACATTCTTCGCGTAGAACACGAAAATTGATCCCAGCCTAAGTGCCTTTTATACAGAACAAGCAGTAGATTTCAACATACTTATCTATATACTTGAAAGCACAAAACACAAAATGGATTGTTAATTACGCCAGTTATCAACTGACCACCACGACCAACCGGAATTCCAAAACTACAGTCGTCGACTATACGGCCTCCAGATTTTTCTTTGATTTCCAAAACGACAACCTAAACTTGTCCAAGTATGCACAGAGATAAATAGCATGGATATGATGTTGAAAGAAAAATTAAATTTTCTACGTTGACTCCAAAATTTTGTAATTGACGAGCAGCTGCAATGCCGGATATTCCAGCGCCGACAACTACAACGGACATCTGAAACAATGTAATGTAATGTAATGTAAGGTGAAACAAAACGAGTACAATCAAGTGCGTGTATGCGTGAGAAAGATGATTAAAAATTAATAAATATACCTTTTTTGGAGCAATGCTGAAACAGTTTGGTGGATTTTTCAGCAATCCAAAGTTAACCAAGCCTTGATGAGTCAAAAATTGCAAAATCCGTCCCACTTCGTGTGCTAACAATATGCGTATAAGACCACGGCAAATGATTTTTTTCTTACAATCATCCGGTGTTACCCAATTCTAAATGAAGATGTTTCGTTTTTTAACGAGGAATAATAAGAAGAAGAAGAAGAAATTAAATTTATACATACTAAAGGATTCAAATTCCACAAAGCCACTATCAAATTTCGAAGACAAAGATAAAAGTTCTGTTCACTAAAAAAGAAATAAACATTTCTTTTCATGATCATCAACATGAATATGACTGAAAATAATATTTAAATATAATTTCAAAATACAATCTCGATTACAAGTAGTACTACTGTTAACTTCTCGTTACTTGAAGATTTTTGTTTGTTTGTTTGTTTTTAAATTAATACTTTTCATATTCAGGAAATGTTTTGATCTCTTCTGGTTCCATAGCATCAGGTCTGAAGCATCTTGCACGATCATAATCTGTGGCCATGTAAAATGGTCGAGTATTTTGTTCAACAGAAGCCGACGCTGGAAAAGCATAAATTGATTTGGCGTAAAATTTGGAAAACATTTAAGCTTATTTAAATACATACAAAATTTATACGAATGCGTATCCACAAAACTGGTAGGGCTCATGCCTAACAGATCAAAGTAATATTCTTTTTTAAGAAATACAGCAGCTGGACTATTTTTCAGCAAAGGTGGTACGGCTAAATATTTAAACCAATAGGAAACCAGTGCACGCCGGGCTACCTGAAAAGTAATTAGTTTTGTGAAATTAAATAATACTTTATGAATATTATTTAAACAAAAACAATTACCGGATCTTCAGCCACAGAACAAGGATCTTGTCCGTCATCAGTTGGCGATATAACGCGACTGCAATCAAAATTTGCAAAATCATTATAATAACACGTGCCTAGCACTGTACGCCATTTCGAACATTTCATACACTGAATCCAATAAGGCAGAACTTCTAAATTACAATAGAAATAGTAATAAATAAATAAATAAATAAATAAATTACACAATTATACTTCATTTAAACTTAATTTTTTTGCAAATTTACAAATCTATAAATTGACTTCAGGCAATTATGAAATTGTGGTATGCAATGGCACATGTTATAACTGCTATTGTTATACAATTCAAAAGCACTGGGTACCAATATTAAAGGTTCAATAATTCAAGTGCTGAAAGAAATAATAAAATTATGTTTTTCTTTCTTTCTTTTTCAATATACTGATTTCAATATATTTCAATATACTGACAACTGCATAGCGAGATGATCTGTTCAATTGTAAAAGTTTCATCAAAATAATAAAAAGAATACCTTAAAACTTATCGTATATATTTGTATAATTACGTTCAAACATCAACTGGTAATCATAAAACAGATCAGCGCATCACCATTCTCTTCAACCTTGATTTTTTAATTATACAGTAGATTTCCCGTACAATACTATGCGTAAAAACTATTGGTGAATTTGAAAAAATAAAATTTTTTTTTTCATACTCACCTCCATCAAATTCGAAACCTTCTACTACAAGATAAGAATGCACATATTTCCACTAATAATAATAATGTTCAACTAAATAACTTTCTCACAAATTCTGAGATTCACTTCCTCTTTGGTTTGCAAACAAAACAATCTGCTACACATTTCCTTCCTGAGAAAATTGAAAAGAACTGAAAAAAAAACAGTTCAAAGATTAAAATTACAACTTTACACGACAGCAAAAGGTGTTATGATAATTTTTTGAAAAGTGCCTTAAAACATACTTTTCTATAAACTTGCACATCAACAATAAAGTACCTGAACATAACTAATCGAATAACAGCAGATGCGTGTATCAATTGAATGAGAAAAAATAGCTAAATTGAAAACTCCAACAAATTTAAAAAGAAAAACTTTTATTTCTACTACTTTAAATTTAGATATTACTGAATATCTATCGCTGAGCAAAACTTATACGCCAACTTTAAGAGAACAGAAAAACCCTATATCATTAACAACTAAATTGTTAAATTATAAAAACTTCATATTTTTTTTCATGTAATTCTCAACTTCAAAAATTGTACAACTTCCTTCTCTCTCTCCTTCTCAATATGACCGTAGGGAAAAATAAACAACTTTAGCATTTCATGATAAAATAATCAATTGATGACATCACTAGGTGACACGGCATTATTCATACGGCATTTCGCTTAAAACATCTCTTTCTGCTTGACTAATGCAAGAAAGTCATTTACAATAAAGCTCGACTGAAAATGACAAACCCTTGAACAAAAGAATAAATCTATGAATACAACTCTCTATATATCTGTATATATTAAAGATGAAGTAGATGTGATGATTTTCATTAAAAATTATATACTATATTTGTGAAACGTGTCATTCACTCTGACCTTGTGTAATAGCAATTTCACTGCACTACAAAAGCTTTAAACTCAGCTAAAAAGGAAAAGCTAGTGTAATGTGGAAAACTAGAATGAAGGTTTGTTTCTGAAAGGAAAGAAAGAAAGAAAAAGAATCTTAACAATATGATGAAGTGGAGTAAACTTCCAAAACACATGGCTTAACAAGAGTTAACTGTTATTAGCAGACGTGGAGAAAAAAAACAGAATAAACATCTGCTTGAAAAGTTAATCACTTGATCAATACTTTGCTCTTATTGGCTGGAAAAGGCTTCCTCCAGCACCACAACCCCGCCCCTACAACATACGGTCTACGTCTAAAAAAGGGTCAATTGTAGCTGACCTTCTGCTATGAACAATTTGATCGATGGCAGCGCTTTTCCTCCGTTCACTTTCCACAATCGTCGCCAATCGTTCACTCTCCTCAGTCCAGATTTTTGCCTTAAAATAATTAATAACACTGTACATACAGTTTAAAATATTTGAATTTCTTCTTCTTCTTCATTGTTTTTGATGAAACAAGCCAATCTCACTCACGTATAGCAATCGTAACAACACTGGCAATAATGTTCATCGCAGCTGATGTGATGCCATTTTGCACTTTTGAAAGTGGTACTGCATCTAAAATTAAACATACGAAGCAATAAATCAAAACTAAAATACCACATCCCAATGTAAATTTGAATCACCTGTCGGACAGTTTCAAAATGCAGACAGGAATCACATCACGACAGCCACGGTGTGAACATCGCAGTACAACCGCATCTTTGCCGTTGGCAATCTCTACCAGACGATTTACACGCTGTGGGCGTGATCTCGACGTTGTCGATTTGATAGTGCGTCGTTGAAGGCGATCACTGGTTTGCCGCAGTCGAGTCGACATTGTATACGGACACATTAACAATATTGATGGTGTAAAACAAAACCGACGTTCTTCAACCAATTATTCTATATTTGGTTATCAACAGCCGACATTGATCATCAATACAATAAAGCTTTTGCTTTTGGTAAAACAAAAACTTAACAACACCTACAGTAAGACAACTAACGTATACCTAACCGTCAAACAGCTGGGTAATTAGTAGAACTCGCAAAGTGATCATCTAAAAACAATAAACAAACAATACAATCAAGAAATAACTTAATATAAATATTTTTTATAAAATAAAAGTTTAAACTTTTATTTCGGTAAAGTAATTCAGGTTGTAAAAGCTGCTTTACACATAAAGCTTCACTGTTTTTTAATATAAATTTAATTTTAAAAAATGCATTATAACTTTCAAAAAGTGATAAATAAATTCACTAGATTAATAATAATTATTAATATTCAAAAATAAAAAAAAAACTCGACCACAGATCATATCACTTTTACTGCTAATGGTAGTTCGTGAGTAAATAAGTTCAGCTTACTGAACTAAATGATTTTAAAGATGCTTTTAACAACAAAAATGAAAATAAAAAACTGAAATAATATCAAATGCATCCCAAACTATATAATATCAAATGATAATGTGAACCTCTGATAAAAATTATTCATCAACAACAATAAGTCAATTTTATCATTTTCATTCTTAAACTTTTATTTATAACTTTACATCACTACTTTTTGAAAAATCATTCTCAAAAAATTATTTATATTTTATTTTTCAAATCTACAAACATTCAATTACACTATATCAAATGTACCATATAAAATTCATACCTGAATATATTTTCCTGTCTGTACAATATTGACTTTTGAAATTTGTCGAGTGAATGAGAAAATGGCTACCGAAGATAGGCTGCTGTGGATGGGTGACCTAGAACCGTACATGGATGCTTTATTTATAGAAAATGCTTTTCGTCAACTTGGAGAATCGGTGAATGTTCGAATGGCATTCGATCGTAACGGCAATGCGGCTAGATATTGTTTCATCGAGATGCCGGATTCAGCAACGGCAAGACGAGTAATGCTTACCATAAATGGAACTGACATACCAAATTCCAAGACCAAATTTAATCTCAGCTATGCGAACAATTCAAACAGCAATTCAGTTGAATACAGTCTTTTCGTCAACAATCTCTCTTCTCAGATCAATGACGCTGAACTTTATCAAATTTTTGGTAAAAAGTAAGTGAAATTTAACTTTTCTACATTTCCTATGCAATTTTTTTTCATTTTTTCCTATTGCAAACGAAATATTTTGACGTATATATTATATACGGGCTGATTTTGTATGGGTTTGTTTTCATTTAGGTTTATTTCATGCCGTGGTGCTAAAGTGTACAGAGGCCCAGATGGACGTAGTCGATGTATGGGCTTTGTGCGATTTAGCAATGAAACTGAACAACAACAAGCTTTGGTAGAGATGAACAGAAAACTTATTCGTGGGAAAAAGATAATGCTACGAATAGCACCGGTTAAACCTCGAGCTCGTCAGGTAAACCGATGTACTACTACTACTACTACTACTACTGCTGCTGCTGCTGAGCCAGGCATCAGCCATGCCTATCATTATGATCACTTTCGACAAGCAATGCAAGCATGGCAAGGTTTGAATGTTGGTTGCACTCCTTTTGTGGATCAAATTGTTGAATACGAAACTTCCACTAAAGATACAAACGATCTGATGCGCTCCAGTGAAGAGCTCTATATGGCTTTAGAGCAGGCTCACTGGTATCCGAAAATTTCTTCCAACTCATCATTCAATCAGTTATCGAGATGAATTATTCATTTTTCTTTATTATTATTATTATTATTATTAATTTACAATCTGTTGAAGTAAAATTGTCAAAAAGCCAATGCATTGTTTATTTATCTGCAGTGAGCAGCAATAATGCACAGTCCAGTACGTAAAAACTTTTCATCATGTCACCTTCAGAAAGATAAGGCAAACGGGTAAAACGAACAACAGTAAAACCACTAGGCTGCAATACTTTCTCGACAAAACATTCCAACTGCTCTTCAAATGTATCACCGTTCAAATCAATCCACTCACTTGGAGTATTTGATTTTCCCTCATCTGTATATTCGACAAACTGATACCACGGAAATACAACAGCAATCAGTACGTAAGCATTGCAAGCGACAGCTTTAGCATGGATGTGTTGAAGTAATGTCAAAGGTTCAGCGTGGCGATCTAGCAAATTAAGACAAGATATGATTTCAAAGCAAAATTGTTCTTCTCTCCATTCATCAATTCCAACAACTTTGATGCCATGTTGCCGCAATCTTAACCTCATTACTGGCGATGCTTCAGTGGCTGCAACATTTGGGAAAAACTTTTTCAATTTCAAAGTAATCTGACCATCGCCAGCACCTAAATCCAAACAACCGCTACCATTCTTAGGCATAATGTCTAAAAAACTGTACAACTGTTCGGCCGAAAATAGAAACATCGAGCCACGTCGTAAAAGTCCATTAACACAAGTTTTTTCAAAAAATAGTCTCAGCAATGGTATAGCAAAACTGTGATAGAGTTGCAAAACAGTTGAATCAGATTGTCGCTCACTCTGTTTAATAAATTCAACCGTCTCTGAATCTATGTTCATTTTTACAAACGATTCTGCAAGCACCGCCGAGCGAAATCTCGCAGTATCCAATGCATACCATGAATCATAGCAAGTGTTATTCATCAAATCACAGCTTTCACGTTTGACAAAAATTTCACTAAGCCAACGATATCGTGCCAAATAAAACGACATCAACAACACGATAATGCTAAATTAATTAAGCGCTTGTGAGCAACACCCAAAAGCAAAATTGAACGAGCAATTTTTAATGAAAATCAAACTCAGCATTCACCCTTGTCATATTAGCAAAAATGTGAAATTGAATATAAAAATCAAACCAGAAACGCGAATTAAGTAAATCGCTCGATCACATTCATTAATGACGTCATAAAGTTCATTAGTGAAACAATAATAAGCAAAATGAACAACATGTGCAAAAATGAACTTACATTTTACAGTGAATTGTTACTTGGGTGAGCTGAAATGTTTGAAGCAATGCTTGTCTTTTCTGATAACTTCTCTTGTTGGCTGAAATCGTCCAGCTTAATCTTCAGCAAAATCATTCGCGGAGGTCATCGTTACTGTAGAAAAATCAAGTCGTAACATTGCAATCAGTTACAAAGTTTTCCTGAATTGTACTAGAGTTTATTTTTACTTCTTCGATTTACGTATACAAATATTTAGTTAAATTTAATTTAAATAAATTATAATTGACTTACTACAATATCATGCAAACAGAAGTGCAAAATGTTTATTTTATTTTAAAATTTTACGTGCAACAAACACTTTGATCAACTGTAATATTTTTTTTTCTTCATTGTATTCATTTATTCATTCCATTTATTGCATAGTGATTAGTTGCTAATCAATTTTTAAAAAGCACGCTTCAATCAAAGCTCTATGGGAGCATAATATTTGTGAAAGAAGTATCAGAAAAAGAAACATCGTCAAGCAATAATTTACTGTAACTTAATAATACTTGAATATATGTATTACTGTCAACTTATATCATTTTAATGTAAAGTAATTTAAGTGAAAAAAGTATTATTTTGTTCACATTTTTTACAATCATTTTACATTTTAAATAAATTTAAATTTTTAATAATTTAAAATTCAACTTATCATGTTCATCATTGAACAAGTCGTTGATGATTGTTGAACTCAGTGATTAATGAGAAATAATTATGATCCAAATGATAGTCTGTCTTATTTTTTTTACTTTTTATTTGTAATTTTTTGCATTGTTATTACTTTTTCAAGTTTTAAATCTTCCTGAAGTGTGAAAAATGCCGCCCAAAGCCAAGGACAACCAAGCGGAATTGATGGCGTTAACTGTATCAGAGATTGTGGCGATTTTAATCGAAGCACAACAAAAAGGAGAAGATGTCAACTTGAACAAGCTAAAGTGCACTGTTTCGGTGAAATACGGTTTGAAAAGTCAGCCAAAGCTTGTTGATATCATCGCTGCAGTGCCAATGTCCCACAGGGATTTGCTTTTGCCCAAACTGAAAGCGAAGCCGGTAAACGTTAATTTGTCATATTGTTGAATGAAAATGAGAAAATAACGACTGAAAAGTTGTAATTGTATTTGTGCAGGTTCGAACAGCAAGCGGAATTGCTATAGTAGCAGTGATGTGCAAGCCTCATCGTTGTCCACATATTTACGTAACTGGCAGCGTGTGTTCATATTGTCCGGGTGGTCCTGATTCAGATTTTGAATATTCAACGCAGAGTTACACCGGATATGAACCGACATCGATGCGAGCAATTCGAGCACGGTATGATCCATTTTTGCAAGCAAAAGGACGTCTTCTACAACTGCAACAGTTGGGCCATTCAATCGACAAAGTCGAATATATTGTCATGGGCGGCACTTTCATGTCTTTACCCGACGATTACAGGTAGTGATCAGAATGCAGCCTAGAATACAATTTCTATTTGATGTATTTTTCTTTTACATTTGAATATTTAATTTTCAGAGATTATTTCATTCGCAGTTTGCACGACGCGTTGTCTGGTCATACAAGCCGCAACGTGGCCGAAGCAGTGCGTTATTCTGAACGTAGCAAAGTCAAATGTATTGGAATAACAATAGAAACTCGTCCTGATTATTGTTTGCAACGCCATTTGTCGCAGATGCTTTCCTACGGTTGCACTCGATTAGAAATTGGACTACAAAGCATCTACGAGCACGTGGCTCGGGACACGAACCGTGGGCATACTGTAAAGGCGGTATGTGAAGCATTCCGCTATGCAAAAGATGCGGGATTTAAAGTAAAATATATTCTTCTCTTTGTCTAAGAGCAAAATGTACACTGTTTCGTTTCAGGTAGTGGCTCATATGATGCCAAATTTGCCAAACGTGAGCTATGAGGAAGATTTGCATCAATTTCGAGAACTTTTTGAAAATCCCGACTTTCGACCTGACGGTTTGAAAATTTACCCGACTTTGGTGATTCGTGGAACTGGCATTTATGAACTGTGGAAAAGAGGCAAGTACAAATCGTACCCGGCCGAAACGTTGATCGAATTGTTGGCAAAGATTTTGGAAATCGTACCACCTTGGGTGAGAGTGTACCGAGTGCAGAGGGATATACCGATGCCGTTGGTTTCCAGTGGTGTGACCTATGGCAATCTGCGGGAATTGGTATTGGCAAGGATGAAGGAGCTGGGAACCAAATGTCGTGACGTTCGCACGCGTGAAGTTGGCATTCAAGAGATTCACAATAAAGTCAGACCGAAGAACATTGAATTGATACGACGAGATTATGAAGCCAACGGCGGTTTGGAAACCTTTCTCTCCTTTGAAGATCCTGAACAAGATATTTTGGTCGGTCTACTGCGCCTGCGCAAAATACCCGACGACAGTCCAAACAAGCAGCCAGAATTGGCCAGATACCGTTGTTCAATGGTTCGCGAATTGCATGTCTACGGTTCTGTTGTGCCGATAAGCTCTCGCGATCCGGACAAATTTCAACACAAAGGTTACGGTATACAGTTGATGAAAGAAGCCGAAAGAATTGCCAGAGAAGAGCACAAATCTGAAAAGCTGTCTGTCATATCTGGCGTCGGTACGAGAAATTATTACAGAAAACTTGGCTATGAACTCGACGGACCTTACATGTCGAAAATGTTGACGTGATCAATATTCACAAATGCCAACTTGATGCTATTGTTGTTATAATTAGAAAAATATAGTATGCTTGTATTATAGTAAATATTGAATAATTTTCAGTATTCTATTTGAAATATAATAATAAACAAACAAACAACATACTAAAGTGAAAAAAGTTTTATAGCTGCTAAATTTGCTACAGGATAAGCTAGCTAGCTACAAATTGTGCTTTGTAACATTTTATGTCTTTTTTTATCTCTTCTGCCGGCAATTTATCCTGTGCTTGCAACTGATAAGAAAAACGTATGCAAAATGAAAAGAAAGAGATCATTGAAAGCGAAAACATTCTCTCATTTGTGAAAATTCATTTACCTGGGGTTCATTTTATTGTTGCACATATAATAAAAACACCAATACAATCATTCCCATGTGAAAAGAGAAAAAAAAATAATTCAATTTTATACGCAACATAAAAATGGTTGATCAAGTAAAATTTTCTACAAATTGCAAAGAATTTCGCAATTTTGCATGCAACATTATTGAAGAAGAAAATCAATGACATTGTAACAGCCTGCGTGTTCGTTTGGCGAACACAATAAAATTGCTATTTATTAAGATTAATCTCCGAGGCAAAGAATTCCATTCCTTATTAATTGTAAGCTCATTTATGTGCAAAACATGCTAATTTAAATTTAATAACATTGTGATCAGATGTGATGAGAACGCGGAAGTGTTGCATCATTTTTTGAAATCTCCAGTACTTTAATTTGAAATGTTGGTTATTTTTATAATGACCTGTTTTATTAGAATCTATCTACAGAATGAATATTTCAAATAGCGCACCGGATACACAGCGGAATATGTGATCTTTGTGGGCATCCATCTTATCATACAGGAAATCGATCAGCGAGAAAACAATTCATTATTCATTTTCAAAAATTTACATGATCAACTGAATGCAATATCAAATGAAAAAGAAAGCAAGCTTAAGTTGTGTGAATTGTTCAAATAAAAGATTTGAATTATTTAAATGAAATGTGAAAGTTTTAAAAATTGATATTGCAAAAGTGAATCAACAAACAAGCAAGCAAACAATTTTATAAGTGCGCATGCATGAATGAGGGAGAAAAGAGGGCAGTTGTGAAGATGAAGAAGAAGAATATTCATGCTTCAAGCTGCAACTGCTGTTTGGTGGCAGCAGCAGAACTAACAGATTCATATTATTGAAGAAGCATTTCTTACGAATGTGCTTTAGTTGGCAAAGAAACGCGCTTCACGTTAGCGTTGTTATATAAGATATTTTTCGAACCTACCAAAACAATCTTGAAAAGGTTTCAATTTTTTAATTGTAACAATGGCTGCTGCAGCTCAAGCTAAAAACAACCTTGGTATGTGCTATATTTTAATTTGATATTGTTTGCTTCATTGGTTTATTGCTTAAATTTGCAGAATTTGCAAAACAAAATATTGGAAAACAATACGGAGTTTTGATGAATGGCTATCAAAAAGGTGACTGGCATGTTACCAGCACAATATACGGACCCAACTGCACCATCTTAGCACCGGGAAAGACGTTAATCAAAGGAAAACAAGGTCTGATTCTTTGTAGCATTTGTGGCTTGATTTCATTATTTATTACTTTACGAATGCTTTTTGTAGCCGCGGAAAATTATTGGAAAGATTTAAGAGATGAATTAGGTGTCACAAAAATTGACATAAAATGTGATGAATTAAATGGAAGCGGTGAATGGTTTTTTGAAAGAGGAGCTTACAAACTTTTCAAACAAGATAAACCATTGCAAGAACGAGTGTAAGTTATACTTTATCATCATTAACGAAAAATTTAATTATTCTTTCAAACATAAACTTTCTGATTGAAATGACTTTGATTCGCTCCCGCATAAATGATAAACACATAAATCCGTATCACCTACCATATATCATCCAACTGTTATTCACAAGAAATAAAAATTCACCTTTTGCGTTTGAGTGCATTGATTGCAAATTATTTTAAATCTTATTCACCTATTTCAGGTATATAAAAATTTGGCGAAAATATGAAGGCAAAATGGTGATTCATTCATATATGTATAATATAGTCCCTGACAGTTCATAATCGATTGATTGAAGCTGATACAAATTGCAATTGCAAGAATGAAATTCAAACATTCTTAAATGCATAATGCTTTTCTGAATGCAGAATAATGTAGAAATTTGATTTCAAATAAACATATCAATATGTAAAATGCAATTCTATGCATGTTGTGCAAATTTATCTACAAACACGCGCGCATCCACACTATGTGTAATAGCATTGCATTATTTTGATAATATGAAAAAGTGGTCAAGCAGAAGAACAACTGCTGAAAAATTGCATATTTGACAATTCGCCTGTCCTCAGCAAATTTTAAAACACAAAACAATTATACAGCCTCTACATATAATATATACATCAATTTGATCAACTGAATCAATGTTTAAATTGTATTTCTATTTTATTTATTTTTTAATTAAAAATAGTATAACATATGATATGTTAAACAGCTGTAAGTAAAATCTAATTAAACAATTTGTTTGTTAAATTTAAATTTAAGGTAAGCAATTTATTCAAAACTAAAAATATCAAGACGAATAATGACGAATTTTTTGTTCAAAATTTTCATCTTCATTTGTCCACCCAGATGTAAGAATTTAAAGTTCAAATCTGTTTCATCTATTTATTTTCTATCTAAAAGAGGAATCACAGCACGCGTCAGTGATGATGCTCTTGGTCTTGATATTTATTTACAAATTGCACGTTTGATTCATGGCATCTCATTCGATCATTAATTTTCCTCAAAAATGCCATCTGAATGGGAATTTTCCAAGTTCAGAATAAATTTTTTCATAAAATAATAAATTAACCTTTTTATTAAAGTAAAAAGGATATTTCCAAGTATCAATGTTATTTATTATCAATGATCAAAATCTGTTGTAATAAAATGCAAGCAAGCATGATAATAAATGCCGGCAGCTTTTCAAAATTGACAACTGAGAATGCGCGTTTTTATTTTTACCGAATTTATATAAAATTCAATTGATCAATTATAAGAGTTATTTTCAATTTATGTATCAAAATCTCTTAATTTTTTCAACTGTATTCTGGTAAATTTAACTATTCAAATGACAGCTTAAATGTTGAACACATCATGAATGCAAATGCACTAGTGAATAAGCAAATAAGCAAAAAAAATTTTTTTTTGGCTAACCATTACAATACAAATGTCAACTTTGTTCTAAAGCACGAAACAAAAGCAGATAGATCTTTCATAAAGAAAAGGTCAACAAGCAAAATTTTCAAACTAACACATCGTCATTTCAAATACACCATACAAACAAACATTAAAATATTAATGCACTAAATTTCACTAAAAGAAATTTTCTTCCTATTTTTTTACAAAGGCGGTAATCATTGTTCAGAGCATGATGTGCTGGGATTTAATTGTTTTAATAAAAACATCTCCTAGATGAAAAGTTCTTTTCAATTCTATTTGACGACTCTATAACTCAGTAAACGCATCAATAACTTTTTTAAGACTTAACTAAGTTTGCATGTGCATAGAAAATAATACATTATACATCCACGTTATATATATATATATATATATATGTATGTATGTATGTATGTATAGACATATAACTGCCTAGGCATCGTCATCGATTTCCAGAAGTTCCAGAAGTGTGCAATTCTGGAGGTTGCACGTCAAATTGAAAGTAAAAATTATAAGATTGAAAAAGACTGCCCTAATTCAGTTTGATTCATGCGAAAAATTTCTTTATGATGGAGTTATTTTGGAATAGCACCATTAAGAGTGACCATTTCGCATCAACTGGCTTCAACTACCAAACATAGATTATCTGAAAGTTGCTCAAGTGTTTTCAAAATACTGAAATAACTATAATAAAACAAAAAACACATTGCCCGGCTTAAATGCTTGTGTTTGAGTAGAATTCTTAAAGCCTCACTACTTACACCTTTGAAAATGCAAACATTGAAAAATGATCAATAAATAAAACGCAGCAAAACTGATTATATGCAAGCATGAAAAGGTCAATTGAAATGTAAAAATTACTTGAAAGCATGAAGAAAAACATCTACCTACCTACACACAAACACACGCGCGCGCGCACACACACACACACATATATATATATGCATTTTAAAAATAACTTGCAAAATATTGCATTGCAAAAGATGTAAAAGTATTATCATGTTCCATTTAACATTGATAATATATTATTCTCTTTTCTTAAATTAATCTTTATTCATAAACATTTTACTGGAAATAAAATGACTCAACAGTAGAAATAGAAAAAGTACTAATAAGTTATAAAATAAATCTGAAAATACAGATGCCAAAAGATTGCAATGTTTAAAATGTGTTTAATACTACTACTACTACTAATAATAATAACAATAATGTGACTGTAAAATATCTAATTGAACACAACAAAAGTTCAATATAAACTCATAAATATTTATTCCTTTAATTAATTTATTCAATTACTGTCAATTTGTATTAACAAATAGATTGTTTTTTTTTCTACAAATTTCGAATAATTCGAAAACCAATGAACCCTTTTCATTATTGTAAAAGAAAGAAATTAATGATTGAAAGAAAACCAGCGTAAAATGGTGTACAAATGAAGTAATAATATTGACGTGTTGAAAGAGAAGATAAATTCATAGATTTTACTAGCAGTGTTGTTCTAATCGAGTGTAGCGGATTAAAGTATTCAAGCTTTGATGTTCTAATAATAGCACTTCTGTCGAGCATTAACCATTGCAAAGCAAAGAGTAGAAATAAATGAATAAGATGTGCTTGTTTTACATTGAACATGGAAATAGTTTGAAACATCAATTTCCAAAGCCTGAATGATCGATCACGACTACTACTACTATTATTACTGATCAATAAAAAAAAAATTCCACATTAAAAGAAAACACTGATCTGATTAGAGGATCAGACTGATAGATATATTGGACAATATCTGCTTAATGCTAAAAAGGAAACAAACAACCTGAATTGGAAATGTATTAATGAGCGAGATTGAAATTCGCACTTCAAACTACTTTGCCACGCTTCAGTGATAAAATTGGTAATTTGAATTGAAGCTGAGCAAGCGTGAGCTCTGTTCATCGTGGATGTGTTTGGTTGTGTTCAAACGCCAAATGGTAGGTAGCAGCACATCTGCAATGGTCGTCATTTTTAGAAAATTCTCAAAATTCCCTTCTTCAGTGCTGCTATCTATAGTTGTTTCGCCTATTTGAGAAAAATCTACTGTTAGCCGCTTTTCTTTAAGCCTAGCAGAACAAAGAAACAAAGTTGCTTCTTCTTCTTATTTTTCTTTTTCATTCAATATTTTATTGTTGTTGCTGTTTCACTTTTGAACATTTATTAAATCCCTCGCTTTAGACAATATGAAACAACGATACTTCAATTATAATTGGCTTAGAATTTATTTATAAGCTGCAGGAGACTTTTCTGAAAGCTTGAAATTCTGATAAACACTTCCAACAAGCAAGCAACACACTGCAACAGCAAACCAACTTGTACCAAGCAGTAGATTATTACAAGTAACAATTTTTCTTGGACAAATAATATTCTCCAAAGCTGCACTGCATATTCGGTAAGTTCAATTTTTCCCTTGTTCACTGTGGTGATAGTATTGTTTTCATTCATAATTGAACAGATGGAAAATTTTTAAATTCAATTCATAACAGTTATCGGCAACAGTTAAAGAATTTTAAAAAATGTCCCAATTTTTATTGTTTCAGCAATAAAATGCTTTAATAAGAAGGTTGAATTGTTTTAAATTCACCAACAACCCTATTATTCCCCCAACAGAGAACAAATTGCGCATGGAATGAATATGTGAAGTATTGAAGATGAATTTCTTAATTTAGAAGTAAAATGATCATTATTATTCAGTCATGAACAGTGTATATACAGTCTGCAGATGAGGTGAAATAAAATCAAATATCCTGTGAATTAAATATTTGGAAACTTTATCTCAGTTGGAGTATTTTTGAAAATTGTACAACTATTACATATTATTCATTTTCTTCAATTTTTTCAACACTACCATCAAATTTTAAAATGTTAACTTTCTGAAATTGTAAACTAAAATTCCAAAAACGCAGAGACAAATAATAGTTCAATAGTAAAATACTGCACTTTTTTATGGTTTAAGGCAAATAATAATAATTGAACAATTATCTTCTGATCGAACAGCAGTGAAATTTTGATGAAAAGTTTCAAATGCTAAATTTTGATCATAATTTCAATTCACTTTTTGAATGTAGCAATTTTTGAAGAAAGTTCATCAAATCGATCAAACTCTTTTAACTAAGCTTAGTAGTAGTGATAAGTAAGGGCGGGAGAAATAGCGCAAAGCAGCATCGCATCGCGCAAGCGTGCGCAAACACACACACACACACAAGCATAGACAGCTTGTTTTTACGCATAATATGTGAAAGTTTGCAAATAATTCATGCTGCACTGTGGAATTGTCGGTTTTATTGGCAAAGAATTTCATTATTTTTTGTCATAATAATTTGGCAGATGGCAAAAAGTGGCAAATCAAACATTCTGATTGGCAATCATCCATCTAAGAAAACCGACGGCGTCAAGCCCCTCTGGAATTTTTGCAACAGCTCATCTTAGGCTAGTGGTGGAATATTTTTCGTTGAAACAAGAAAAAAAAATCACTGTCTGAACACCCAAGTCTCAGCAATCCACTAACTCGGCTTAAAGCTTGCAATAGATACTACATTACAATTTAACTAAAATGGCATTTTCTTAAAAATGTATCATCTTATATATATATGCTAAATGGCAAATTCACTTTTGTTTTCTTCTTCAACAAAATAACCGTTATCTCGTTCACTTAAAAATGCAATAAATATTTATTTTATGTCATGAAGGAGAAATAAAGCAACACTGTGAAGATTTATTTCAGTCATTGAAATTTATTTATAAAATTGTTCTCCACTTCAAAGTGATCATTCCCCAGGCTAGGAAGTGATTAGTAATAGTCAATCTATGGCAATTATGTTTTCAGAAAAGCAATCATAATAAGTGTTTCTGGTAAATCACCAGCTAACCAGATAGATACTAGCCACCTGCATCGGTAGTTATGAATATGAAAATTTGTGGTCGAGGGGAAAAAATTCGATTTTAAAATTCTTCAAAACTGCATACCAACCACCTATGAACCAACCGATTGTGAAGCGTTTGCAGTTTGTGTGATTTAACTTTAAAAACAACCAACATCAATAACCAAATATAGTTTGAATTGGCTGCAGAGTTGCCCTTTTCTATTGAAAATTCAATTTTTTGTAACAAAATTTCAATAAACTGACTCTAATTTTTAAGTAAATTTTCTACCCTCTTAGCACAATCTTTCCAAAAGTCAGTCCTAAGTGGAAAAGCACTCATCAAACCTACTAACTAACCAACTCACTGACTAACTGCAATAATATACAATTTCCAATTTTAAATATGTAAGTTTTCTTTTTTTTTCAAAAAAAGAATTATCAAATTAAATAAAAAAAATTACGTTCGGATATGTATTTTACATATGCTTTTCCTTTTCCAATATTCTATGCATAAAGGCATACTTTAGATCAGATGAAAAGGCCTTCGCCCTTTTATTTATATACTTTGAAAATGGCCATTTTATCATTGAAAATCATGATCAAGATTTATCATGTTACTTTCAAAGCAATAATCAACACAACACAATCATCATAGATGGTATCAGAAATTTACACTTCTCTAGGACATGACATATGTTAAGGGAATATTCTCTTTCTGAATTCAGTTGAATCCACAGGCGGCATGTCATTTCAAATATGAATGAATGCTCGTTCAATCACTGAGAATGCAACTAAATATGCATGCAGTGAAATGCGATAATGAAACCAAGATCTTGTCCAAATCTTGATGATAGACAGACAATATTGCCCAAATGTTGCTGTTCAACAACAGAAAGCATAAACATCATATTGAATTACCAATAATTAAATTCTTTCTGCCTTTATCATGCATTCGGTAAAAAGTATTATCAACTATGCCAATAATTTTGTCTGAAAGTTTGTCTGCACACAACAACCGTGTGGAGGATTTTAATTTATGAATTTCAAAATTCTAAAACTGAACACCTCGACATTCCAGTCTCGTCGTTATTTGACGAATCTCTCCTGTTTAATAATCACATGTTATAAATTTATCAAAAAGCATATACTTTACATCGAAGACATTTGTCGCAATTAATTTCAATCATTCATTAATTTGAAAGTAATCAAAACATTGAAAAATATGAATCCAATTTACTAATTGCATGTAATCACCAAAATTCCTATTATCAATAACACATTCTGAAATGTGCCCTGCATGTATGCTGCTTTGTCATAAATTGATTTTATTTTCATCTAAAATACGAAAGAAAAATACCTTGCCCACAACCAGGAACTATCTACTATTACGCATGTGCATGTATGCAAACAGAAAAATCCGAAGATAATCATTAATTCTACTAAGCTGCCAAGAGGCAAAAAATTTAGCCTCTGATACTGACAAACTATATTGCGAGGATTAATTTTTGGGTGTTTTTTTTTTCAATATCAGTTTATAAAGTTTTTTTAAGCCTCAGGATATTGAAAAATATTATGGTAAGCACGGATGACGGACACGAAATTGATGAAGCTTAAAATTAACGAAAAAAAATTCATTCACTTGTCACGATTTGATTAGTTGATAAAAATGATTGAAAGAGGTAAAATGTTAAGTTGCACCTAAGAGAGTTCCTCAATTCAGATTTTCACGGATCAAAAAAAGGAAAAGATATTTTTTTTTTCTGTATAACTTCAGTAAATGAGAGAGTGTTGTGTAGCTTTTTGGTTTTCTCCCTTGCGGCTGTGCTGCGGAAATTAAGTTGATATACCGTTGCTCAAATATTGGATTGATTTGTCATTCTGGCGAAAAGCCGTCGCGCAATCACGTCCAAATCAATGGCCAAATTGTTGAAGCTTCAGGTTCCCTTGGCATCATCTGAAGATGTGTCAAATGCATAATAGAAATCTTCCACGACAAAACAATTTATCTATCCATCTATACGCATATACGTTTGAAGTAAGTAAATATCGATATATATATTCTCACAGCAATTTCTGTATATTAAAAAAAGAAGGCTAAAATTCTGGCATTTTTCTAAGCTGTTTTGTTGAATTTTGCAAAACAGCTTTTTATAATGCAAAAAAATTCATTTTAAATCATCAATCGGCATCGTTTTGATGATAAAAAAACACTAAAAATGAAAACAATTTTTTTTTCAATTTTTTCTGTCCCATTAGTAGTGATATATGTTTATGGAAAATCAATGAAGCAAGAATGCTACCTCTATGTGTATGTAGTCTGGTCAGATTGCTTTCATTTCACTTGTTTTTCAATTTTGTTAGATTTAATTTATAAATTTTGTATTTTCAATTTCATTTCCATTTTTATAAATAAGATTATTTAATGTTTGCTATTGACACATTAATGATTGAATCGAATTCCGAAATTATTTATCTTTGCATTGCAATTATTGAAACGTAACGGATACGATGGCAGGTCGTCAAGATCATTGGATTTTAGAAGAAAACTGAACCACTTCAAAATATTATTCTTTTATATATAGTGCTCAAATTTAGGTGCAAAGTGCCGTAATTCAATTACATACAAAAGTAATTTTGTTATTTTCTTATTCACGGTGTGGAGAAAATTTTCATCTCAAGTGCAACTGAAAAGCTCAATAATATATCTATTTTCTTCTATCTTTTTTTTAATAAATAAAAATTATCAACAAATGCTCAATAACCTTTGGCAAATGTTAATATTATCATCATCACTTGGTCACCTAGATAAACAGATGGGAACATGTGCAAACAAGCACAGTAGAACAGAAATTAATGATGAAATGCCAAATACACTACTAACTACTACTACTATACTGCCCTGTTCTTCTTATAACACCCGTTACTATGGACTAATCAAATTGCATAGTAAATGAGACTTACAGAATAGAGCTGGCTAACTAGATCGATCCCATCGTGTCCTGTTCATGTTTTAAAATTTTCCTTCAAACTCGCCCCTTAATTCATTTTGTCAATATGATATCTGAGCTTCGATCGAGTTAAAGTTTCGCCGAAATAAATTCTATTGCCTTCTATTCTATGAACAAAGTAGGTCCTTACAAAAAGCTTTTTTCCTTTGCTTTTTGCATAAAAACCAATCCAATCCAAATGAATGGTGAGTAAAATTTCGAATCATAAATTCATAAATTGAAACAATTTCTCACTTATATAAACTACAACACTTAAAAAAGTACACACACACACACACACACACAATGATGATGACACTGAATTTGGTTGGTGAAAGTAATTTTTCACCTCATATACGTAATCTTTCAACTTTGGTGCAATAACGATACGCAAAATTTGGCAAAAATTTATTTATTTATTTATATTAACAGCTCAAAACACAAGCTCGCCAACATGACACCGTTCCATTAACAAATCAAGCAATTAACTTATTAAATGTTACAAGAAGAGAGATGCAAGCGCTACTTGGGACAACATGCGTTCTGCTTTTGCACATGACGCTCATTCACGCTATGCACATATTAAATTAAGCAACGGCACATTTACGCCAACATGCTCCACAAATCAGCAACATTAACAAAATTTTAATGAATAACTGAATACTGGTGAATAATTAATTTCTTTGCATTCTTATTTAAGCTGTTATAATTAATATTGGCGAACGCGGCGAATGCATGACACACGAAGGGTCGGTCAAATTAGCCTCATTGTTAAATTGTACAATTGAAAGTGAAATTTTCAAATAAATAAACAAATAAATAACTGTAAACGTTGGAGGAAGAAATGCTTAATTTGTATGAAATTTCACTTTTCACTTTCATTTTCTGCTGACAAGTCAATAATGCATACTATTATTCATTTGAAGAACTGTTCAACAATGCACGCATCATCATTATAATATAATATTAAAAAGAGAACAGAGAAAGAAAGATGAAAACAATAAATAAAATTTTAAAATCATCATGTTCAAGTGAAATAGAATATGTTGAAAGTTGTGTTTTACAATACATATAAATAAATGAAAGCTGAAATTATTGAATGCTAAAATAGCACAGTTTCTTGTTTTGCTTTGGAATGTTTTTTTTTTAAATTCACTACAGTGAATTGATTGGATATTTATTTTTAAATGAAATATATTTGTGCGTAATCTTACTTATTCTCATTTTTGGTTAAAATAGAGAGGGAGAGAGGGATGTTTCGATTTTCATCAAATTTGCCTTTGATCAAGAGTTGCAATTGAAAAATAGTGCCGCCCAAAATGAAACTACCGTCACAATAAAATAATTCAATCTAACCGAAGAAGAAGAAGAAGAAGAAGAAGCCCTTAACGTTTGTCATTTTAATTTTCAACAACTTCAAAAGTGCAATTTTGAAAGGGAAAGCAACAAATTTCTTCCAAATTGACTTCATTTCACCACTGCAATTTTCACTTTATTTAACAACATTGTGCATTTGAAAAATTTCAAACATGTTGACAAGTGAAAAAGCTATTTTATTGAATGATGTCGGTTATGTTGAAATTTTGGATGGCAAATTTTTGCACTTTACACGCGAAATTGCTATTTTCGTCCCTCCACCCCTCTCAATGAAAACGGACCTCTCTCAGAACAACAATCACTAACAACCGAAGCAATCACAGTTGCTTCTTCACAACAGTAGAATAATAAATAATGCAAGCGTGAATTATTTTTTTCCCAAATATTTTCATACTTCATTCCAATGAATATTATTAATTAAAAAAAAGAAGAATATTCAAGTACAGTTGAGAAAGTTCTGCTTCTTTTCCAAATAAATCCAATCAACGCCTGCTTAAAGCGTTGTCAATCAAAAATATCGACTCCAAAGATATAGGATTTCTTTTTGCTTCTGAGTCAGTCTCTCATTCAAAATAATTCATCATTATCATCATCATCATCATCATCATCATCATCATTATCTTTGTTTTTTTTTCATTGTAAAATCGAGAATTGCCGATTATGATGATGAATTAATTGAACACACAACAAGATGAAATATTTAAATAAACTTATGTTGGTGGTGATTTGGTAAGCTTCGAACAATGAACAATGAGAAGAACAAACGAATCAAATTCACAAACTGACAACAATTGTGCAACTGATAAAGCATGTGAAGACGATTGTATCGTTCGTCAAGCTTCTGTTTGCTCAGTAATAAACATTCTTACTAAAGAGTTGTATTGAGAAATTTATCATTTTCCAAAGCAAACATACCGAAAATTGTAAAATAATTCTCAACTTATTAACACTTGAAAAATTAATTGTGATCAAGGATGGGACTTTGTTTTGAAAAATCCAATAATTCTTAAACATATATATGCAATTGTATTATTGTCTTCTTTTCAAATTGATGTAAATAAATAAACACACAGATATTGAAATATGAAAGCACAGGAGGCGGCAATTTTGTTTCCAATTGAATATTCTCATCATTCAGCTTTCACCATAAACGACGACAACAAGCAAGGAAGCAAGCAAGCAAGCAAGCAAGCAAGCGAGCAAGCAGCTGAGAGAATAACATAAATAGAGTTGTTTTATTTAGTTCAAATGCGCAGCCATGGCATGTGCTGTCCATTTATAAAATCCAAATCATCTTGAACGATGATGACAGATTAGCTTCTTGCTAGTTGCTAACGTCCAGTAAGCTTGGTTGCAGCCGAGTGGCAGCATTTCTACGTTCACAAATTTATATCGCTTTGTCAATTTCGAATGTCGCTTGCCCACTGATTCTGTTCAATTATTCATAACCGACAAATGTACAACAAGCTTCCGTGCAGTGGTGGTTGTTCCTTTTTTTTCTTGGTAGTTTTTTTTCTTTTGTCCTCTTCTCTTTATTCCATTGTTTTCTTTCATAGCACAATTTTCACAGCACATTTATTATTACCGCGTTCACTAATTTACTGGATCATAAATCCGACGTCAAACTAGTGTGGCAAATGATAATTGATTATATATATAGAAAACGGACAGAATGGTGCGCGCGCGTCAGTTGCATTGCAACGAACGCTTCGTCAGTTCACTTGTGCTATATGAGGTGGTGGTTCCTCCATATTATTGTTGGCTCCCATCTTCACAATTTGTAGCCACAAATTTTGTTCAACAATGCTTGAACCAATCATCAACTGTTACATTTTGTCACTGTTGATTCAAATATACAGTAATTCTTATTTCAGGCGATCAACACACAAAGAGAAAAAGACAAAAAAATACTGTTGTATTAATTATAATTTTCTTTACCCTCTCATAACTGCATCTTCCGATTCGAGCAACTGAAGAACTACTACTGAACGTCTAATTTTTCTATCCTACTCACTCAACTGTAAGTATAATGTTTGTTTGCTTGCTTTTTCATTTCATTTCCTCCATTTCTTCATTGTAAAGTGAAATACGACAGAACTGTACAAAAGTATATTATATACTTTAGTGGATGAAGATGATGCACAGTTTTCGATCAATTTAAACAAAACAAACAACCGAAACAATCCAATCTTGTGCACAAAATTATTACATAAATTAACGGATAAAATTTATTTTGGGTTTTTTTGGTAAAAATCAAAAATTAAGATAATTAGATGATCTACTCTTTTTGTACAATATTCTCTTCTGGGACACTTTGATGTTCTTTTCTGCCGAATGGTATTGAGTACTGAGTAGTTTTCCAAAAACCCCAAAGTTTCTCGATTTAAAACAAAAAAAACGCAGCATTTGCAGTTGATGAACTGGAAAATTTAGTTGATTTGAATCAATTTTTTTAATAATGAATACGTGAGAAGCTACACAGCACGAAAAAAAAATAGTCTGGAACCTCTTGTCAACTTTTATGCTTATCATCAGGAAGTGATGCAGCATGAGTGTGTCTATTGAAGTTGTAATTAAGAGAAAATTCACAAAACAATACTAGTTAATTGGTGATTCATAACTGACATGTTTTCAATCAAAGAGAGAGAAAAAAATCTGAGATGCACAACTTTATATTTATATTTATGCGTGTGCATGTGCATGCGTGTATGATGAGCAATTATTTGCGATGATCTTATTCGCAATAAACGTGTGTTCAATGTCAACAAAATGTATAAGTATAATAATAATAATAATAATAATAATAACCACTATAAAATCCCAACAGATAAAACAAACATTACCAACCACAGGATAATAATATATAATCTCTCACTTGACAATTACAAGAACAAAAGCCGAATAATGCGTTAAATCTACTTATCAGAAAAAAGCTTTAATTGAGCCTTATTTTTTTAAACTTATAACTTATCTAATTAACTGTGAACAAAAAAATGAACCTAAAATGAACTTGTAATTGAAGGTTGATGAAAAAAATAAGCGAAAATTGACAAATTCAATTTTCCCAAACATCGCTGATGCTTTTTGAAAAAGCGAAAATGAGTAATTTGAATAAAAATTCAAAACAAAGAAAAGAAAAAACAGAATCCCCATCAATTCTTTATATTACTCATGCTATTGGTATTTTTCAATTGAGAACCGTGCAAATGAACCAATGTAAGAGTGAGTAGTCAGTGTTGCACGTCTCCTCCTCCTCCTCCTTCTTCTTCTTCTTCTCTTCCTCATCCTCCTCCTCATCTTCCTCCTCCCCATGCTCATATATAGTTAGGTCATGAAAATCGAACGTGAAGGCAATAAATTAAATTTAACTTATTGTGTCTAATTCGAATACACTTGTCGCGCGGTTTATTAATTGCATTATGGGACTTTTATCTTATTTTATTTTCTTTCTGCATAAAAAAAACAATAACGACAAATCTTTATACATTGGATTAATATTTATATATGATTTTTCATATGTATAAATGAAGAAAAAGAACAATAATAAGCACGAGCAGAGTAAGTTTCAAGTGGTTTTTGTTGTTCATCTGGATAATTGGAACAAAATTTTTTTTTTGAATAAAAGCTTCGATTCACTCCTACGTCAATTGGAGATTAATTCTCAGGTGCGCAGAATAAATAAATTTTAAAAACTTCGACAACACTAGCAACAGCAACAGCAACAGCAGCAACAGCAGCAACAACAACAGCAGAAGTGTACTGACGACGTTTTGCTTGTTTTATTTTTTAAATTATTCATTCTAATTCGTCAGAAGATAGACACAAATTGAACATAACTGATAAGTGCATTTAACTTTTATCATTAAGTCATTTATTTGTTTTAAACATGAAATGATTTTCACTAACAATACAGTAGTTTCAGAGGAAAATCAATTTTCAAATGTCCCCAGCACCATCATCATAATCAGTGAAACTTTAAAATCATTTCAACATCGGAAATTGCCAAATGCAAAGCCCAAGCTTATATGTATGTATGTATGTACACGCATAAATCTCCGTCTATATCTACATCTCAGTAAGTCATGATATATTATGCTATTGACATATATGAGAATGGTTGTTCCGCAAATATTATGTCAATACGTAAGTATATATAATATATAACATATATAGTAAGTATAACCTTATTGTAAAATTGCCGCGGACGGAATAGAAAAGTTTTTCTCTTAGATGCTTTTCCGCTTTACGCTTTACGTCATCCTCAATGACAATAACAATAACTCATACCTAGTTTTTTCTCCCGAAGATAAAAAAATACAAATTTCAAAAAAATGCAATGAAGAATTGGTTTTCTCAATAGATGGGTAAAAAAAACTCAAACTGATCAGATTAAGCGGTTACTTTGTGCAATCAGAGATGATTTGCATGCAAAAACATCATTCTGCTTACCGATTTTGATTGAGCAAAATTGGGAGATGATTGATGCGTGAATTGCGTGGTTCGTCCAGAGTTTCTCGTCCATCCGTTGTCGGTGCACATCTCTTGCGATGAAGTAGAAACTGTTTTTTTTTCTCTTTCTCTCTTTTTTTTCAATTCTTCCACAAAGCACACACAGCCAAGCCGTCATGATAATATCACCATAATGACAATATGCCAGGCACCATCAACACACTGAATCTGTCTGCAAAATAAAAGGCACAAAAAAATGCATAAGATATATTCAAAATTTCCTTTTTTTTTCCCACCCAAATATTCATTTATCATACATTTTCCTTATCACACAGTTTAGTGTTGTTGAGTATTATTGAAAAATTTTTGCATAAAAATTACCCCATTGCACGTATGGAAATTGGTGGCGCTTTCAAAATCAGCTTAATTATTTTTCAGGTAATAAAAAGAAAGGATTTAAACACGAACAATAAAACAATATTTCAGTATAGAGACTATAAAGTTTGCAGAATTGTACAAAAATAAGTGTAATAATTTCTTGCCAATTAATTGCCTGCTACCAGCAGTGCAACAGAGTTGCGTTATCATCAAATGAGATGACCGAGTGTCGCGTTGGAGTGTTGATGGAATAAAATAAAATGAAATTGTTGAAATAGAAAAAAAATAGTTAATTGTGTCAATGTCATTGTTATGTTTCACAGTTTTCAATTAAGAAAATAATGAGCAAATTATTTCCATACATTAAGAGGTACGTTATAGGTCTCTGATGATTCAAAAGGGGGTCTGAATATCAATATATATATATAATTCGCTTTCGCACGCACACTGATCAAAATTTATTACCTCTAACAATAGAGAACTACCTTTATGTGCTTGATAATGAAACAAAAATGACCAAGTTCAGTTGATATGCACTTGTTCAATCGATTGTGCACAAAGAGAAGCAAACGGACGTTTAAGTTTCATCGCCTGTTTTACACCAACCATTTGTGCATGCTTGGTTGAAAGTGCAAAGTAAGAACTTTTTTCATCACTTCCCTTCTTCAGTGTTTATTACTTCTACATTATTCAGTTAATTCAATTTTAACCGTCATTGTAGGTGAAGAATAAAAAACAGGAAGAAAATAATAATAATAATAATAATAATAATAATAATAGTAATAATAATAATAAGTAACATCTTGCTCCCTGTGTGTCCGTCCGTCCATCCGTTGAGCTAAAAATAATTCCATGCTTGGATGATTTGCCGGCGTATGCTTTTTAAAATAGTCGCTGATTGATGCGGAAAATCAATTTTTCTATTTCTGCTTTTTTTTCATTTAATAATCGCCTGACATGGTTTGTGGTTTCATCTGCATTTGTTACTTTTCAAAATAACAAAGTGCACAATATACCCGAGAGAAAAGTCAAGAAAATGGCAAACAAAAATTCTTTTTCCTTCAAATCTCAAAGATTGTGGATGTTTCTTTTTCTCCTTTTAAGAGATAACTATTTGACATTTCAAATTATTCATCATATATGCGTGTAAGTTTCACTTAGCAAGTGTTAATGTAGTATCGTGTGCATAGTATCGATGTGGGTGTGGGTAGGTGCATGTGTATGCAGGTAGTAGTAGTAGTAGTAGCATCGTTGCTTTGTGAAAAGAATTACACAGCGTATGTGTGTGTGTGTGTGCATTTGTGTCCTTCAGCGATGATATACATTTTCAAATATTGCAATGGAAACAGTTGGAATCAGAAATTTCTAATCAGATTATAGATTATAGCGGTAAATAAATAACAAAGAGGACAAGAGAACATCACTAAAATGTGCCTGCCTTGTTCTAGTAACAAATATAGAATCAATTTGTAACTTCATTAATGAAAGTCATCAATTTTGAGGAAATATTGAAAGTTCGTTCGTTCTCCATAATCGAATGTCATTTGATGACTAATTTCCTGAGTCAGCTGCTTTTAAAAAATGCTTTCCATTTATCATCACAGTTGATGAACATTGAAAACAATTACTTTGAATTTTAAGGTAGAAAAAAACTGAAGGAAATGTTAATGCTGCTTTTGTTTTGTTCAATTTCAGTTCTTGTTAATTGAACAAACATTGGTATTTAACAAAATAAGCATGATGAATCAATTTTTGAATAATGAAATATTTTTGTAAAATTGCTTGTCCAATAAACTGATGATGACCTTTTTCGTAGATATTCTTCAGTGGATAAAAGTCACCAAATATTATTTTCTTGTTACACACACACACACACACACACACACACACACATTGTAAATGCAACAGCAATTATGCGGTCATTGAATACATTGATTGGAGAAAATTGAAGCACAGTTTAGCAAATAAAACAGCTAGTTGTTAATATCAGCGTTGTTTAAACTCAGGCAATTAAATCTGTGCACGACAAGAACGAAGAGGAAGGAATGAGGAAAATGTTTCCCAAGCTTAAACATGTTTATGCTTTTTCAATAGTGAATATAAAAAAAAAGTGAAAGAATTTTTGCAATCTTTTTTTTTTGGTTAGATTCAAGAAGATAGTAGAATTTGTTGTCATCTGAATGAATGAATCATCATCATCATTTTTGCTCAGAAGAAGAAACAATCATCATGTTTCGTGTGATGTTTCTTTTTCATTTTCTGAGAAAAATTATAAAGCTAAAAGGATCTAAAAAGAGCTGAAGAATATTGTAAAAGGTAAATATACATTTATAAAAAAAATTGCTGCGTTGTGTACGTGTATGTGCGTGTACAGTGGGTGAAATGACAAGGAATGGACATTTATTTGTTCAGAAAAGAGCAAAATTTATCTGGCAATATGAACAAAATGGTCGGATATAATTCGACGCAGGCCGGCAATATCGGCAAGTCCCTGTGGATTCAGATCATCTAATAAATCTTTATTATCTTTTGTGCTTCACAGCAGGCGTTCTGAGATTGCTAGCTCGTTCACAGAGAACGACGAACGCATAGTGAGTGCAGTGCAGGGTGGAAAAAATTTCACGCATCATTTTCAATTGAGGAGTTGGAGGAGAAGCAGCAGCAATTTGTTGCTGAATAAAAATTTTATCCATTTTTCATGTTCATTTCGAAAAGAGAAAAGCTGACCACTGACAAAGACACCAGAACTCTTTTTTGCATTCACGCGTAACCAGGAAGAGAGGATCACGCGCGCTGAACAACACTCCGCGATAACGTTACTTTAAAAATGCTGATGAAAATTTTTATAAATACAAAAATTAAACAAAAAAATCCCTAACTTTTCAGAACAAAGTACATGACAAGAGCAGTGGTCGGATCAACAACACTACTACCACCACCATCATCATTGGTCGTCAATGCTGATTCAAAACAGCTGCTGCTGCTTTTGCTGCTGCTACTGCTACTAGTAAACGGAAAACAGAGCATGGCTATCAGCACCATCATCACCACCACCACCACCACCACCTCTACCCCTGCTGTAAGCCAAAATTCTTGCGTTGAATATTCAGATTACGTGTACGAGATTCACAAAGATTTAACCAAAGAAAGCTGGATTCGTGGCATATTCCTAATCTGCTATTTGGTGATCTTCATTGCCGGCATCACTGGCAACGTGTGCGTGATCATTTCCGTGGCTCGCAAGGCCAGCTTGCAGTCGGTGCGCAATTTGTTCATAGTTAGCCTGAGCTGTTCGGATATTGTTGTCTGCTTGACGTCGTTGCCAATAACACCGATCACAATTATACGAAAAAATTGGCTATTCGGTTTGCCTCTTTGTTACATCTTCCCGTTGTTGCAGTGCATGAGCACGATCATTTCCACGTTCACGCTGATGGCAATCGCCATAGACCGTTTCATATTGATAATTTATCCAACCAAACCGCCGTTGAACCGTTGTCACGCGACGACGATGATCGTCGCCATTTGGACCCTTGCCATCTCGATCAGCATCCCGATGTTGTTGCATTACAACTTGTACAAAATACCCTATCACCAGGATGGAAACGTGACCGTCTGGTATTGTGGCTACTTTTGCGACGAGACGTGGCCGAACTTGGAAGCACGTCAAGCATATGGTAGTGTTGTGCTTGTGTTGCAGTTTATCATTCCGCTGATCGTGATCACGTTCTGCTACGCGAGCATTTCGTTACGGGTTGGCAAAGGGGTTGCACTGCGTCAAGGGGGTAAAATGTTGCTTTCCAACGGTGCCGGTGCCCCGGATGCGCTGCTGACCAGGCACAAAGTCGCGCTCAAGCGACGTCAGCGTACCAATCGCATGCTGATCTCGATGGTGGCAGTGTTTGTAGCTTGTTGGTTTTTCCAAGTGCTGCTCAACGTGCTGCGAGATTTCAACGCCACACCGTTTGCCATCGCGTCACAGCCGTACTTGTCGTCGCTCATCGTGCACTGCATAGCCATGAGTTCGACACTGTGGAATCCAATTTTGTACGCATGGCTGAACGATACATTCAGAACCGCCTTTTATGAAATACTTCCGTTCATGTCTGTCTTCTGTTGCATATCCAAGCCGAATGCAGCTTCAATGGAAGGTCGATTTCGTTCGGACAGCATCATTGATTAGAATTGAAGATAAATTCACAGTTAGTTGGTTGATTTATTCAACTGTAGCTTACACACACATACACAGACGTCTGTATACATACATACATACTGAATGCTTTTTGTCATTTTTCTCATCTTCTTTGCTTATTATTATTTTCATTGTTTTTATTATATTTTTTCTTTCTTCTTTTGCATATATGTTTAAAATATTGAGAGGTAATTTTCATTCTCTCTCTCTCTCTCTCTTTTCTTTGCTTCTTTCATAATACATATTTGTTGTTATTTTAACTATACCACTTCTCTATATATATGCTGTAAGTGAAATTAGAACGGTGAATAATTGAAAACGATGATGATCAATTTGTGTATCCTTTGCTAAAGTATTTTTGCATGTCAAATGCTGAGTTAATCGAATGGAATGAAATGAAATCAGATGAAAAAAAAACAGATTAATTAAACTTGCACAATTGTCAATATATAGTAAAGTGGAAGCCCAGTGTGTAGTACCCCATTACGTCAAAGAACGCAAATGAAATTATAACATATTAATAATAATAAACATGTACGACGTTTGTAATGAATAAATTACGCGTGAAAATTATGCGTAATGTGTTCCAATTCAACCATCATTAATGCAATACTCAACAGAATAGTTTAAACTAAATTAAATGAAATGAAACCCGCGTTTTCACTTCTAGCCAAATAAAACAAAATCCACTACAACATGAACAACAACACTTTTGCAAACATTGAACAGTCTGGAAGAAGAATCAAACTACCACCACTACTACTACTACGATGCTAAGTATTGTGATTTTTCTTTTGCAAAACAATCTGCAACACGTATAAACCATTTCTGATGATACAGTCAAAAAATTGTCAAATGGTGTGTTTTGATGTTTGTTAAATGTTTTCATTTTTCTCAAATCAAGCACAGTGCTGGTGCAGGAAAGCAGATTTTGCTTCTGTTTTCACAGTTTTCGTTTTATTGTTTCAGAAAAATAACAGAGACATCATGTACACACGTGTGTACGTGTGCAGGAGACCTGGTGAACAGAGAAAAGCAGAGCATCAGTCCATTGGAAGAACATTTTAAAAAAATGATAATTCACTGTACGATAGAAGACAATGAGAACGTTTTTTTTTTCTGCAACATCCTTCTTGTTTGGCCAAGGTGAATGAATAAGAAGAAGAAGAAGAAGAAGAAGAATGAACAATGCAATGATGTGTACATCATCCGTGTAACAAAGAAATGAAATGAAACTAATACCTGGCCATTATGATGTCGCGCACAACAAAAGCATATGCGAGAAGTAAAATTACATTTGGCGAGCCGTATATGATAAACAAGAAAATAATCTCAGACCAACCATAGCAAAAGTGAGGGAAAAATAACGAACGTTGAGTTTTTAAAGATTGAAGAATGCTTTTTTTGTCTTTTGTTGCTGTTGATATATATATATATCATATATCATATTTTGTTCGCAATCAATGAAAAACAAGAGAATGAATAATAATGATAATAGGAGATCTTTCAGTCACCGGAATAATGTTGCGGCATAGTGTAAATAAGTTGATTAGATATGAAAGGAGAGAAGAAGAAAAAAATAGAATATCCGGTGATTTGGAAGAGATGCGACAAACAAATATGCTGTAGTAACGACAATGAGCAAAAACAGTGATAATAATAATAATAACAACAGTAATAATAACTGTCGTAGAAGTGGTAGCCAGAAAAAAAGATCGTAAATGATGAAGCTTAAGAGACAAAGAAGAAGAAGAAGAAAAAATAGTTGAGAAGCAGGTAACATCAACCAAGACATTGATCAAATGAGAAGAAGAAACATAAAAATAAGAATAAAAATAAAAGTTACTTGCTACCGTTAATAAAGTAACGAGTTGAGTTGTGGCCAGCTTCGATGAGGTCGAAATAGTGGAGGAATTGCAGCCGGTGTACGACTTTGTCTGCAAATGCCAGCGTTGTTGCGCAAATGTTTGCTGCGTTCAAGTTCATCATCATCATCTTCTTCTTCATCATGATCCTCTGCTTCATCTGCTTCTTCTTCATCTTCTGGCAATGCATTTCCAGAAACAAGCATCTCGAAAATACGATCCGGTATCAATCTGGGTGTGATTGTTTTGAACAACTGTTGTTGAGCAGGTTGCACAGTTGCAATGTCATCAACATGCTGGTGATCAACCAATTCCGACGATACACTACGTCTGCGATTATTAGTCAAGAACAACTTGGATTCGGAAAATGAGCCGGCTAACAAATGGTCCGGTATGTGACCGCACAAGGCGAACGCGATTTCGTTGAATGAGGGCCGGTCGCGAGGATTGGCGCTCCAGCACAGGCGCATCAGTTCGTAAAAGCCCGGTGGACAGTCTCCAGGCCGGGGCAACAACTGACGACGTTCGACCACACGCTCGAAGACTTGCTCGTTAGACAAGCCGGCGTACGGTTGACTGGCCAGGGTGGCAATTTCCCACAGCACCACTCCGTATGACCAGACGTCCGACTTGGAAGTGAACTTGGCGTCTTGCAACGCTTCTGGCGCCATCCAGCGGACCGGCATCAGGCGTCTGCCTCGGGGTCGGTAGTAATCTTTAACGTAGACGTCGCGCGCCATGCCGAAGTCGCCGATCTTGCAACAGCCGCTAGCGGAGACCATGCAGTTACGCGCGGCCAAATCGCGGTGGCAGAAGCGAATTGCCTCCAAATAAGCCATGCCGTCGGCAATTTCCGCCGCCCACCCGTACAGTTCAACGCGGCTGGGCGCCGGGCCGGCGCCGTCCGAGGAGCCGGGACGTCTGGTGCGCAAATAGTCGCGCAAGTTGCCGTTGGACATCAGCTCCATGACCACCAGCGCCGGCTGACCTTCGCTGACCACACCGTAGAGTTTGACCACGAACGCGGTGTTGAACTTCTTCATCACCGACGCTTCGACCAGAAAATGCCAACGGTCGTAGACGGAGCCGTTCTGCGAGACGGTCTTGACCGCGCAGTCGCCGAACCGCACGCCGCAACTGGAAAGCACGTCCCGGCCTCGGCCGGCGTAGACGGTGCCGAACGAGCCACGCCCAAGTTCGTTCAACAATTGCACATCCTGGCGACTGAGCTCCCACTCGTCCGGCTCGTACACTTCCAACTGGCTGATGTATTCCGGGTTGGCGGAGAAGACGTGCTGCACGTAGCCGGGCAGCATGCGTTTCAAATGTCGACGCGACAACGCCACCGCAAGCACCACGCCCACGCCGATCAGCACCAACGAACAGCCGACACTGACCACCAGAACCGAGGTGTCGAGTTGACGGGGCGCGTCGACGATCAGGAAGTGGAACTTGCGGGTCCAAGGTCCGCGTTGGGCCAACGAAACGGCCCGCACGCGGAACGAATAATTGCCGGCGCTGAGGTGGCGGAAGTGCATGCCGCCGACGGTGGCGAAATCGGCGCCGGTCGTGCACTCGCGCTTGGGCTTGGCGGCGGCCGAGTCGGCCGGGTCCGCCTCCCGGGCGTACTCGACCTCGTACGAGACCACGGTGCCACCGTTCGGCTCCGCCGGCGCCGCCCAGCGAACGAACAAATGGTACGGCGAATGGGCGGACGCGTTGGATACCGACACGCTGTTCTCGTCGATCGCATCTTTCCACTCGACCATCCGGGTGCTCTGCACCACCAACGCTTCGCGCCGGCTGCAAAAATTCTCCACCACCGACCGATTCTGACACGCCCATATCCGTATCTCGTAGGTGGTGAAATGATGCAAGCCGGTCACCGTGTACCGTCGGTCGGATACGTTCACCACCATCGGTTTCAACCACTTGTTGTTGTTGTTGTTGTTGTTATTGTTGTTGTTGTTGCTACTATTGCTGCTATTGTTATTGCTGGTCAGGGTTAAATCTACCGGTTCCTCTTGTACACCGTGATGACGCCGATGTCGACTGTTGCGCACGAACACAATGTTGTGGATGATATTTTCAAATAGAGCGCGTTCTTTCTGCTCATTGACCAGCAGCTCCGGATCCAGCAACGCCGATGCTGGCGAACTCACGTTGCCGTTGTTGTTGTTGCCAGTGCTGTTGTTCAACTGCTGCTGCTGGTGATGGTTCCACAAGCTCGGCTGACATTCGCAGCATTTCAATTGAGCGCAAACGCCGTTGCCACCGCCCGCCTGGCCGGAACTGCTGTTCTTGCGACGGTCGGTCTGCGACGAATAGTCCGGCGGCTCGTCGCAGAAGTTCCGCTCCGACCACAGCGGACGCTTCTTCGGCAACACGCTCAGCATGTAGTGGGTGACGTGGCCGTTCGGCTTGACCGGCGGCAGCCATTCGACGGTTATCGAATCTGGCGTCAAACTTTCCGCCCTGGTCACCAGCACCGGACTCGGATGGCCGAATGCCGTGCGCACGTAGATGACCTTGGACACACCCCCGCGGGCGCCGGGCGAGTTGACCATCAGCGTGGCCAAGTAGAACGCGTAGCGCGTGTACGGTTGGAGGTCGGTGACGAACGCGCCGCGTTCGGACGTCTGGAAGAACATCATTTTCCAACTGTCGTGGCAAGCATCCCGATTCTCGGCGATGCTGACGTTGCCCGTCTCGACCGGCCTGTAGTAGAGCTGGTAGCCGAGGAACATCCGGTGGTCCATCATGCTCGTGTTCCACGAGTCCCACTGGATGACCACCAAGTCCGAGCCGACGAACCTGCATTCGATCTCCAATTCCAACTCTTCGCAGACCGCCTTGTCGCCGTTGGACATCGGCGAGACGTCCAAATCTTGCAAATTGTCACCCAAGCCAACTTGGACAGCCAAATCGACGATGGTCTTGTAGCAGAGGTGCGGGTTGTTGTGGAACTGCAGGCGGCCATTTTCAATTCGCAGTTGCCTGGTGCCGGTGTCGTCGAAATCCCAAAGCATCGACAAGTGCTGGTTCTCGAACACCGACAACGCGTACTTGTTGTTCCAGAGTTTGCGGCCACGGATCAGGCGCAAGTTGCGCAACATGTTCAACGAGACCAGCGGCGGCGAGAACGACACCTTCAAGTAGTCGGTGATTTCGCTGATATTGCCCAAGTATTCTTCGAGCTTGCCGGCCACGTTCTTGGTCAAGCCGCCTTGCATGGTGATGTCCAACGCGCCGAGCACGACGTCGCAGCCGCGGAACTGAGCCGCCTCGGCCAGACTGCGCACGTCGCCGCCGGGGCACTTTTTGGAACAAGCGCCGGCGCAGGGCGTACACAGACGTCGGTCGCCGGGATGTTCGTCGTAGCCGGCCGGACAGTGAAGCGAGCACAGGCGTCCGGCGTCGACCGCCTTGTAAAGCAGACTGTGACCGGTGCGCTGGTCGACCACCGGCCTGCGTTCGCGACACTGGCGCCTGGTGACGCAGCGGCGTTGTTCCAATTCCAACAGCCCGTCCGGGCATTGGTCCAAGCAGCGGCCGTTGTGATTGACCCGCCTGCAGGCCATGCACTGGTGGTCGGCCGGGCCGGTGCAACCGCCGGCGCAGCTCCGGTGGCAGCAGAACGGCATCTGGCCAGCGGACGTGGTGCCGTTGCAGGCGAGACCCTGGCGCGCGCAGTCGACTGGACAAGCCAATTGGCAGTGGTCGTGGTTCCAACAGGCACGCCCGTTGCGGCGTTCCAAGCAGAGCCGGTCGTCGCCGACGCACTTTTCCGAGCACAAATTTGCATTTTTGCCGCCTTCGATCACAACGTGCGCGTACTGTTCGCGGCACAACTCCTCCCAGGCGACCGTTTTCGCGTAGCAAAGCTCCGGGTTGTTGACTATGCGCACACCGCCCTTGCTAATTTCCACCAAATTGGTCAAGCCGATTTCACGCAGATTCGGATTTTGGAACAACACCAACGCGTAGTTGTGCACCAGACTGTTGCCACGTATCAGACGCAGGTTCGGGAACAGCGAACCCAACGACCGCAAGCCGAGCACTTGGAACACCAAAATTGAGCCGGTGATCTCGCGCACGTTCGGCATGGTCACCAGGCGAAAATCGTCGTCGGTCAAATTTTGACTGGTCATCAACGTCAGGCGGACGTCGCCTTCGACCACTGTGCACTTGGAATGCAAGAGTCGCAGGCGGTCGTCCAGGTCGGCGTAGAATTGTCTGGGCGAATTGCGCATCGCGAACCCTGAACAGACCACCTCCTCCATGGCGCGGCATGGTGGAACCGCCAGCGGCAGCAGCAACAGCACCACTACCACCGACGACCACAGCATCAACAACAGCAGCCCACCGCCAACGCGAACGTTCCTGCCGAACAAACAAGAGGTAGTAGTGGCCATGGTGGTGGCATGCGAACAATTTTCACTTCGATTCTGAAATAAACAAACAAACAAACAAATAAATAAACAAATTCACGTAAACGATTCCCATTCCCATCTTGTACCTTCAGTCAGTAATGAAAGTGTTCCAGTACAATTCATTCATGTTCTATCGCGCAATTTGTCAAGAAAAATACTTTTCACAAAGCGGACGAATGAATTTTCGGCTTCGGCTACAAACAAACGAATAAACAATTTAAGAAAAAAAAAAGTTATCTGAATAAACAAGTAAAAAATCATCACAATCCGATCAAATATCAAATGAAATATTGCATGCTGACAAAGCAAGACGTCATTCGAATAATGGTGCTATTTAGTTCATCTTAATTGAATGACGCAAGAGTGAAAAATTACAAAAGTGATAAACATTTTTAAAATATCGATTTTTTCCATAATCAAATTTTATGAAAATAATGTAATTACAATACATATTCATCTGTTCAAGAAAAATAAAACTAATAAAATCAGAAAAACTGACGTGCAGAAAAACAACAACAACAACAGCAATTAATTTTTTTGTAAATATCTTTCTCTGTATATTTTTTTCCTAATTATTAATCTATTGTTGATTCACTGTGCAAACAGAAATGAATAGTGAAATGAATAATTGCCTCAGTGATCAAAACTAATACATTATCAAGCGCTTTTATCAGTGTATTTTTTTCCAAAAATTTAAATGCAAAAGAAAAAAAAACAGAAAATACAAATTGAAAGTATTGATTGGAAATTGAATCACATTTTTGCTTTGCATTTTCAACAATTTCACGTAAGCTGACAAATCAAATCGAACTTCAATGCAAATTAACATATTTTGAAGGGAGAAAAAAAGAAGAAGATTGAACTTATATTGCAGTTAGCTGACTGATTAGCAGCGACTCTCAACGTAATTGAACAAGCCCCTCGGCAGAAGTCAAAGCACAACTGAATGAAAATATAAATGGAAAAAAACATGATGCGCCAAATTCAATGCAAACAAATGAATAGTTCAGTATCAAAAACAAAAACAAAAAGAAAAGCAACCACGCCCTTTTGATAATGTTACAACAAAAATTTGCAACTAAATATATATATATATATATTTCAATGATAATTTCAAATACTGGTGAAAATTTGGTGGAAAATCTGTCCTCGCACAGAGGCAAATTATATTCTCTTTCAAAAACATAATTTGTTCAAATAAAAATTGATCGAATGCCTGACTGCGCACGTCTGCCAATTAATTTTATTGTGAATAAAATCTGCTTATAATGTATCAGATAATCATAATGCATAATGCTTTAAGTGGCATTGGATGCAAAATTGAACGCATTAAAATCAAAGTGATTTATTATTCCACTAATGAATCTATCTCATCGCTGGCAAACAAATCAGTAAAGTTTACCATTACCGAACGGAGAAGAAAAATAATAAAAAAATTTCATTCCTGAATAAAATTTCACTGACCTACAAAAGTCGGAGGTTTACCACCCTACATATATATATATATAAATATACATGTATGTTTCAAATTTCTCTTCCCACACCCTTGAACGAAAATGAAACAATTTTAAAAGAAAAAAAATGTTGAATTAGCAGCTGCTTCGCGTGGAAATAAAAAAAAACACCATTTCATGTGCCACTTTATTACCAGTTCTCATACTTGGCCACGTCGTAAAAGCGGCAGTGGTCCAAGTATGCAATGGTAATAAACTTTGAAAGTTTGCAATAAAAAATGCCATCTTACATGAAAAATAATTTCGAACACAAACAAATTTTTTTTTCTTCTCTCTAAACTTCCTTCAACGTCCTTCATCTTTTGTTGGTAGAAGAAAGTTTACACGGTGCGTGTGCTTTTTCACTTTCAAATAATTGCAAAAAAATATTGCCGCTCAACAGGATGAATAAAGTAAAATTTTTTTTTTTAATTTCGAACAACATTTACTTTTCGACACTAATTTACGCAAAACGATTAATAATAATCTTTACAAAGCTTAAACAAGCATAAACAATGCATTAACACTTTGTACACCTTTATTTAACAAGTAAATATTGAATTGGTGAAATAAAAATGAACTAATGATTAACTTAAAAAATATTTTTGAAACAATTGAACACGAATTTCACACAACATGCATCAAATGAAAATGCCCTTGGTAAAACTGTACATGCAAACGGGTAGAAAATAAGAAAAAATTGCTCGAAAATGTCAAAACAACAATGTTTCCTGTGCAAACTGATGTACAAATATTGCAGTTATTAAAATAACATTTTCAGCAAAATAAACAATTGATTCAATTAATTAAATCAACACAAATGCCTGCATCGCTACAAAAGTCCACCGAGCTTACCCAGTGTCTGTTCAGTTGGTTCAACTGATGAAATCTGGTGGACAATTTTGCAAAATTTCAAACTAAAGCACACTTTTGGGGGAAAAAACATTCAATTTAATATGAAAAAATCAATTTTTTAATTCATCTCATGAGAGAATAGTCAAATCTTGAAAAATACCATCAAAATTTATTGAAAATAAGATAAAATGTTTCAAAAAAATGTAAAATTTCAAAATCCGCTTACCAAGATACACCAACAACTCGGCCAGATGAGCAAAATTATGGTAAAAGATATTGGAAATGACTCATGCGCAACAGTAATGCAAAAAAGAGAGTGATAAAAAAGTACAATTTTCACTGTGCGATTGAATTTTCTCGTTGGAACCTTTCTCACTGAGAAAAGATTACCAAGCTGGAAAATTTGATCAAATTTTTCTTTCACAATTCATATTAAAAAATTTTTTTTTCATGTTTACTGTAAATTAGAATGAGAATTTGAAAAATCTTTTTTTGCATTGCAACAATTTAGCTAAACTTTCTGCAAAATAATACTGTTCAACCGGGAAAAACCAACACCAATATGCTATCGAAAAAACTGCTCGTCAGTAGTACTTTTAAGTCGGGAAGACTTGAAATAGATCTATTTTTACCTTACGGTATACATTTTGCGCGGAAACTTACAGTTGTTACCCAATTAGTTGAATTTATTATATTGTAAAACTAAAATAATTCACTACTATGAAATGTTTTCAACAACATTTTTCATCAAGATCTATACAAAGTTGAATCACAACAAACAACTTGAACAAATTTCCTCAAATATTACATATAATATTAATTTAGATTTAATTTAAATTATTATTTTTGTATTAAAAATAATTCATTTTTATATTATTTTGCAAAAACATTTCCAAATCACAATGTAAAATGCAATTTAAAAAACTTTTTACCTGATTGTCAAATAGACTGTAGCGTGTTTGTAGTTGTTCAGTCAGTTGTTTGTTGCTTGGATTTTGTTACCAGTCCTTTTGTAAACAATGGCGACATTTACACCGCAAATTGCTCCATCATCTTTGTTGAAAACTAAAGATGCAACGGAAGATGGTCCCCGGCGTCAAACGAAGGAAGAATACAGAAAATTGAAAGAGTTGGAAGAAGCTCGTAAAGCAGGTAATGTTCAGTTTCCATTTGCAAGGTTTTCTTCAACCTGTAAAATATATTTTTTTTGTCACACTCAACTACTTTGTTTAAGCTTTAGCTATGGAATTTAAGCATTATTATACGAAATTATATTTAAGTTTATAAATAATCAGTAATTAATTGTTGTCACGTTAGGTACCGTACCTGCAATGACTGATGTGGAAACGGGCAGCGATATTAATCCCCACATTCCACATTATATTGCACAAGCTCCGTGGTATATTGGTGCAGCTGGACCAACTTTGAAACATCAGAAGCCGCATCCAGAAAGGCAAAAAGAATTGGCAGCCATAACGCAATGGTACAAACGTGGCGTCAGTGACCAAGTGGCGCAGAAATACCGCAAAGGAGCTTGTGAAAACTGTGGCGCAATGACGCACAAACGCAAAGACTGTCTGGAACGGCCGCGAAAAATTGGTGCCAAATATACGAATGATTCAATTGCTGCGGACGAATTTTCGCAGCCGAATATTAAGCTCGATTATGACGCAAAACGAGATCGTTGGAATGGTTTTGACGCTTCTTCTTACAACGCTCAAGCTGTGAAAGAGTTCGATCAGTTGGAAGAAGCCAGGAAAAAAATTCGATTGGAAAAATGCACCGACAGTGAGCCAGTTGACCAGACAGATGATTCAACAGTGCTGGCAGGAGAAGATCGAATTGCTCTGAAAGATGTGGACGAAGATAAATATGCAGAAAATGCATCAATGCCTGGAGTGAAGTTGGACGTGGACAGTCGAACTCGAATTACTGTTCGAAATTTGCGTATCCGAGAAGATACTGCAAAATATTTGTACAATTTGGATCCAGATTCTGCGTATTATGATCCGAAAAGTCGTTCAATGCGCGACAATCCTTTCAAAGGAACGCACAAAGGTGAAGACGAAGTGCCTTTTGCTGGTGAAAATTCCCACAAGTTCACCGGCGAAGTTCTCAGCGTGAACAATGCCCAACTGTTCGCTTGGGAAGCTCACAAACGTGGCGCCAGTGTTCACGCATTAGCTGAGCCGACAAAATTGGAAGTTTTGAAGAAAGAATATGTAGTGAAGAAAGAAATTTTGAAAAGTATAAATTGTCACTTTTTTTTTTCAAATTATCATTTCTTTGAAATACTTTTTTTTGTCTCATTCAAGGCGAAGCTCAGAAAGCTATATTGGAAAAGTATGGCGGTGAAGAACATTTGCAAAATCCAGACAAAGAATTGTTGTACGCTCAAACTGAAAATTACGTCGAATACAATCGACACGGTGCTGTTGTTAAAGGTGATAAAAGGCCGACTTTGCGTTCACGTTATGAAGAGGATATATTCGTTAACAACCATACAAGCGTTTGGGGTTCGTATTGGAGTGACGGTGAATGGGGTTATGCTTGTTGTCACAACAAATTTCCAAATAGTTATTGTACTGGGGAGATGGGAAAAGCTGCTATCAAATCTTCTATTATAACTTCTGAGGATGATGCTGCTGCTGCTTCAGACGTGAAATCACCATCATCACATTCATCAAGTGAACACGAATCTTCTTCACTTTCACACAGTGAAGAAGAATAAACTGTATGTAAAGTGTTATAAATTTCGAAATTTTTACGTGTTTTTTTTTAGTCGAAACTGCAGGTAGTTGTACAAACTTAAAATGTGAATAAAATTTTAAAATTAACGAATGAATGAATGGACTGAGATAAAATAGACATATTCAAATGTAACACTTACTTTTGCTTGAATGACAGATAGGTCAAATAGGAGAACAATGGTTTGGTTAACGCACACAAGTTGGTTACAGTTTTAAAAATTGCCGCCAATTGACTCGACTGATCAAGTATTTATTGAGGTCAAAGTTGCAACATTTGTTTGAACTTTATTGATAAAATACTGTAAAATAAGATAAAAAATTTTTGAAATGACCTACTTTTTATTTGATTTTTATTGTCAAATTCATCTGTATATAGATGTTAAAATTGTGAATAGTCGTAAAAATGATATTTATTAGTTATTATTTAACAAATGCAAATAAATGTGTTGCAATTTTTCACTTATTTCAATAAATGATAGTTCTTTTTTTTTATTCTTTTGAAAAGTAATATTTTCAAAAAAAAAAGAAATAAATCGCGCTCTCAGAACAGCAATATCTTTCGCTTGTATAATAATTGTGCATTGATTAATGTAAACAAAAAAAGAAAATCACGTACGTCAGTATAGATATTGATGAAAAATTGCAAGTTTTTCAAAAATAAGTTTAAATTTTATAATTGATTGTATTAAAAGTTTGAAATTGAATAAATTAAATAATAATAAACGAACAAAGGGTAAAATAAAATTAATTGTAGTTATATTCATGTTCAATTGGTTTAAAAATGTTAATATTGTCATTATAATATGCAGGTATGTGTGTATTTTCAATTTTGGCGCCGTCCAGTCTCGTGACCCGATGAATGGCATAGTGGTTGCAGTGGTGGTGGTGGTGGTGGTGGTGTTAGAATACTTGTCGGGCGCCAATCAGTCGCACGGTCGACTGGTCCGCACGGGCTGATTAATAGCGAAGCGATCATTGACAAGCTGAATGACCTCTGCAGAAGCAGCTGCTCAACGATCCAGATGAACAAAAGCCCTTTGAAGAGATGAAGCCAGTCCGTCGATGGCGCCATGCCGACGTCGACCTCGACCACAACTTGGTCATCTTTCTCAATCAGTATCTGGGGTGTTCTGTTTCTCCCATGGCAGGTGGTCGATTCTCACCACAATCTTTATACACATATTTATTATAACTTGTTTTTGTATATATTTTTGTTTTAATTATAAATTCAATTTTTGTAATTAATATTGTTCAAAAATATTCTTCTCCGTTATATATATATAAATACAACAGGCAAGTTATTATTATATTGCGGGCGTCCCGGAAAAATTCGTCCACGCCTCCCAACCGGTTGGGCCAATCGTCATCGTCGACTGGCTTTCCCCGCGAAAACGACGACAATTGTCACTTCCACCACCACCATCACCATCACCGCCACGGCAGCGTCATCAGCACAGCGCAGAGAAGTTGATAATTGTCGTCGTCTATATTAAAATTCTACTCTTCTGATTTTGTGAAGCAACGCAAAAGAAAAAAAAACAATTATACATCAATTTTTAATATTCATCAACTTCAATTTTGCTATCAATTACGGTAAGTGATTTTTCAATTATTACTCATCGTTTGTTTTGCTCTTATCATATCTTATATCGCGCACACAAGTTACCGTACACGGTATCATGATAGTTGACTGTGCTTTTTCTTTGCTCTCTCTCTTTCTCTATTTTGTGCAAATGTTCAACGATAGCCAATTGAAAAATTTAAATAATTCCACTTTCATCAATTGATTAATTATGATCATTGTAACAATTTGCACTTGTCCGTGTGTCTGTTTGTTCAACATATTCTAATCTTCTTGCCCGGTTGATTTGGCGGTTTGGGCGCCAGACGCCTGTTCACTTTGCATTATTAACTTCAGTAGAGCAATAGTTTGTTGTGTAAATGTTGCAAATCAAAAAACAACGTCGAGCGACAATTCTATTTTGCAATAATAATAAGTAGTGGTGAATGAAAATTTCGTATTTTGAAAATTGTTTACATTAATTTTTTTTTGTCCTTTTGCGAAACTTGATCATTTCCGACTATTTTGCTGCTGTCCAATGCAACCGCACCCATGTGACTGATGTGATTATTGCTTTCGATCACACCTTGCGTCAATGATTGATTTGCACTGCAGTATCCATTGACAATTTGGTGATTATAAAAAAAAAAGTACAAAAACTCGACAATTGCTTAAGCTGGTAATGGTTTGGAAAAACAATACTAAATTTGATAATTTTGAAATGATAATTTGTTGGTTATTTTATTATTTTGTGTAAACACGACAGAAACAGACAGACAGACAAAACTATTGAAACGGTGAAAGTAAGCAAGTAAGTAATGATATGCATGTATAAGAGAAGATGCACAGGGACGGACGACCGTGACCATCGTGTTTAAGCTGTGAAAATCGATCGACGCCAATGTCGGCTAGCGACCCTGTGTGTAAATTGGGTCAGTAATGGTGAATGGACCAGAAACGTTATGCAGCAGCTTTTTCCACTACTGCTGCTGATGACGACCAGAGAGAGAGATGCATGCATGCATACATACATACATACACAGAGAGTGTGAAACTTGTGGAACAACAGGTTTCAACAGTGCGACCGTTTTTATTGAAATGCAGCCGTTTGCAATGTGAAAACATTCGTCAGACGCAAATAAGCGACGGTGACGTATGCTGAATCTTTTCATTTCAAATTCCTTCAACAACATAATATTTGACCGAGAAAAATTTTCATTCACACTTGCTGCAATCGATTTCAACAAGATCCTTCTTCTTCTTCAATGGGCAAAAGTGTTGTTGTAGTAGTAGTTGTTGTGATCTGCATCATTCGATCGGTCGGTCTAGCCTCTTTTCAAAAAGTCATCTCATCACATGCCAAGCATCACTGGATGTAAACAAAATTTTCCAAAAATACAAAAAACTATGAAATGGATAAATTTATTCGTCTAGATGCTTTTTTTTCTACGGTTTTTTTCTTTTCATCGTGTATATGTGATGGAAAATGAAGAAAAAAGTAACTTCGCACGTTTGCCTCGACATAAATTTTTCTTTTCTTCAATTGATGATGAGGAGAAACGTCGTGATGACGTGATTTGCATTTTGAGTTCAGGTTGTTCATTTATTTATTTCTTTTTTTTTGCTCGACTTTTGAGAAGCAGACGCTTGGCATCATCATCGTCGTCGTCTGCTCAACGTCATCGATCAAATTCAAGAGTGTTACAAGAATTGAATTGCACCTAAAAGTTGATCAAAAGGCCACCAGATCGATTGTCTTGTTTTGTTTCATCATTGATTCGATTGCATTTGCATTGATGCAATCTTTTCATCCTCTTTTCACACTTGCAGACCACAATTGACTTCAACAACAAATATAGATATTTCTGTTCGTTCAATTGAGAGTCATAATTTTCAAATGTGTTCTTTATTTTTTCTTTTTATAATTTCAACACAACTGCACAAACTTGGCCTCGGTTTTTTCAGTGAAAACTAACGAAAAAAAAGTGCAACTTGTTCTTACCAGATTACTGTATTATACAGTATTTCAAAATGAGGTACTTGATTTTTTGAAAATGTTGTGTGGCACATTTTTTGCACTTTTTCAACAGAAATGAATCAACTTCAAACAGTAAATTGCGCGTGTGTCAACAGAACGAAAAGTTCACAAATTTTTTTTTTATTTGCAAATGGAACTTGATGGATTGAATTTCAAAAAAAAGCAGTAAACTGAAATTAATCTTCCTTATTACTTTTATGGCACGGTGCAGTGTGTTGGAATGCACAAATCATTTGACCGTATGATTGATTGAGAAAAATAATGATTGAAACAGACCAAAAAAAACCACTGACATCATTGCAGTGACGTGGAAATAGTTTTCTCTTTGATACAATTGATGTTTGGCAAAAATTGTTACATTGACAATATTTGTCAAATAATTACGCTCAGTATTTTATTAATGAGAATTGCAATTTTCGACGTTGTTTTTTTAATAATTTGAACAAAAAAAATTGACAAGCGGGTTTCTTCTTTTTCTTTTTTTTTAATGACGATCCAAAATGAAAACAACCAGTAGATATTAATATTATGATTATTAAATATAAGTATCAAATGCGGCCTGCGTCAAATGATGAGTGACGAACTGAATGACGAATGAGAAGGAAAAAAAAAATTTCTTTTCCACATACATACTACTCTTCTACTGAATGCTGCTGCTAGTGTTGATTGGGATTTACTGGCGGCAGTAGTTGAACGTGGTCACCATAATCTACGGTTGCTCATCTGAGCGCAGAGCACACTGCCATCGACTAGCTAGCTGGCTGGCTGGCTGGCTGTTTGGCTTTTGGTGCTTGGTGTTCAATCGATGAGAGTCACAATTGTTGCAAAAATTGCACTGCAGATTTCTTTCCAAAGCAAGCAAGCAAAAGCGATTTTTGAGCATTTTTGAAGCCTGCCTTGAAGCGCGTAGAGGCGCGTTGGTTGAAGCAAGCGGCTTCTGTCGGTTGGTCAGCCGGGCAATTTAGGCGCCAGTTTGGCGCATTGTTCGCATAGCTGGTCGCGTTGCAGCCGTTCAGCTGACTGATCAAACGTTTCTGACGTCAGCTTGGAACGTCGAATCCCGGCCACGAATGATGCGGGCAGACTGGTGAAAATCGACCAAGAATCCCCCCACCCCTTCCGCTCGCTCCCATCGATCCACAACAGACCGATAGACGTGTTTGAGCTCACCAAAGCAGCATTCCATTCCAAATCCACTTTTCCATCTAGTTCTCTTACCAAACTGGCCATTCTTTCTATTCAAACGTATCTGATTCAATCAATGCATCATCATCATCATTTTCGTGCTCTCTCTTTCCCACGCTATTTCTCTTCTGCATCTGCAATCTGCAAACATTGGGAAATAAAACAACTGCAACAACTTTCATCCATCCATCCATCCATTCATTTATTGTTGTTATACATCTTTTTAATTTAAGTAAATAAAATAAATAAAGTAAAAAGTTTCATATTTTTACAGGCATCAAAATGTGCAAAAGTCAGGTTATATATATATATTCGAATATGTATGCTTATATATTTATTTTTCTGCATGCATATTTTTGATTCAAATTTATGATTTTAAATTTTACATTACATATACAATAGTTGCTTTCGTTGAAAATTTTCACAAACATGCAACAACAAGTATTTTATTTGCTAAAAAGGGGACGGCAGTTTTTGTTTGTTTGTTTCAAAAGCGCGTTATTTAGGGAAGGGGGTAGGGGTTTTTGTATATTTTCACGTCAGCATGTTGCTGACGCGATTCGACCAACGTTGTTGCATCACACTGAACTCTGTTGAATGAATGAATCAATTTGTTTTTGGAAAAAAAAAATTTGTTTCTCAAAGCGAAACAACATTTGATTTTGCAAAATGAAAATTGTGTCTCCACATTGAATTTGCTTGGCGAGAGCTGGAGCATTGATTCTTTCGAGAAATTGAGGGGCAAGGCAGGGGAAACGAGCGAAACGTTGCTTTCAATTTTATCCGCTTTCAGCGTTTAATAAATGAATAAAATTGCATTAAAAGTTAATTAATTGATGGAAATGTTTATTATTTACTTGGTCGTATTACATTTGAGATGACCCTACTACTCATATACAGTGTTGAATGTTGTGCGTTTTGAAATCGATGATTTTGCATTTTTGCAAAACGTTGCAATGTGCAATGCCTTGCAGAAAATTTCCAATATTGAGCAAATTTTTCATTAATGAAATGTGAATATAATTGATCTGCATATTTATTATTTTGCATTTCAATAATAGAAAAGTTTAATAATTTTGCTTATCTGTTTGTATTTGGACAAGAAGATGATTTTGTTTTGGATGTTGTTGTTGCCAAAATGTGACAAAAAATGAAGTGACAAACGAAAGCTGAATAGCTAGCTTCCGGCTAAGCGAAATGCTCGGATGTGGGTTGTTTGTTTTCAGATGTTCATGTTTGCAACGCTGTATTTGTAGAAATAATTTGACGACGCCGGTCTGTCTCCTGCTATATGCATGTATACATACAAGCATTTTATTGAAAATCAAAAGCAAAAAAAATCGTTTACTTTGTACATTAGTATTAGATTTTTGAAATAAGGATTTTTGTTAAAAGATGGAGGAGTGTGATTGAAGTTTAAGAAAGAAGCGACTGACTGACGACGACCGCTTTGCTTTTTGCAAAATGTTGAGCAGCAGCTGCTTGCCGACCAAACGCCAGTAGTGATGATGATGATGATGATGATGCTCTTTATTTCGTTTATTTCTTTCACTGTTGTGTGTGCGTCAGCAACAGCAGCAGAAGCTGCAACAGCAACAGCAGCAGTAGTAGATAGCATAAGAAGTAGCAGAAGCTTTATGCTTGCTTTTCCAGATAGAACAGATGCGTTTTATCACTGCTCCCAGCTTTGTCTACCGCCAACGCCATTTGACGACAATTTTTGCCTCAAGCATGCTTTTGAAACGTTGAATGACATTTTCTGTTGCGAAACTGTTGAATGTCACCTGTATATTTATTCATCTCATCTCATCTCATTTCATTTCATCTCTCTTCTCTTCTCTTCTATATTGCACGTCATTTCATCATTGATCTGTGATTGTGATGATCACCGTTCTCGTGCGAATGAATGAAAATCAAATTTTAATTCTTGACGTGGTGTGTGTGTGTGTGTGTGTGTATGCGCTCGCGCGCGCCTCTCTGTGTGTCTGAAGTGAACAAAAATCAACAAAATTTTCCTTTTAAACTAATTAACAATCATTTATTAATTTGTTTTTCATTTTTTAATAAATATATTAATTAATTTTTTTTATATTTTCTTTACCATCATCTGTTGTACATCATCACTCAATGGTTGTGTCGTGTCAGGTCATAATGTTGATAGTTCTTTTTTTTTATTTTATTTATTCTTTCCTTAATTTCTTCAGTCTATTTAGACTGTGTTCACACATGTACACTATATATATATATATATATATATATATATTTATTTATTTATTTATTTATTTATTTATTTAACTTCTGAACTTTTTTTATTGCTTTCTTTTTATAAAAGCAATTTCCTTTTTTTAATATTTACCATTTTTCTTTTTCAGAACTGTGCACACTGTTGGACGACACCTCTTATCATACCTCCTCCTTGCACGATGAATCTCATCAGTTGATTTCATATCTGGTAAATATGATTTTTTTTTTCTTTTTTTTTGTTTTGTTTTGGAGGAAATTTCTTACTTCTATTTCGTGCTTTTCTGTGATAATTTCCAAAGCAAAGTCTAATGCTAGCTTGAATAATTCATTTGTACAACAAGATGGCAAACTTGTATGAATTTCAAATTCAACTTTTCTCTTGGTCAAGGTTGAGGGGTATGGGAAAGGATTGGCAGATGATGATGAATTTAGCCAATATTGCTTCAAGTAATCAAAAACTATAATTGTTCCACTTGCTTGCAATTTTGATATATTTAGCTGCATCAATAGTCGAAGTCAAAGTTAAAAATTTGGTAATGTAGTTTGATTTTTCACATCTAGTGCATTGACAGAATGTGTGTAGAGAGAATTGTGATTGCATTATTAAACTGTAATGACAATTGCAAATAAATACAGAGATGCTTGTTCAAAGAATTTAATGACAACATCTTTCCTCTGGGGATATTCTTTTTTGATTCCAAATCACGTATTGAATAGTGACGTCAGTTGCTTTTTTTGTTAAAAAAAAGATTTCAACACCTTCCTCGCAGATTGTTGGAGAAAATTATTATTGCTTTTCTTATGTTTTTTTCTCTTTTATGCCAACACTGCACTGGAGCTATTGCAACACTTATGAAAATCATACCGCGTGACGTGGAAATTGTACCCTCATCCCACCCCCACCCCACCCTACTCCTCATTTTTCCCCCAAAATGACAACTTTGAAAGATTGCAAAAATTGGAAGGGGGGAAGCGTTTTTGAAACATAATTTTCCACATATTCCGCCCTATTGACAATTCAATTATGAAATGCAGTGTGATTTGAACAAGCAGGTTGGACAGACATTTCACTTTCGCATAGCTGGTTATTATTCATTTCTCTCTTCAATCACGCGATACTATTTATGTTTTTTTTTTAATTTTGGCCATGCGTTCATTATTAAAAGTGTAAAATGAGCAGTTAGTTATATATGTATATATATATTTTTTTTCTTCCTCTCTGCTGAACTTGGAATTTTTATTTGTTGAAAAAAAGAGAAATTTATTACAATTCACACATGGCCTGTGACAGTTGGTTAGTTGAGACTGTTGAATGAATGATGAATTTCTTTTTGCCCATTTGCACAAATCGTTTTCTTTTCACATGTGTTAAAATCAATAAATTCTTATAAACGCTTGTTCATCTGCTTGGGGAATGTGATTTTTTTTTCTTTTAGCTTTTCTTGAGAATTATTTCATATTTATTGTTCAGTTGATTTTTTCCAAATGCAATTTAAATATTATTACTTTTTTTTTGTGTATCTTTATATGCATTTACTGGACCGTGCGATCATATATGCACGCATGTATCATTTGTATATTGTATCGGATAATGTGGATCTGTTTGTGAAATGTGACACTGCCAGGGGTAATTTCTTTCTTTTATATTTCTTTGATTTGTAAATTTTATTGCAACAAATGCATTGTACAAAATGAAACAGATTTCAATGATATATATCTATCTATTATGAATATATATAATTATTTATGAACAATAAATAAATAAATAAATAAATAAATAGAAAAAAAACTTTTGACCCTTTTGAAAAGAGAAAAAATAGATATTAATTGAACGTGTCATTTGAAAAGGAATGCTTACGTGCGCTGACAGCTTGCTTATCTTCGAGTAGAATGCATCGCATCGTTCCGCATGGATCAATGCAGTTGACTACTTTTGACAGTTGGTGAACAGAAAACGGAAAGCGAATTTCCATTTTCTTCTTCTTCATCATCACATTTTCTGTGTCTGTCTGTCTGTTTGGGTGTCTCTCTGTGAGTGTGTATGTTTTATTTAATAATTTTTCATTTTTATCAATAATTTTTCTGCATTTTATCAAAGTTATTGTGTTGTTCACTGGTAAGCACTTGGATTTAGCATTGCATGTTTTTATTCAAAAATAAAAAACAAACAACTTTGCATAATTGACTTTTTCCAAGATATATACATAGATCGGTAGTATTGTGACTAAGTTTTTTTCTCAATCTTTAAAATAAATTAGCTAAAACAGAAGCTGTTGAAAGCAAATTATTCATGATGTGATATTTGATGTTTGTATTTAATAAATTTATGATTTTCAAATATTGTTGCAAAGAAGACTGGAGAGAATTGTGATTTTTTTTTAAAAAAATAATAAATTTAAAAGAAACGTTGCTAATTGGTAGTCAACAAAAACAATTTAAAAAAATTGAAATTTTACTAATTATTATTATTATCATTGTGAACTATATGCTTTTTTTCTCTTAAAGTTGTTTTAAACTATTCGTTTCCACTGTTGTTGTCGTTATTATTCAAATATTGATCTAGACGTTCTTTTTTATCTGAGCTAAAAGCCGTAAGCGTCGCTATGCTTTTATGGCTCTCTCTCTCTCTCTCGCTTGCTTTCTCTCTTCAGCCACGGGACGTCATTTGTCAAAAAAACTGGCAGCGGTTGGTTCCATTTTATCTTTTTTGTCAAATTCAATTTATTCACCGGTGATATACCTCAGAAAAAAAGCAATAATAATAATTTATTGGAAAATTATCACTACACATGCAGGAAAAATTTTGTTGTTTTGGGAAACAAAAAATTGTGTTTTCACATATTAATTATTATTATTATTGTTGTTTGACAAATATGTTCATCGATAATATTGCTGATGCGTGGCAGAGAATGAATATTCAACGTTTAATTAGACGTTCTTTTCTTTTTTTGTTTGTTTGTTTGTTTGTGTTTGTTGAGATTTTTTCCCTCACCGATTACGCAACACTTTTTTTATTGTTTGTTTTCATCGCTAAGTGGGAGTGGGAGGAGGAGATGAAGGAAAAAAATGCAAATGATGAAAATTAAGGAGTGGCAAAGAAAATCTCACACCTCCAATTGACGACGACATTTGGCAGAATAGATTTGTCGATTTGATTGGTGGAATTGGGGAGGCGGGTTGAAGGTTGGGAATGTCGCTTTTTTTTTCTTCAGATAAGCTTTTCTCAGATCGTTTGTTGACATTGAAAAGCGTCATACATAATTATTTATTTTTATCACATCATCATCATTTTCTTTGACACGTCATCAGGGTCACCAACAGTTGTGCAGAATGTGTGGAAATCATTTGCCCTATAGAAGAAGCTTGTCATATTTATCCACCAAATCTGCCAAGCAGAGCGCGCAATTTTGTTCAAATTTTCATATATTTATTGTCAAGAAGAAATGCGATGAAGCTATTTTATTATTATTATTATTATTAATTTGACCGGTTTTTGTGGATGCAATTTTTCCGCTCATTTCCTGCTTTGCTGTTGAGAGAAACTGTTATTTTTGTCGCCTATTTTGATTCTTATCATCACAGCACGGTGAATAAATTTGATGAACAAAATTTGCAATTCAATCACTAGGGCGGCAATTCTGTTGTTGAGCTCAGCTTATAGCAGCTATACAGCTGTGGCTATTTTGTATTTTTTTTTCTGCTTCTCATTGCTATTACAAGGGTGAGATGATGATGATGAGAGAGAGAGAAAAAAAAGCAAATAAACAACAACGTTTTGTTTGTTTGTTATTTGTGTTGCTGTTTTTTGCTTTAATAAATGTTTCAGCGTTGCGTATCTGCTGCTGTGGCAGACATTTCCAATTGACGACATCTTTTCACATAAATGCGCAATATGAATGTTTAATAAATGCAAAATGACGTAACCAACTTTGTACAACGCAGATTGATGATGATCTATCGACTCCGGCTAGTTGTTTGTTTCTTTTGTTTGTCGCTTGTTTTATTAATATTCTTCTTCTGAATATGATGATAATGTTGCTCTTTGCTTTTTCTCAGCTCTTTTTCATAATGGCAATTGCAGCAGTTCTAGCTAGTTGCTGAAGCGAACTTGTTGCTTTTGATCATGTGTCCTATAGAGAGAGGAAGAGAGATATGAGGGGTAGAGGGGAGGGGGAGAAATCAATAAAACGTTTCAACGATCAGATTTGTTTATTGATAGCCAAACATTGACAACAGTTTTTTTACAATATTATTTACACTTTCAATTTCACAATACAGAAAAAGATTAAAACAAGAAGAAGAATAAGACAAAAAAAAACTAATCATAAATTAAAATTATCGAATTGGACTTTGCAGCTTTTTTTCTCTTGCCCGAAGCTATTTATTTTTGCAATTGTATATTGTCGCCATGGAGTCTGTCGTCTACATTATGGAGTGTTTGTGCAATTCTTCTTCTTCGACGTGTCGTTTATTGCTCCAGTTGGCTGGCTCTCAGCGACGTTGATGACGCGACAATCGACTACGTCGACGGTGATCATTTTTCTGCAATCAAATTTTGGTGACACAAAATTGAAACGGAACAATTCTGACGTCACTGCTTTTTCTCTCTCTCTTTATGTCTCTCTATTTTCATTCTTTTTTTTCATTATTCAAACATATTGACAAAAAAATATTAATTACGTAAAGAAATGTAGAGAGATGATGCAGGTGTACGGTGAGGCTTTAAAATTATAAAGTCGCACGTGAAAATGCTGCTTGCAACAGACACTGCGTTGCAGCTATCCGGGTGAGGGACTTTTTCGACTGGCATAGTGGAGTGGAGGGGTAGGGGTAGAGAGGCAGAGAGGTAGAGGAAGAGGTGGAAAATAAGAATAAGATTATTTTTTCTTTGGTATGCTTGTTGTTTGTTTGTTTGTTTTTCAAATTCAAGAAAGCCGAACGAGTGTGAAAAAAGCTTTTTATATATGCTTTTTTGCTATAGTTAGTTAGTTAATTTTGCGTTGAAAAAAAAAACTTGTTTCTCCTCTGTGATGTCACAATGAACATGACGTCATCGACAGGTTGTTTGATGGCTTGATTTGTTCGTTGGAAGCTGTCTTTTGCAATTGTACTTGTTTGCAAGTGTGTATCCGGCTTTGTTTCAGACCGTCTGTTCGGCAAAGGTGAAAAAGTGGAAAATACAAAACCAAAACAAAGCCATCAACGAGCATGAGTTCGTTGGCGCTTGTTCTGGCGGCGGACCAAGAAGCGGATTGTCAGAATCGAATTTTGGTCGACGTGGCACCCGTGGTTGGAAGTGGAACCTCGTCGTCGACCGTGGAAACGGCCTCCGTCGATGGTCGGGGTGCCTTCCTGACTCGACAGAATAGCCTAGGCGAACAAGGGGACACGTTCAACGCCGCCGCCGCCGCCGCCCTCTACTCTCAGTACGCGGTCATTCAGCAACAGTACACGGCAGCTTTGGCAGCGGTGGCCCGAGCAGCTGCTGCCGCCGCCGCCGCGGCTTCACGGTCCAATTCCACTGCTGGGACAGTTGCTAGCTGTTTGACGCCTTCGATGCCGTACCCGTATTTGATGGCCACTGCGCAACAATTTGTCTCCAATTTATCCCCCTCAACGGTCAGCACAACCGCCACCGCTGCTACTGCTACTGCTACTGCTGCTAGTGATAGTGTTGTAATTGAAAATTCCTCTGCGAAACGAAAACGTTCATTAACTGGTCGATTATCGTCAAACAATACCGGTGATTCATCTACATTGAATGAACAACAACAACAACAGCCTTCTTCATCTTCATCTTCTTCTTCAGTTTGTTGCCTTTTACTTCAATCTAGATCAACTACAACAAGCAACAACAACATTACTACTACTACTACTAGTGCTAATAATAATAATAATAATAATAATAGCAATAGTTGTGTGGAAAAAATTTTTTCAACTGCAGGTAGAGAATCACCTGCTATGGGTGCAACTCGTGTCAATCATAAAGCTGTTGAAGAGCACATTTCGAGATTGATCAGCGAAAATGAAGCGCTGCTTGAACCGTCGCCAGTATTGTTGAAACGTCGCTCTTATACCAGGCAGCATTTCGGCTCTTTTGACCAAGGATCATCAACTGGTGGTCATCGGAACATAAGTGCCAATGTCGCTGTATGCTCTGCAAAGCAGCAGAAGGGTTATTCTTCAAACAGCAGCAACAACAACAACAACAACAACAATAGCAATTGCAACGCAATGTCAAACGTGAAAACTATGCGAAGTCAGTCGCTGGTCGATGCTGAACTGTTGTTGAGCACGTTCAAGAGAAAAACCACACCTTCACCCGACCTGCACCGTGGACTTCTTCATCGTTCGAGTGTGGACTGTGGTCGTTTGCGGAACCGCACCACGTCCAACGACACGGGCTCGTTGTCGCCGAGGTCCGCCTCCGTCGAAGCAGTGCATCAAGTCAGCACTGGCAAGCAAGGCTCTGCACCTTGTGCTTACTGTTCTGTCGGGTTCCGAAACGTCGACGCTTGCAAAGCGCACGAAATTCGATGCGCCCAGCGACCATCTTTATCTGCTAACGAGTCACCACCGGCTGCAATCGTTGAAGCATCATCCCCTTCTTCCTCCTGCTCCTTTAGCTGCTGCTCCTCCAACTCCTTCACTTCTTCTTCATCTTCCTCTTCTTCTTGCTCAGCCAACTCGTCATCACCGTCGTCGTCCAACGTTATTTTCGCCTTGCAATTTGGCACTTCGATTACGAGTGCAATGCAACCGTATTGCAACACGGTCAGGGTGCCAAAGTTGCTCGATTTGGAGCCGATGCGTTCGTCACAGAATCAACCGTCGCTGATAACGCAGAGCACGTTTTGTACGGTTCGTCGTCGGCCGGTGCCGCAGCAGAAATTAGCAATTGCTCGCCAATCAATCTGGCTGGACGGTATCCCGCAGTCCAACGTGAACATCTCGACGACCGGCGACGACACTGAACGCCGAACCGACGCCCACTTCAACATCTTGCTCATGGGTTGCTATCGGTTGCAAAAGCTCCACCACATGCCGTTGCTCTGCTACACTACCGCCGTGCAAGAATTGGCTCACTCGATGCGCATGACTCACAGCAGTTATTGGAAATATTCGAAAAAGTTGCGCAAATTATCCAAACTGGACAATGCACCACCAACAACAGCAATTGCCATCATCAACAACAGCAATACCACTGCAAGTAATACTAATAATAATAATTGCACCTCGTTGGTTGTACAACTGAAAGTGGATCAATGTCGACAACAAAATTCAGAAAAGAACGTTAATACATCTAGCGGCTGTACAAGTTCCTCCTCCTCTTGGCAGAGATCGTCAATTCACGATGAAACTTGCCAACGGAATCAGAACTTGTCTTCGGGATACAAAAAAGGGCGTGGCAGAGGTCGGTATGTTTGCGAGCGATGTGGCATTCGATGCAAAAAGCCGAGCGTGTTGAAAAAGCATTTCCGTTGCCACCTCGACATTCGACCTTATTCTTGTCCGTTGTGCATGTTCAGCTTCAAATCCAAAGGCAACTTGACCAAACACATGAAATCCAAAGCTCATTCACGTCGCAGCAGTCAACAAGCTTTAACTGCCGTACTCAACTCCTCCTCCACTACAACAAGTAGCGTTGTATTGTCCTCGTCGTCGTTGTCATCAACAATACCAACAACCTCGACAGCGTCATTAATAATAGCACTAGCAGCAGGGGTCCAACCTGCAACAACATCCACAATTGATCAGGTTTGTTGTTGAGAAGCTTTTTTTTTTGTTTATTAGCTAAGTTTTTTGCTTGTTTTGCAGATTCAAAAAATCAACGTGGAGCAGCAGCAATTTACCAAAAGCGATGAGGAAACAAGTTCTGCTTCTGAAATGGAAGATTTCTATTACAATGATTGGTAAGTTGTTCAAATTTTCTAATTTTATTCAAATTATCTGGCCGTTCTTCTTCGTATTCACTTTTTCATTTTTGTTACAATTTTCAACTAGCATTTATTTGCTAAAGGCTAGCTGGCTAGTTAGCTCTCTTGACTGAATGACAAACAACAACGTGCAACAATTGCACAAGCTCACAGAGTGTTCTTTTTTGTATTTCTTTTTTTTTGATGTCATTTTTTTGGCAGCAAAGGTTTGGTCCAAAGCGGTCCCACTTTTCACCGCGTTTTCTTAACTGAGTTTGTAGGAAGAGAGAAATCGTTCTGTTGATAACTGGGATTCTCTGTTATTTCTTACTTGCTAAAAGTGAAGCTTTCACTTTAGTCAATAAATGAGAAAGGTCATTAATGACGTGAAGTTAAAAATCACATTGCAAAACAATAAAAATATTTTCCATTTTTTGCATCTAATTGCATGAGATTGAATTTTTTGGAAATTCATATTACTACTTTATACACATTTTCTGTATGCAAGGCAAGGTGCATATTATTGAAGTTTTGAAGTTGTCAAAAATTTTTCCAACACGATTGCAAAATCATTTTATACAACGGCAAGCAGCTGCACGCGGTGAAAAGTGGGACCCGCTCTGGACCATCCCGGCAGCAAATTTCAAAGCGTGTGTTTGTTTTTTGTTAGAAAATGAGATATGATAAAAATTATTCGCATGTAAATAGGCATGTAAGAGACATTATGAATAAAGAAAATGCTAATTTTTTTTTGTTTTGTTTAATTTAATTGCAATTATTATTCTTATTATTGTGAAGCTTCTCTGTTTTCCATCTCTATACCAGCCTGTATGATGATGATCAGTGAATGAATAGCATTTTTAATGACTTTTTACACATATCGATGTTGTATGGAAAATAATATGATAATTGAACAAAGTGAAAAATAGATAATATATTTATTACTTCTGCAATTGTTCTAGTTGGTGTTATTTTTTTAATACATTTTTTTTTATTTTTCCAACGTGTGATATTTTCGTGCTTGAACTTTGAAAATAAAAAAAAGCATTCGCAATACAGTATGAAATTTCATTCTTTTCATATGAATGTTTTTAAATTTACTTAATCTTAATTTGATATTTTTTAGAAATTATTTTGCGTTTTGTTTTTTTTTTATTTTTTTTGGGGGAAAATTTTTGAAGCATATTCAAATATTGTTGTTGATGAATTGAATTTGGCAGGTGCTCTTTCATAAAAGAAATATTTACCTTGAAAAGATGATGCAAATGTATTCATATCAAATTTATTTTAAAATTATCTGAATAAATAAATAATTAATTAAATATTATATACACGTGCAATATGTGGTATTCATAAAATATATGTGTGTGTGCGTGTGTGAGTCATGTTGACATTACATCTTGATAATCATAAAATGACAAAGGTCATTTGATTTTACTGTAGATTTGTGAAAGTTTGCAAAATGTTGATGAAGTAGTGGTTGAGAAGGTTTTTAGTCATCATTGTAAGCCAGATTGTTTTTCAAATGTGATCATTTGGTTATTCATGTTGGACGTTGCACTCGAGATGAATGTTTGTATGCGATTTGTTTCTGTGTCCAAGTATGTACATGTTGTTTGCTGATCGCCTGCAACAGATCTGTTTTTTCATGTGATTTATATAGATTGTTTTTGGATGAAATTGCAATTAAGCAATGTCCCTTTAATTACTTTCAATGTTAATTTTTCAGTTATTTTATAAAATGTTTTTTTATTGATTCAGAAAATGACAGAAATCGGGCCCATTTCAAGTTTTAGTTGTTCCTTGTTATATATATATTTGGAATAGAGTATTTTGTTCGATTTATCGAATTCATTAGTTAATTAATTCATTTAAGAGAAGATGTTAGCTTTGTTAATTGTTTATGTTCAGTTGTCTGCCAAGTTTCAGAGTTGGTCATCTTTTGAAATTTTGAATGGTGTATTAGTCTTTTGGAAATTACTGAACTGATTATCATTTTCTGTTAATTTTTTTTAATAAAGTCTTTTTTACTTTCAGGAAAAACGGCGCAATTGACACTTCAAATCGCTTACGTTATTTCAAGCAGGGTAAGTCGAATAATGATGTTGTTGCTCGTGCATAATATTTTTTTGTTTGTTGCCTTTTCCACACTGTGGAAATTATAATATATATATATATGTGTGTGATGGTGTTCTTTTTTATAATATTTTTTTTTATTATAAGGATGTCGATCTCACACTCCGTCAGAGTTGGCAGCTTATTCGGAAGACGATGACGAAGAGCCGGAGCGATGCAGCAGTGCGCCTTTGTTGCTCCGACGTAACGTTGCATCCGGTGACCACTGCCCCGACAAAACGGCAGACTCGAGCGACGACGCTGTCTCGTCCGGCGAGCTGGCGCCGAACTGCGACCTGGCCGCCGGCAATTGTGCAGCATTATCTGACGACGCCAACAACAGCAAGCAGTTGATGAACGAGCAGCAGACCCCGGCGTTGGATGAAGCTGAACAGCAGCGGCAGGATGTGCTGCTTGCCGAAAAGGAGAATGAGAGTATCGTGGCCGCTGTCGCCGCGGCCGCCGCCTGTGCGGCGCCGGTTCGCCCAGACCAAAACGGCGGCTCCGGTGGGTTGGCGCCGGTGCCAGCGGCCGGGAGCTGTGCTTTGGCCAACGATTTCGACAAGTTCTACTCGAGCATGACCGCCGAGGGTCGGCTGCAGTGTCCAATCTGCGGCAAGCGGTTCAACAAGTACGGCTTGTTGAGGTTGCACGAAAACGTGCACGCCTTTGAACAGTCCAACCGCAAAGCACGTCATGATCTGAAGTGTCCCGAGTGCCACTGCGGCTTCCGCTCTCGCGCGCTCTTGCACAAGCACATGCTGAACGCGCATCCTGTCGACAGTCACCAGCAGCAGTCGTCGTCGACGGTCAAGCTAACAATGAACCACAATGAACAGCGTGTGAACCATTGCGGTCTGAACGGCCATCACTACCACCAGTCCACCACGGCCGCCGACAATGGTGACAAGCGGCCCGCGGCGGTCGATTCACCGCCAGATGGCGCGCAATGGTCGACAACGGCAAGGCGACATGCCGTGGTCAACGCCAGCGTCTGCAATCCCAGACCGTTCCAGTGCGCCGACTGCGACAGCGCGTTCCGCATTCACGGCCACTTGGCCAAGCATCTGCGCTCCAAGTTGCACATCATGAAGTTGGAGTCGGTGGGCAAGCTGCCGGTTGGCACGTTTGCTAGAATCGAAGAGCTCGGCGTGCACAGTTTCCACGACATGGACACGAGCAGCAGTGAAAACGCGTTGCGCAGCTTGTTGCGCATTTTGGCCAACAACACCGACAGCAGTAGCCAGGAACAGCGGAATCAGCAGCAGCAACAACAGTCAGACACCACCAAAGCGGTCGGCAAGTGTCGTCTGGGCACCGCCCCCGCAACGACGGCACTGGCAAAGATGACCAACAGCGGCGGTGTTGTCGTGGCTTCGGTCACTGCGGAAGTTGGCGATGACGACGGTGACAACGACGACGACGACGACGAACCGTTGATCGACGTCGAAGGACCACCACCACCACCACCACAGCCGTCCAACGAGAAGCAGTCGAAGGTTGCGAGCCCGAATCCGCCCGAGCCGGTCGGCAATATGAAAATGACCCGCGAGTTGCCATCGCAGCCGGGTAGGTCGGTGGTCGCGGGCCTCTGGGTTCCGCCGACCAGCGATCAGTTGATCTCAGCCGCGGCCGTTGTTTCTTGCAGAACGGCCGCGGACCACGCCGGCGCCGCCCCTGCTGCCGTCCCGGTCGACACCACCGTCGCGGCGTCTTCGTTCTTCTTCTCCTCATCTTGCTCGTCATCCTCGTCCTCGTCTTGCTCGTCGACGTTCAACGATCACGCCGTGGTCGATTCGGCCAGCAGCAGCAAATCGCTGGACAACGCCCACTTGTTGGGCAATGCTGAAATTTGCTGCGACTGGTGCCAGGTTTGTTTCCCGTCGGCTGTGGATTTGGAAGTGCACATGCACACTGACCATATTCTCATGCGCGACGGCAGAGATTACCGTTGCACGCTGGCCAACTGCGACAAAATCTACCCGAACATGGACTGCCTGCGTCAGCACGTCAAGCTTCATTTTGTCGCCGGCGGCGAGCAGTTGGCAACGGCGGCCGACTTGACCACTGACTATCCACGTCGCCACTATCACCACCAACAGCAACAGCAGCAGCAGCAGCCGACGGCCACTGCCGCTGTCCTGCCGCCGTCGTCGTTGAAGCCGACCCCGCCCAAGCGCAATCGTCGAACTGGCCACAACAACAGCAGCAACAGGATGCTTGACCAGCAGCAGCAGCAGCAACAGCAACAACAACACCGGTCCAACGAAAACTACCACAGAACGACGGTGAATTATTCGAACAAGGATAACGCAGGCGGCAATGGGGTTGTTGTTTTAATTCACGGTGGTCAAATGCAGAACCGAAGCACCAGCACCAACACCAGCAACAGCAACAGCAATTGCATCTCGTCGCCAACCAGCGATTCCGAGGCAAGTCGTAGCAGCGCTCTTAGCCGTTCTTGTGGAAGTCCAGCGGCGAGCCCTGTTGTGCCGGAATCATCTTCTGCCTGCACTGTCGGGGTCTGCATCCCGACGGATCTGCCTTTGGAAGCCGGTCGAAGTGGCGTTTCTGTGTCGAACAGTGCCACTGCTGCTTCGGTTCGTCGATGCTCGTCATTGAAACGCCGGAGTAGCTTGATCACGACGACCAGTGCAACGAGCAGCGGCAGCAACAGCGGCTGCAGCACACCGCTCTCCTCGGCTACGGTGCACTGTGGCACCAGTCCTCTCGTTGGCAAACGAGCTCGAATATGCTCAGGCGGCATATCTGACCCGACCACCACCACAACCAACAACAACAACAGCAGCTTCAACAATGTTGTCGAACAAAAAAAGGTAAACCAATTATGATTCTCTCTCTTTAATATATATTTTTTTTTTCAATTTTTCATTTTCAGTTATTGACATCAAAAATACAACAACAACAACAAGCATTTGATTTACAAGCTACACCGTCTTTGTCATCTGTACCATCGTGCAGTGCTTTTTTGCCAGTTTCAAGTTCACTGCAGCATTTCGCTTGGAATCAGCCAATTTCACCGCATCTCGGCTTGACCGGCGCTAACAATCATCCGTTGCTGTTCGCCGGCCGGGAACTTCTCGTACCGCAGCCCCACGGCCTGGTGACCGGTGGTGCGCCTTCGATGCCAGTGCCGGCGCCGGGCTTTTCGCCGCTTCATTTTTCTCACTTCTACGACCAACTCTGGGCTGCGTCGGTTCTGAACGCTGTGCAAAATTACGCCGGTCTGGCGGCGGCTGCTGCCACTCCGATCTCACCGACCGTGGTTGCCGCCGCCGCCGCCGCTGCTGCTGCCACTGCAACTTGTGGTGTTGCTAGCAGCAGTAGCAGTATCAGCAGCAGCAACTGCACTACCACTACCACCACTACCAACAACAACAACTTGTTGGTTTGTTTCATCTGTTGTAAACAGTGCTCGAACGTGATCGACCTCCAGGAGCACATGCTTGGCCATTCGCAGCCACGCCCTTACGTCTGCGAGTTCTGTGACGCTGGTTTCACCAGCATCCGAGCCTTGCAAGCACACAGACCTTGCCGCTTGCAAAACGTCAGGCCGATGAACTAAAAATTCCAAAGGTGAAATATGCGCAATATACGAACAAGAACCTCTTTTTTGTCTTCAATCTCTTTATATACATATATATTCGTACGTATGCATGTTTGCTTGTTTGTTTGTTTGTGTGTGTGTGTGTTTACGCATGCTTGTGTTTTTTTTTTTGGTATTCTCGTCTGCATTTCACTCTGGTACTGATTTTATTTTATTTTTTGCTTATTTACACTTCCACAACATTGCCTCTTTCGCTTCCTCTGTTTTTCACTTGCCTCTCTCATTCTCTTTTTTTTCTCAAGCTCTGCTGCTACATATAGATCAGCCGGTTCTTTTTTTTTGAACAACAAACAACTATACTATTTATTAATATTAATATACTGCTGCTGCTGCTGCTACTGCTACTGTTGATTGTTGTAAAGTGCTCTTCGGTGCAACACATTCTGTAAACACACGCAGTGTGTACACATCTTTTGCCAAAGATGCGCTCGCCCTCCTTTATCTCTGTTAAACTACTACGTGTTTCTTTATTTTTTTTTAAATTTGTTTGTTGACTGTTTTTTTCCTTTTTAATAAAGTAATACGGTTGTTATTACATTGGATCTGACTGAAGAAAATGAAGCGAAAAAAAAAGTCATTCAATTATTCATTTTTATTCATATTCATCATCACCATTCAGCGACAGCTCAAAAATCGAACAGTCCACCCATTCCTTCTTCTTCATCAGATTCTTCTTCTACTTTCTCTTCTTTCTTACTGGATGAATCTTCTTTTGCTGCTTTTGAATCAGCCGCCGCTGCTGCTGCCGGAGCTGCGGCTACGGCAAACTTGCTCGGATCAGCCAAATATTCTTTCAACTGGAAAATATATTTTTTTTTAATATTCATTTATGAATAACACAACTGCTGCTCACTTTTTCTGCTTCTTTGAATGTGATGTCAGTGACCGCAGCGATGGACAGCAAGTTCTTGAAAGCGTTGGCTATCATGTGCGGTGCACTAGCGGCTGTTGGATAGTTGATTGCCAACGACAAACTGGCAATATGACGAATGCCCTGATGTGAAAAAAATTCTCTTTTAATCAATTACAATATCAATTGATAATTTATGCAATCTCTCTCACCTCTTGAACTTTACCCAACAAAAAATCTGAAGTTATGTCCAGAACTGATGGATCGTAAACACTTCCGGAATCATAGACTAAAATTTAGATGAAAAAAAAAAGTAAAACCACTTCAAAAAATGCTATTCATTCTAAAAATTATTCAACAAACCTTTCTTTATAACTAAGCCATAACTGAATGGTAGAATGTTCAACATGTTAAGCAAAGCAGCTTCGCTTGCGCCAACTTTTTCGTTCTCTTTGATCAAATGTACATCATTCTAAAATAGATATATATATATATATGAATACAAGTAATACACGAAAGAGATGATAATTTACCAGAATTTCTATAGTGCCCTTAGAAATTTTCGTTGGAATATTCAAAGCTTGAAAGAAAGACGTTTTCTCAGGTCCCAATCCTGTGTTCTGTGCCGGCAGTCGTACATCAATTGGCGCTACAATTCCAGCTTTAGCCGGTGCAGCTACCTGAAACATAAATTATTCCAATCCAACGATGCATGAAACAAAAAGAAAAACAAACCTTTTTCGCAATTATAGCATCACGCACGTCGGCAAGATCTTCATTGGTGAAAACAAATCCCACATTCCCAACAATATGATGGATCAAACTTGAGAACATTTCAAACTGAATTCACAAATCACTTTCAAAGTGAACCAACCATCTTACCATTCTAAATCTGGATTCTTTGGCAAATAACCACGAATTGCTTTTCGAATCATCGTGTTTTTGCCCATTAACAATTCGGCCCGACCACGCAAGGAAATGCGAATCTGCTGCATCTGGTTGGAACCGACGTTGTCCACGCCCACAATAAAGCATTTTGGATATTCTTCCAAAAATTTCTAAATTTGCAAACAACACTTCAACGACAATTATCAAAAATGAATCAACTTCTTTCAGCTAATAACAGATGCACCTCGTACAAATTACAAATAAAAAACCGAAAAGTTTGATTCAACTTGCCATTTAAAACATCAAAATAGTTATAAATATAATTCGAAACGTTAAAAAAATTAGAAAACATTATTACCACAAGCTTAAGAAAATAGTTTGACTTCCAAGTTGTTTTGTCTTCCCTGCCCATCTTAGTGATTCAAGGATGTCCAGTCGGTTTAAAGACAAAAATATCTAAAATATATCGCTATATCACAACGCTGTAGTACGACTTTTGCATACAATGAACAAATAATACGATATTAACAGAAAATTACTTGTGACACGTTATCTACAGTAATACTAAAATAATGATGTTTAGTAAGTTATACTGTAAATTAATAAACGAATTCATTACATTGAAATTTATTTCATTAAATAAAAATAAAGAAAGAAAAATCCACAGAATTAGCATTTACATGAAAAAAAAATCAGTTAAAACACTTATTCTGTTTACTTTTAAATATTTGCAGTAGTGCAATATCTAAAAAACACCCTACTTATATTTTACATAAAATCTTACGGTATTTGTTAATAACTGTAGCTGTAAAGTTTTTCAAATAGCTGTAATTATTATAAAAATTTGTAGTGCAATTAGCAGTATCAAGTGGAACTATTTTCTACTGATTTTATTTTAAGAATATTCCGTTTTATTTATATTGTTTATTACATTATTATTGTTAAATTCAAAAGAATGGAAATTTCCGAAGTTGGAAGTGAAATAGATTCTGTGCGAAGAAGTTTCACCTGGACACAGAATGTTCATCTTATTTATGACGAAGTAAGTGAATGAAGTTCATCATAAACCATTATTAATGATTGCATTTCAGTTGGCCGATACTGTGCTACCTTCGCCCAGTGAAGTTTTTCAGTGGAGTACAGCGTACGTGGTGTTGTAAATTATTTGAATATTTTTTTTAATGAAAAATTTTATTTCAGAAACTCGACTGATTCTGCTCAGCAGGAATGTGTAGTTGCAACATTCACAGAAGGAGATCATTTTTTGAGATTTCTGGATTATTCCAAAACTGACAATGGCGTGCTGATTGAAGAACAGTTGGATGTTCCTATTGATAATGCTGTTCATTCTGTGAAATACATGCCTCAACAAGGAAGCATCCTGGCTATTGGAACGCCTACATTTTATGCTGTTTTACGCAAAGATGACAACAGCGATGGTATATTTTTTATTGCTTTCAGTTTGAATTTCTTTTTTGTATCGAATGCTTAATCTCGGTGTTATTAAGTTGGTTACTTTTGTCATTTTTATTTCATTTATGAAATTGTTTTAATCAGATTTAATTAAAAAGTTTTTATTTTTAAATGCACTCTAGTAATTTGAAGTGCAAATTTGTTTTAGTCTTTGTAAATTCTCAATTTCATTTAATTCACTTTTTTACACACCATTGAGAAGTAATTTCTTTTGCTAGTAGTAATGTAATTTCAATTTGGTAATGTTTTCAAAATCACCAAACCGCTTATTATTTACATTTTGTTGCTTTTAGTTAATTGTTTTCTTGCACGTAACCAAATTATCAAATTAAATGGGGAACAACCAGCTCCAGGAAGGGCTTTGTCATGGAATGCAATAAAAGCTGGTCTACTGCTTACAGTCACTTTGGATGGAGCAGCTACATTTGATCTTGCAGCTGGAGCTGAAAATGAATCAAGTTTTGAATCGTTGAAAACCTATGAATCTCCTTCATTGATCAATGAAATTCATTGGCATCCAAAAAAGGAACATATTTTTGGTGGTGCATTGAAAAATGGACATGTTTGCATGTGAGTGATATTCATTTTATTTGTTACAGTATGATTTTGTGGAAATATATTCTTTACAAGTTGTAATAATTGCTTTTTTTTGTAGTTGGGATGGTCGTGCCAGAGACACGATTGTTCATAACTTTCCGGCTCATGTGGATAATGAAGTTTCGTCGTTTTCATTTAATTCATACAGCGAAAACCTATTAGCTACTGGTTCGGATGAAAAGGTATTTTAGTTCAACATTATTATTCTGATGCTGTATCAAGCGAATATTAATTTCACATAATTTTATCTTCGTTATTGCTACACACATACTTATGGTTATACACACACATATATATACACGAGTTTATTTATTTATTTTAGCTAATTTGTTTCTGGGATTTGAGAAAAACTTATAGACCATTGCATACTTATTATCCGGAACATCCTGTGAAAAAGGTACGTTTATTTTTAAGATAGCTACGCTAAAAATGGTTTCTCACTAATTTTGTATCAGTGCATGATTGATGCTGCTGTTGAAAACAACTGTAAACTGACTTAAATTCTTAAATAATTTGAATGAAAGCAGATAATTTGTATAACCGTTGTGGTAAATGGTAGTGTGTACAGTTGTAAACTAATTTAGGGCAATAATCAAATGAATTATGAATGAATAATGAATGAAAAATTAGATGAATTTGTGATTTTTTTTTTCTCAACATGCAAGAACTTGAATGGAAAGAATAATTTACAATATATAATTAAGATGTTCAACATTTTGAATTTTGTTCACTTATTGTTAAACAAAAGCATTTAATTATTATCGTTGCTGAATTTTAGGTCATGTGGAGTCCACTGAATGAAGTGATGATTGCAAGTATTATTGAAGAAGTAGGTGTGGCAATATACGATGTTTCGTAAGTTGAATATTATGTAATGGTAGGATTTGGATTTTAATAAGTAATTTTTCTAGTAAAATTGGCGAAGAACTTGTTGGTGAAGATTGTGATTATGATGATGAAGATGTTGTGTCGGAAAGTTTGGTATGTTTAATTGTCTTTTGCAGAAACAAGCTTTTTATTGATATGATTTTGTTTATAGTTTGTCCACTATGCGCGTCGGGATAGTGTTCTGGACTTTGATTGGAATCCACATGTTCCTTGGCTTCTTGGTTCTGCTGAAAGCAGTAATTTAGTCGTTGCATGGAAACCAGTATGAAAATAATATTATTATTATTTTCTGTTTTTGTTCATATTACTTATCTGTCATACGTGTAGGCAAAGCATATTGTCGAAGATGAAGATGTGGAAATAGCAGATGAAGAGTTGGAGCCAGCGGATTTTGAATAACAAAACAAAGATGCATTCCGTTGGGACAATCTGAAATTTGCATATTGAAATAAAATATCACAGTGATGTTTAGAATATTTGCTTTTATGGTTACGTAGATTTTACTTTTGAGCAATTTTCATGCGTGTTAAGACGTTCACCTTAATGAAATTGCTTTTTACTCTATATTCATGACGGACATATTTATTAAATAATTTTTATTTATAATGGGACACTTTTTGTCGACGAAATAATGTCGATTAAAAATAGTTTTGAAAGAAAAAAATTTTAAACATTGTTTTCAAAAATGAAATTATTTTTAAAAATAAGATTAAAACGAAGTTAAAAATTGTATTACTGTCATAATGTTATTGGCAATAAAAAGAACTATAATCTTATTGTATAATTCTATTTAATATGATAAGCAAGTTTGATCGAGGTTGTTCATAAAAAGATAGATGCATTTTTACTTTTAGTATTACTCTGACATCTTAAAAAATAGGCTTTTCAGTTTCTGCATGCTAAAGCATGACCAGTGAACTGATGCAATAATAAATAATTTTAATATGCAGTAATAATACTTGATTTTCAAAAGGAATTTTCATCGAACGTTGGCTACAGTATTACAGCAACGGTTGCTTCAGTTTAGTAGTTTGTTTGCTTTGTTTTAAACTGTTCATCTAAGTTTGAGCTATGCTGTTGGGTAGAAGCTTAATTTTATCATAATATTTTTTGAAATTGAAATCTTTGCTCGCTCGCGTAAGCGTTTAATATGAAATTATGTATGTAATCGTTTAATCACGTTTACAATATCATTAGTATATATTTGTAAATGTGATTCGTGTGAAATAATGTTCTTATTTGCGCTTTTATCTTATTTTACACTTTTATTTGCATTTCTTTAATATGCTTGTGTAGTTGATATTGGCGAGTGTTACTGGACGTGTTGAAATTGTAAAATTTATCATTTGTTTGTTTAGCTGAAATTTTAAAATGATGTCCAAACTTTCCAGTGTCAGCATCAATTTGTTGAAGCGCTATTTGTGTTTTAACCCTCAAGCTTACAGTAGTTATGAATCTCGAAGATTTGCTTCCGGTTACGAAATTGTAGATCACACATACGATGCGGTTATCGTTGGTGCAGGTATGATTCTTATTTGTTATTGTTAACGTTTTTTTCATTTTGATCTGCTTGATTTTAAATAATGTTTTATACAGGAGGGGCCGGGCTGAGGGCTGCGATGGGTTTAGTTGAGGCAGGATTCAAAACTGCTGTACTGACAAAACTTTTTCCAACCCGCAGTCACACAGTTGCGGCTCAAGGCGGTGTGAATGCTGCACTGGGTAATATGGAGCCAGACGATTGGCGTTGGCATTTTTATGACACTGTGAAAGGTTCTGATTGGTTAGGAGATCAAGATGCTATTCATTACATGTGTCGTGAAGCACCAAGGTAACATATTATGCTTGTATGCATGCGGTTTTCTTTCTTTCTTTTTTTTTATAATAAATGCATTGTGACAAGTTGCTTATATGTTATATATTTGTATATTCTCTTTGTATTTTCTATTCAGGCTTTGCTCAGTGTGACCGACATACTAGTTTGTTGAAATTTTTTCTTGTATTTCTTTTTTACCTTCATTTTTGACGTAAAGTTAAATTTTCTTTACTTGGTTCAGATGAATTCGTCGGTTTTTAGGCAAATTGTTAGTTGTAGAATTGCGCTTTACAACTGTTCAATTTGTGCTATCTTTTAAGATAAATTTGACTAAAAAATCTGCATATAAGTGAAATAATATATTTGTTTATTTTTCATATCAGAAATGTGGGTTTTCTGAAATTCTGTTTATTTGTTAAACAAATTTGATAAATTTGTTGCAGGGCTGTGTTGGAGTTGGAAAATTACGGTATGCCATTCAGTCGAACTAAGGAAGGAAAAATATATCAGAGAGCTTTTGGTGGTCAAAGTCTGGACTATGGTCGTGGTGGTCAAGCGCATCGTACGTGCTGCGTGGCGGATCGAACTGGTCATAGCATGTTGCATACGTTGTACGGTCGAACGTTGGCCTATGATTGCAAATATTTTATTGAATATTTGGCGTTGGATCTTTTGATGAATAAGAATCGTTGTGTTGGTGTGATCGCCTGGAACTTGGAAGATGGAAAATTGCATCGTTTCCACAGTAACAATACAATTTTAGCTACTGGTGGTTACGGCAGGGCTTACTTCAGTTGCACATCAGCGCACACGTGCACTGGTAAGTGTTTATTAATTTATGTGTATTTTGATTTTTAAATGAAGTATTTTTATTTTGTTTTTTTATTACAGGAGATGGAACGGCAATGATTTCGCGCGCTGGCCTTCCGAACGCTGACATGGAGTTTGTTCAATTTCATCCAACAGGTATATACGGGGCTGGCTGTTTGATAACGGAAGGTGTGCGTGGAGAGGGTGGATATTTGATCAATAGCAAAGGCGAACGCTTCATGGAACGTTACGCACCGAATGCGAAAGATCTGGCTTCTCGGGATGTGGTATCGCGTGCGATGTCTATTGAAATTCGCGAAGGTCGAGGTGTTGGTGCTCAGAAAGATCACATATACCTGCAACTGCATCACTTGCCGACAAATTTGATTCACGATCGTTTGCCAGGCATTGCTGAAACAGCGCACATCTTCGCCGGTGTCGACTGCACCAAAGAACCAATTCCAGTATTGCCTACAGTTCATTACAACATGGGTGGCATACCAACTAACCACATTGCGCAGGTTTGACAATGCTATGATGTGAAATGTGCTAGATGAATGAACGAATTAATGAATGTTAAAAAAATTTTTTTTTATTATTTATTGTTCAGGTTTTGACATTCAAGCAAGGTAGCGGTGATCAAATAATTCAAGGTCTTTACGCGGCCGGTGAAGCGGCTGCGCATTCTGTCCACGGTGCCAATCGTCTTGGTGCCAATTCGTTGTTGGATTTGGTCATTTTTGGACGCGCATGCGCGTTGACCATTGCGAAAAGTTGCAAGCCGGGCGAAAAGTTTCCAGATTTGCCAGCCAATGCCGGCGAACGGTCTGTGGCAAATTTGGACAAACTCCGTCAAGCCAACGGAACCATCACCGTGGCGGATTTGCGCTTGAAAATGCAAAAAACTATGCAAGAACATGCTAGCGTTTTTCGTACTGGTCAAGTTTTGCAAGTGAGCATTGCAAGAATTTTAATTTTTTTTATTTCTTATTTAATTATTTTTTTTCTGTGGTTTTCTTGATTTTTAGGAAGGATGTAAAAAAATGGAAGGCATCTACAAAGAGTTGAACAATGTGAAATTGTCCGATCGTGGACTGATATGGAATACGGATTTGGTCGAGGCAATTGAGTTGCAGAATTTAATGCTGAATGCGGTTCAGACGATCAATTGTGCTGAAGCTCGTAAAGAAAGTCGTGGTGCACATGCCCGTGAAGATTTCAAAGTAAAAAATTTCCAACAATTGATTTAAATTTTAATTAAATTGAAACTTGGTGCCTTGTTTATTTATTTATTTATTTTTTCTTTTTCATTCTATAGCAACGTATTGATGAGTTCGACTATTCGAAGCCTTTGAACGGGCAAACGAAATTGCCATTTGAAAAGCACTGGCGTAAGCATTCGATGGTCTGGATGGATGAAGTGACGGGTAAAATCAAGATTGAATACCGTCCAGTGGTTGATAAAACGCTCGACAAAGCTGAGGTCGATTGGGTTCCACCGAAAGTTCGTTCTTATTAATTAGCATGAATAGACAGAGAGAGAGGGAGGGAGATGATGATGATGATTGTTTTCCAACGTTTACATTGATATCATGCATATTTTTCTTACTGTCATTTTTTTTCTCTAGTTGTCGCGCGTATGGGTAGAAAAGATATTATATATTGTGTGTTTTTCTTGTGTGTTTGTTTCTTTTTCAGAAAAGAAGAAAAAACACTGAAGTTCTATTCTGCCAGTGTAATTAAAAAAATTATATGATTCAGACCGAACGGTTTTTTCTCCTTTATTTTCATTGTTGCATCGGTTGTACCGCTCAATATTGTATTTTTTATACATGACATGACATTTTTTGCAAATTTTACGCTTCTGTTTGTTCTCTGTGCATTGCTAATTATTTGTTTAGAATTATTCACACTGCCCTTGGATGAACAGCTCTAATGCCAGCGTTTGACGGTTGTTTGTTTTAATGATTTTATTTAAAAAAAAAAGAAGAATGCTCATGAACGTCGAAAATGCTTCGTTATTGGATTAATCGCATACCGATGACTGTTTTCGCGACAGCAGGCTCAGTTGGTACTGTAGGAATTGCTTATATTGTCTATGGAAGGTTTTCCAAAGACAGAGGTTCTGTGAACCATTGGAAACCTTGGAAAGTAAAGAAAGCAAAGCAATATATATATATAATTTTTTTCGATTTTTCTATATATTCACTGCTTCAATGCTTTCAATCAAGGTGAAAGTGTATCGCAGTTTGCCGTTGAAACCTTTGTCCAGAGCTTGGGGCAAAGTGAACAGTATGGAAATTCCGACCATTCTGCGACGACCACTGCTCGGTGCTTATGTGCGCTATTACAAGTGCAATTTGAATGAAGCCGTCGTCGACGATCTGCGTGCATATCCGAGTTTGCAAGATTTTTTTCGACGTGCAATTCGTCCAGACTTGAGACCAATTGCCGATGTGCCACTGGTAAGTATGTGTAATATTTTTGTAAACATTTATTAAAATATGTTTATATATATATATATTTATTTACCTTTTAAGGTTTCTCCGGCCGATGGTGTTGTTCAGTGGTGTGGAAAAATCTCAGACGGTGTGCTTAGTCAAATCAAAGGAATCACGTATCATATAAATGATTTCTTTGGTCAGATGGAAATTCCTGGTGTTGATTTTGTAATTTAATGCTTATACTGAAAATTTATTGTTTTTTTTTTTAAAAAAACTTCTTTAATATTACAGGAAGAAAAGATGACTTCACTTTATAGTTGTGTAATTTATTTGGCACCAGGTGATTATCATGGTTTTCATTCTCCCGTTGATTGGAATGTGACATTCCGTCGCCACATTGCCGGTTTGTTTGAATTTTAATTTTTTTTATATTGCAAACTTTTTATGCTTAAAAATTTTTTTTTTTAATTTTGTTTAGGAAATTTGCTCAGTGTTGGCCAAAGAATTGTTCAACGAGTTAGCAACTTGTACTGCCTGAACGAGCGTGTCCATCTCATTGGCCATTGGTTGCATGGATTTTTTTCCATGTGCGCAGTTGGTGCCACTAATGTCGGTAGTATCAATATTGTATTCGAGGTATTGATTATTATCGTTGTTGTTTTTTACAATGTGGGGAAAATTGATTTTTCCCCCCTTTTTTTTAAAAATAAAATTTACATACTACTTGTAGGAAGACTTGAAAACTAACAAAAAAGGAATGCGACATGGCTCTCTTTCTGATTTCACTTATAGTCCTGGATATGACACTGAGAAAGGAAGAAAAATGGGTGATTTTCGTCTCGGCTCTAGTGTTGTTCTCATTTTTGAAGCCCCTGCAGATTTCCAATTTAGCGTCAGTTCTGGCCAGCGTATTAAATACGGCCAAATGCTAGGAGATATAAATTCCCAAGCATATAATTTGGAAAGCAGTTGAATTTTTTTTTTTGTTTCATTTCAGTATTATTTTTATTTTCATCTGCCTTCGTGAGATGCTGATTGCTGCAAAATATGATTATTTATACTTTTTACTGTCAACTTTTATACATCATCGTCTGCAAATTTTATTATTCGATAAGAATCTTATTGCACTTGTCATCTATAACAACTATATATTTATGCTATTAAACTTGAATCTGATTTATTATCACTTTGCTGTAATTTTCTCTTTTCTGTATTTTCATTTTACTATTTTGATTTTATTCAAACTTTTTATGAACTCAATTGTACCATTTCAGCAGATGGTGAAGCCGTATTTTTGTGAATATTGTAATCGAAAATTTAAAGGTGATGTACGAACGCGAAAACTTCACCTGCAAAGTCAGGCACATCGAACTGCCTACGCAGCATACTATGCCCAGTTTGAAGGTTAGCATCATATTTCTCATTTTGTATTCATTTGTGTAATTAATTCATTAATTAATTAAGCAGAAATGAATGAACAACGGCTGTCATCATTTGCTGGTAAGCTTCGTCACACATAGTACATAAAGTGTATGGTTTCTTGCAAAAGCGTCTATTTCAGCAGCAAAAAGCAAGCAGAAAATTTCAAGTAAAAATGCAAATGACACGCTGAATCACTGGCTGCAGATCAATCGTCCTGATCTGTACGCATTTTCTATGCTTCGAAAGCAGTAAGAGCTTTTTTTTGTTTTTTCTGTTATTATTATTAGTATTATTAAATTTTGGCTTTTTTTTGTTTGTTATCGTTGTGATTAGATTGATTCAGTTGGAATATGACGTTAGCAAGTGGCCAGTTTCGTTGCGATTGTGTTGTTCTTGATTGCACAAACGAAAATAGCTAACAAAGTTTTATTAATTAAATCAAAATTGAACTAACTGAAAGTACATGTGCAAAGTAACAAAAAGAAGAACAATAAATAATAAACAGCATGAGGCCAGGTAACAACAACTGTTTCTATGTCTTTTTGAAGTCGTCATCAGGGATGTTATTAAAGTTCATCTTTTTCGAGATCAATGTCACTGACGTCGATATCGTCCACTTGTGGAAGCTGAAACAACAATTTACACACAATGAATTTCTTTTTTTTTATACTTTGGTTAAGTTTAGAAATTTTCATACTTCGCCATCTTTTCCATCCCAAGGAGACGTTTCAACAATAGCAGGCAGTTGGGCACCTTTCACGGGTGCAGTTGATCCTCGACCGTATGAAAGTTCCCTGAAAGCACAGCGCACAAGCATGATACATTTGAAAGGAAAATGAAGAAAAAAATAATAATTTTCAAACTTTAAAAATTCTGTTATTCCGTCTTTGCTGAATGATCCGCGCAGAAGCGCAAATTTCATTTTACGAGCATTGATCGCAGCAAGAGCCTGAAGAAAAATTAACAAATTGTGAAATGATCAAAATTTGCATCATGTCAGATCGAAAAATTACAGGATATCCAAATCCGCCAAGACCTAGTGATTCTTCAAGTGCCGTCTGGGTAGTAGCCTCAGTCCAGAGCCATCTTGAAAAACAAACACATCAGCTTATTCATGCTGCTAATGGAAACACAATGATTATATTGAAATGTCCAACATACCCCCACATGTTCTTTTTGAAGCGTTCGCCTAGCTGTTTCAACATGTTCAAGTAGTCGTTTCGACATTTCGCTTGGCAGTCGAGAATGTACGGCAACACGGCAATTATGCAGAGTTGCTTTGTTTCGCAAGCCTGTTTCAAATCTTCATTGTTCAGCAACTGAAATGATTTTCTGGTAAGTTTCAATTGATGAACATTTTTCACTGTGCTATTATTTTCTTCTTTTTTTTTCTCATTCACATTCAAATTAATTACCTGTTTAATTTCAGGAGGTGGAGCGTTTTCGGCCAATCTATCCATAGCCCATTGCACTATGTCACTCGAAGAACGACCACCAGTATAGTCCACTACATCTTCGTCAAGTTTCTTTGGTCCAGAGGGAAACATTTTTATAGTAGGGAATCCTGTAATCTAAAACAAGGTGTATGAGATTATTGTTTGATATGAAACTTCAGTATACAACAACAAGCTTACTCCAAAGCGCTGTGCCGTCGCTGTGTTTACAGTAGCGTCAATGGCAGCTACTTTCACTTTTCCTTTAAGCTGAGTTGCCGCAGAAGCCCAATGCGGTTGGAGGTTTTTGCAATGACCGCACCAAGGTGCAAAGAATTCCACTAACCACATGTCATCACTTGACGTGATCATGCTGTCAAAGTTAGCATCATTCAACTGAATGACATCGTCCGAGCTACCCTAAAGTAAAAATCAATTCAACTCTTCTTGCAAAAAAAAGCTACCGAAAAGTAATGTTCATGCTTAATTATCAGATAAGGATTCTGTAATTCATATTGTTTCATTTGAAACACGGACTTCTAGGTCATCATGATAAAATGCTGTGTAGAAGTGAGTGTAATTATTTGAAAAGAACTTACGGAAGAAGATTGTTTGTACCCAGAACTTTTCCCCGTTAATCGATGTTGAACAATTTTCTTCAGTTCGTTGAACGCCGCATCAACAACAGCCTGAGCAGTTCGACTTCCTGAAACCATTGCATCTCAGTACGTGGCAAAAGTAGAAAGGCAAATTGTAAAATACCTTGAAATTCTATTGGCTTTTGCTTGTCAGCCCCAAAAATTTTTACAGTAGGAAATCCTTTGATACCGTATGGTGCACCGACGTTTGAGTGTTGATCCATGTTCACTCCACCAACGTTTACAATGCCCTGTATAATTAAAGACCGTTAGTCAGGATATTAATTTAACAAAACGAATACCTTCAACGCTCTGGCAGCCTTCGCATATTCGCTGGCGAATGCTTTACAATGACCACACCTAACATAGCAAAGAATACTTATTAAAATGGGAAAATGAATATGTCGCCGACACTTGCCATGGAGCGTAAAATTCGACGACCCACACACTATCGCTGTTTATAACTTTGCTTTGAAAGTTTGAAGTAGTCAAATCAACCACATCACTGCTTCCATCGTACAAGGCTGATGTGCAAAGAAATACTCCTAAACAACACGCTTCTATCTGATAAACTGTAATAACAATGCATTTCGGTGTCGATTAAGCTTTACAACAAAGTAAATAAAAAGTGACATGTTGGAATATCAGAGGATGGTTGTAGTGAACATTATTACGTTCAACACCGAAGGCTATTCCGTAATTATTTTCCTCACATGATATTTACTTCTTTGAAAAAAAGAAGTACCAAGAAGTGAGGAACAAATAAAATAAATTAGAAAACTGAATTTCATGATACACCTATGCGGTGAATCAGACAATTACTTTCTGCTGTAAAGCATAACACAAGAAAAACTGAACTATTTCAACTGAACGGAACACTCACCGAACAACACACCAATAAACATCATGGCGAAGTCTATACGCAAGAGACCAACCAAAAGAACGCTACAACTCCAGCAGGCAATAAATAAATACGACCTCAGTCAAGAAGACACTGATAACGTGTACTATTCCGATTGGTTGAGCTGACGTGTGATTAGCTTCTACAGTTAAAACAGTGTGCAGGTACAATGAACAATCTTTTTGAAAATTGTTTAGAAAATGAAAAAATGCTTCTAATTTTTAATACTTAAAAATTTTTTAAGCAGTTATAAGGTAGTAATTATATTAAATATAATAATGTAAAAATTTTACGTGAATAATTTGTTTCTTATTACGATGAAATAGGTATACAAAAAATTATGAAATTTAAATGAAAATAGCATTGCAGTCGAATTATTGCACGAGATGTTTTCTGAAATTTTTTTTCTTCATTTAATTACGAAACATTAAAATTATTTGATAGAAAAGTCATCAATAATTAGATTAAAAAGCAGGCTTCATCAAGTACAGGATGTGTATTATTTGTGAAATAGCTGAACACTTTTTGTGGCAAATTGTCTGCCAACATGGAAAATGATAAATTTGTGTTTACGTTGAACTGAGCTGCATGGCGGTTTAATGGTTTTCATTCATGCTCCATCAAGCATGCAGATTTTTTTTCTTCATGGCAACATTCAGCAATACGGAAGCTAAAATAAATGGTAAATTTTTGTTAGTTCGTTTATAAAAGTCAGCATGACGTATTGTCGCTGATCACTGTTTCCACAGACTCAAAACACAGTAAAGAAAGGGACTTTATTTTTCATCACTTTATTGTTTAACTTTATCAGCTTATGAAATGGTTATGAAGCGGCTTTGTTAAATAAATGTTATGGTGATGTGCAGCTTTTTTTTAGGAAAATCAGAGTTCTCTTTACTGTGTTTTGTGAGCATCATCTTTGTAGTCTGAAAAGAAGATGGACCTTCGAATGATCGAAATCAAATTGACTATTAAAAATAGGTAATTAAAGGTGTATATTTTTCTTAATTTAACAACAGTTGTTTAAAAATTAATGTTTTAGATGCCTTCCGTTTGTTAAGCGTGTATCAAGATGGAAAATGATTGACAGTTATGGTTGACAGGCAAATTGTTTTATCTTATGGGTAAAGCTGTATTGCTGATTTTTATTCATAGCATGATAAAAGCATACTTTGTTTGTTAACTACTGCTACTGCATTTTTGATTTTATTTTTTGCATTGCGCTTTACTTGGAAGTAAATTTTTGCTTCGATATTTATTTATTCAATTGTAATGCATGCTTTTTGTAATGAACATGGGGGGATGGTTTTCCAAATTTACGATTTGCAACGTTTTAACCTATTTTTTTCAGTATGCACTGCTTCTGATCCTGTGCCATATTAAACAACATTAAAATATGAAGCAGGTCGATTGTACCAATTCTCCTGCCCATTCAGCTTCAATATGAATGCGAAATTTTAAATATTAATTTTTTTAATAATAATTTTATGGTAATGTATAAGATTCATAGTTAAATGTAATTTTTATATGCTTGTTTTATTTGTATTAAGAAAAGATTTACAGTATGCTGAAAGTTACAGTATGAAACGTATTTTTAAAACGTAATCTATTAATTAGTTAATATTAGTATTTCTAAGCTTTATATATCTTTATATGTATATTAATATACATTGCAAAGTATATTTTTAATAATAAAGTTTTGTGATCCATTGATTTAAACTTGATTAAATACAGTAGTTTATTGACCTATTGTTTTTAATATTTTTATGAAATAAAATTTATAATTAATTTTATGGAAAGGATTCATTTATCATTAAAATTATAATTTCAACTCAATAATAATTAATCAAAACAATTACAACTTTCTTGTTTAATGAGCTACGGCCACATAAATTTCTACGGTAATCTATATACTGGTGAAGGCCTTTGTTACATCTGTAACAGATTGCCGCATGTAATACTTTATGCGCATTTTGAAAATGGGCTGGATATATAATGCAGCTTGCATGCGCTTGTTATGAATGATTTTCTGTTTTAAATTCATTTATGCATATGCTATATATTTTCAGAATTATGTAAATATTCATATATTTTCACTGCTTAATAGACATTTGATTAAACGCTTTACGCATCAGAAGTTTGCTGAGATTTGCAAACAGTAAACAATACTAGTAGTAGCGCATACTGAATAGCTGCAATGGTAAACTATTTTCTTCTAACAAAGAAAAAAATTATACTATTTGAAAATAATTTAGTTTACTTTTTTCTGTAAGTTTTAAAAGCAAACAGATAATAGTGTTGTCTATGCGAAATCTTGTCGCGTTTAGTTGAGATAATTTTCTATTATAATAACTTTGTGGTGTGCATGTGCAACAGTAATGATTTAGTGATGAAAGAATTAATAAAATAAGAATGAAATTTTGATGTAAAAATATTAATTTGCCCAATTACAGTATAACTTAACGTAAACAGATTTCATTTAAACAGTAAGAATAGTTGTACTTGATTTCTATTGGATTTTACTGTACAATTGGCAATAGTTTTTAGTGTCCTCCTAAAGCATGGGTGATGTGGGTGGCCTAGAAAAACTATTGAATAGTGAGGTGGACGAAGCTGCTTTAAAGCAGATATCAGGAACATTGAAATCTGAGCTGATTTCTCCACAAAAATCGCAGGTTGGAATGCCATCTAATCTGTCGTCGATAAATACTAATTTTGTTTATCAGAATGGTCCTGCAAATCAAGCTTTGTGGAAACCGAATATTACGGTTTCCTCTGAATTACCTTCTGTTATAAACAGTGTATCACTGAAGGATGCTGTAAATAATATCAACGGTGGCAGAGGCGAAAGATCACCTCTGATTCAACAATCACATTCACGTACTGTCAGCCCTGGACCGGCTCGTAGCTATTTTCGCATCGTTTCAAATGTTGATGGGAATACAAATGGATCTCAAAGTTCTGAAAATATGGCTTCCTCTCGGAGAAGACTTGAAAATGCCGACGTGAAGCCAATTATTCAAGCTACATTGCAGAGCACTTCTCGTTCGGGCAATGCCACTGAACAGAATTCTCCTGCAATGTGTTCATTAAATAGGACATCTCAGTCGCCACTGAGTTTCATGCGAACAACGAATCTCATGCCTGGGAATTTACAGCAGCCCCGTTTTAATGGAGCTGCACAAGTTACATCTTTGGAAAAATCTTTGACAACGCCTGCTACGATAGCTGTTTGCGGCGTTGACTTGCGTCAGCGAACTCCTCTGTTGCAAAACTCGGTAAGTAAAATATTACTTTTCGATGAAGTTTTCAATATTAATTTCATCCTGTACTCATCGACAAACAAATGAAATTATTATTTACGATATGAAATCGAATAGTCCTAATTATATATTATTTTTCATGTCTTGTATGCTTGTTGTTTTTCAGTTGTTTTCTTAATTTTACTGCTTAGTTGTGGTAGCTTTTTTTCTGAAATTTATTTGCCATTCAATTTATACCTGTTAAATTATAAGTTAACAAATGAATAAATCTGTGAATTTATAAATTAGGTACTGTTTCAGTAATATTTTTAATTTACCCAAAGCGACATGAATTGATTTCGCAACGAATTGTTTATTGCACGCCACAAATAGTTTTCGCACTAGTTCTTCCATTTAAATTATTTAAATACGGAAAAAAGTTATGTGCATAAATGTTTTTTTTTTAATTTGACATTAGACTTTGCAAACACAAAGCATTAGTCAGGGTATCTCAACTGCACAAACCGGCATAGCTCCGAAAACAGCGGCAACGATTTTGCGTACTACTACGGGTCAGTTGGTATTGGTTACTGGCGGAGCGTCTTTGCCTGTTCAAGTAAGCAATTTTTATATTTTATTTCTCAAATTTGACGTGGATATTTTAACAACATTTTTCATTGATGTTATTTATGCTTTGCATTATTTGAGATTCAGGTAAATTCAGTTAGCGGAACTTTTATTTTTGTTTAAATAATTGTTTGTGTTTAACTGTGTAAGTAGTTTTATATATTTTGTTTTGAACATTCTAACTTTTGTCTTTTATTATTATGCATGTGGAAGAATCAACCAATGGCAAACAATATGCATGCATTGTACTTTTAATTGAAACGGTGGGAAATTCGAAAACTATATTATTTTCTTGTTTCTGTTTTGTAGTTCTTTTTTTTCATATTCAATTGGAAAATATTGAATATTTTACTGTTTTGTTTTTTTTCACTTTGTGAAATTTCTTCCTTTTGAGTGAGTGTAAGTATGATTTAGAGTTGACAGATGATAAAATCAGTTGTGATTACTGTAAATAACAAAAGCGAACACTTGAAAAATAGGAGCAATGTTGTTTAATTTATCAGATTTGAGCAGATAAATTGAATTAAAATAACATCACAGATGTAGATGTTTTTTTCTTTGTTGTTTTTAATTTTGATAAGCAAGCGAACAAATTCGAGGTCGTTGAAATGATTTGTTGGAGCAATTTTAACATGATAACTAGTGAAAAATGCTTTCATAAACAATTTGAAGGACTTTTCAAATAACGATTGAAATGAATTCTGTTCATTTTTATAAAATGATGAATAATAAACTTGTCAAAATTGTTGATGTGAACTTTTTTTTTTGGAATTTTAATTTATCTTAGCAATTAAAGTTTTATCCCCAAGCATTGTCTTAGTAAACTTTAATTTTGTGGATGTGTGCGAAATTCTCTGGCTATTATGGAACAGTTGGTCAATTTATGAACTTTTGGGAATGGAAGAAGTTTCTCAAAGTGCTTTGAAAATATTAAATAATTATAATTAAACTGTGAATAAAATAATAGTCGGTTTAGGGTAAATTTTTTTTTGTGATAACACTTATTCAGAGGAAAATTGTCTCGTAAATAGTTGCACGTTGCATGCAATTTTGTTCAGATCTACGTTTCAATAAAGTATCTGTGTTTAAGTTATTTAAATTATTTGTTAATTATTAAAGTTGTTGTTGTTGTTTGTGTCGTTGGTGCTGATTTTTTGAATTTTATTGAAAAATTTTCATTGTTTGAAATACTGCAGGTCAAGTCGGAATTACCAATTCAAACGATCGTTGTCAGCTCATCGCAGCCGAAGCAGACTAGCTCTGTAACCGTGCAACAGCATTCTTCGACAATTGTGCATACTTCTTACATGCAACAACGGCAGCCTGTGTCGACATCGTCAAATCTTGCCGCTGGTTATCACCACGTTTCTCAGAATCAAAGTGCACCAGCACCAACGCCCGCTGGGAATTCAACCCCAATTTCCTTGGACCAAGGCGAGAAGAAATGCATGAGCTTTTTGAAAACCCTCATCCGACTTGCCAAAGACAAGGGCAATCCAAGCGTCATCAACGAAGTCAACAGGCTTGTCCGGGATTTGTTGGTAGATGAACCACATCACCAAGCTTCGTTGGATTTGTCGGGGAAAATTTTTTTTTCTTTGTTTTTTCTAGATGTCCAAGATTAGCCCACCTGCATTTACCAGTCGAATTCCGGCGGTGCTAAATTCAAAACCGCAAGCAAATTTGCTGCCATTTCTCGAGGTTCTTCTTTATAACTTTTTTGATTATTTATTTATTTATTTATTCAATTAATTAATTAAAATTTAGTCTGTTTTGCCATCTGTTCAACGAGAATTTTCAGCTGGAAATCTGGTCATTGAAGGCTTGAATGATACAGAAATCCACCCGACGAATGCTTCCAATTGCGCACATCCTTCACCAAAGACGTCGCCGAATTTTTTCAGCACGCCATCTCGTTCTGTGTCGATCTCATCAACATCGCAACCAACGCAGCAGCATCAGCAACAGCATCTTGTTTGTCCAACGGTCTCCACCAATTCTGGAACCGCTTCGGCAAACATATCCGGTCCATATATTGTTGCTACTCCAGTGAACGTGAGACCAATGGCGGGTAATATGGGCTTGCATCAAGGCGGTGTTCAGGTGCATCAGCAATATCCATCGGTGGCTCATCAGCTGAGTTCATGTCAGCCGACATCTGTGGAAATGCCATTCAGGCCTGCACCGTTGCCGACGCAACCGTCATTTGTTTCCGAAATGATTAACACTCAGGACAAAAGCACTGCCGTTGCAACTGCTGCTAACAGTCGGACCTCTCCAGCTATTAATGGCAGCAGCAGTATAACGTTGAGTTCTCAACCATTGCTGCCAGCAACGCCACAGCAGCAGCAACACCAACAACAACAACAACAACAACAACAACAACAACAACAACAACAACAACAACAACAGCAGCAGCAGCAACCTCAGATACTACTACAACAACAACAGCCTTCAACTGATTCTGGAAAGTCACTTTCCGTTTCGACTGTGACAGAAAAGTGAAGCACTGCTTTCTTTTATTTTTTTATTAGCTTACATTTATTTATTTATTCATTCATTCATTCATGTGCGTGTATATTTTACAGAGAGCCTGATGATGATATTAATGATGTAGCAGCGATGGGTGGTGTGAATTTAGCCGAAGAATCACAAAAAATACTTGCCTCTACAGCAGATCTGTTCAACACAGATATGCAAAGTTGCGGTCCAGAGCCGACATTTTTGGACCTCTCCAGCTTGCAAGAGCGAATGCAAGCCAGTTGCTCAGGCGTCAATGTTGAGAGCTTCCAGCCGGACTGTTGTCAGCTATTGTCAATAGCTTGTGAAACTCGCCTCCGCGGTTTGTTGGAAAAGATGTGCGCAGCAGCTGAACATCGGACGGAAAATTTGCGAGTGGGATACCTTTCGAGGATTATGAATTTTGTATTTGATTTTACTTTTTTTATTAAAATTTATTTTCATTTCAGACGAATCCATTTTATTATCAAGTATCTGATGTCAGGGGTCAGTTGAGGTTTTTGGAACATCTGAATGAGCAGTGTCAAAAGAGGCGCGGCGAAAGGGAGAGGGAATTACTGTTCCGTATGGCAAAAAGTCGATCATCGAAAATTGGTGATACAGAACAACAGCGGATCAAAGAGCGTGCTAAAGAGGCAAGCTAACACAAATTTTATTCAAATATTATCCCTTCTTGTTGATTACAATTCCATTTTGATGTTTCATGCATATTGATGCTGTTTGTTTTTTTGTTCAGCTGCAAAAGGCAGAACAAGAAGAACTGAGAAACCGCAGTGCGAATGCAGCCGCTCAGGCAGCTTTGGCTTCATCCAGGAAACGTCCGTTGCAGCAAACAGCCGGTGCTTCTGATTCTCAGCAACCAGCTGCTTTGGGTTTATATGGGGCAAATAGTGGAAGCTTCTTGGGCACGGCAACCAATTTGGCCGAAGGTTTGATTCGCTTTCAGGTGAATATTTCTTATATAGATATATTTATTTTTTGTTTGATTGTTTATCATTTATTATTCTTCGGTTCAGTCGACCACGCGTCCCAGGATGAAGCGTATCAATTTGAAAGATTTTCAATTCGTATTGCGCACGGATCGTTATGCAAAATATTCAAAAGTTTTGATCGAATCTGAATTTAAATGATTTATATATCATCTACCCCTTGCTGTCCAACCCTACTGTGTAATCACTGTTTTCTATTGTTCAGCCGTCCATGCTGGTATGCATTGGAAAGTGATGCCTGTACGACTGACTGTTCAAGAAAACGACAAGCATGCAGGACTATGCTAGTTATGTAATTTCAATTTTGACGACTGTGGACTATTTTTGTTTTTTTTTGAAGATCTGTACATCGCGCATTTTTTCATCATCCCCCACTGAGAGTAAAAAAAAAAAATTTTCCCCGTTTATTTTTGGCGCCATTCATGCACGCGCACACAGTAATTAATGTAAGCTGTGTGCGACGAAAAATATTTTTTCCTTGTTTCTGAATTTTGTTGTTGTTGTTGTTGTTGTTGTTGTTGTTGTTGGTGAGCACTGTTGCATGGCGTCTTAGGGCGGTTGATTTCAAGTGAATCCCGACTTTCAAGCAAGCAAGCAAGCAAACAAACAAACAACAGCTCTCCATTATGTACAAGTTCTATTGAACTGATTAAATAATAATAAAAAGAAAATATTTTTTTCCCTTCGTTTCTTGCATACTATAATAGTATTTTTTTTCTTTTTGAAGGAAACGTTTTTATTTTGCATTGTATTTATTTGATTGATCTGATTTGATTGTATTTTCTGGCCGAAGTTGCATGGAAATGAAATTTTCTGTTTAGGCTTATTATTTTTGATTTTATTGTTAAGAGGAAAAAAATTTTTTGATAACACTTCGAATTTGAATTATAAAGTGATAATCAAGTACCGTTTCGTTCTGTATTACTTGATCGAAAATAATTGTTATCATAATTTTACGAAGAGAAACTGTTTAACAAAAAGAACTCAAATTTAATTTTCCATGATTATATTATTATTATTATTAGAAAAAAGTTGAGTAAAAAAGTGCATCACATGTGGCAAATAGCTGAAACGTATGGAAATATGCGACGTTGAATTTTATTGAATAATGCCCTCAGCCAGGTGACTAAACATGCAAGAAGCTGTCAGTCAGTCAGAGTCACATACGGTTGCATTTCTTTACAAGTAGAAGTCACATCAGATGCAGTTGCAGATGCATTTCTACACTGTAGCTAAGTATGCAGCTTTGCACCAGCCGACTTCAGACCAGCACATGGCGGTTTAGCGGCTTCATCATCATTTTTGCTGTGAATATGAAAAGAAAAGTGGAAAATAACTAAAAAATATGTAGTTCGTTTGTTAATTAATGCGTTTCTTTGGCAGATTATTTGTAATGATCGAAACAAAGTTGCACGTATGCTTTGATTGTTCAAACATTTCATAAATTCTAGCATTCAGTCTTGCAATGTGCAATCAACGTTCTACCTAAGTTAAGTTAAATTATTGACATGTGAAATTAATTCAGTGATTTTTGTCGACAAAATTTTATACCTGTGCTACAATAGTGATTTATTATCTTGAAAATTATTCATTTAAATCGTGTTATTTATACAATGTAAAAATTAAATAATGGGAATATAATTAATAATTAAAAATATCGTAATATACAGTATATATATATTGCCAAATCACCGATAAGAAGGTTACAAATGTAACAGACCAATCAGAGAAAAGGAAAGATCCTAACAATAGTTTATATTATAATTCAGTGATTTTCAATTAAGTGCTGCGGTGCGTAACAAATGTGCAAGTTAAGCGAACTGTATCAAGGTAAAAAATTAATATTAACACATATTTTCTTGACGTCTTTACACGATCGTCTTTATGTTTAACTATTTGAT